>CM052661.1:104962280-105016738 GCA_028533165.1 Leontopithecus rosalia
GACTGTTAAAATCTGTGCATACTTCGCAGAGTTCTCGTATTGTATTCTTTTTTTTTTTTTGAGATGGAGTTTCACTCTTGTTACCCAGGCTAGAGTGCAATGGCGTGATCTCGGCTTACCGCAACCTCCGCCTCCTGGGTTCAGGCAATTCTCCTGCCTCAGCCTCCCAAGTAGCTGGGATTACAGGCATGCACCACAATGCCCAGCTAATTTTTTGTATTTTTATTTGAGACAGGGTTTCACCATGTTGACCAGGATGGTCTCGATCTCTTGACCTCGTGATCCACCCACCTCGGCCTACCAAAGTGCTGGGATTACAGGCTTGAGTTCTTTAGTTCCATTAATTCACTTATATTCCTCTCTAAATTGTCTATTCTTCCTAGGATTTCGTCAAACCTTTTTTCAAGGTTCTTAGTTTCTTTACATTGGGCTAGAACATGTTCTTTTAACTCACAGAAGTTTCTTATTATCCACTTTCTGCAGCCTAATTCTATTAATGGAATGCACTCATTCTCCATCAGGCCTTGTTCCCTTGTTGTTGAGAAACTGTGATCCTCTGTAGAGGGAGAGGCATTCTGATTTTGAGTATTCTCAGACTTTTTATGCTTGTTTCTTCCCATCATTGTAAATTTATCTACCTGTTGTCTTTGTAATTACTGACTTTCAAATTAGGTCTCTGAGTGGACGTCCAACTTGTTAATCCCCAGGGCCAAAATCTGAGCAACCCACTGCGCTGGCTAAAACAGCAGCGTCAAGATTCTTGGTGCTTTTCTTTCCGGGAGTCTCCAGTCTGGCTTCTTTTCTGAATCCCTTCTTCAATTAGCTGACTAGGTGGCTCTGCCCCTTCCCGAAGCTCCAAACGTCGACCAAAGGGGACCCAGTCCCGTTTACTCTGCACCAAGATTGCCACGCCTGGGCACTGGCAAAACCGCGGCACCGGCTGCAAGAGTCGCACTGGTGACCCGTGGGGCTCCTCTGCTGGGAAACTCCTGGTCCTTGAACAACAAAAATTCGTCTGAAAGTGTGGTGTCCTCTCATTCTCTGCAACTTCACTGGGAGCTATAAGCCTGAGCTGCTAGTGATCGGCCACCTTGGATCTCTCTCTCTGTTTGGGAACTTTCTTCTGCCCAGTTCCTCCTTGGCTCCTCATTGGTTTATGGTGGGAAGAAAAAACAACGGATAAACAGCTATGTCTAATGGATGAGCAGCCATGTCTCAACCTAGATATAGTGAATGGAATGAACTTGTATCCTGACTCAGAGCTAGTGTTCTCAGCTTCTTTCCTCACTTGGTTCCCCTCACTCTTATTCCTGACACCAGAGCACTGTGTTCCAAACAACCTTAGTAATACTTACATGGATTAAATAAATATTTCCCATGGCTGTTCAGTCTGCAACCTGCACCACTGTACTATGACAGTCCTATGAGGCAAATTTAGGAATTTACCAACTCTATCAACTGTCTAGAAATAGAACTTCCTTGAAAAAAAAACTTTCATCAAGATAATTTTAACTATAAAATATATACATTTACCCATTCTTTAAGTAAATATTTGTTAAGTGGTCCTACTTTTGGCTCTGGAAAGAAAGATGACCTAAATAGTGAAGGGGAAAACTGTGTCTTGTCCAGATGCTAGAGGAATTTAGAGGCACATGGAGGGACTCTGAGCTAGTAGACTTTTATTCTTCCAGGATTATTTTGTAACCTTGCAAGTTGTAGGCAGTGAATAGCAATGTGAAATAGTTATTGTCTATTGATATGCGATTCTGTTGACAGAGGTTCAATTGAATGATCTCTTCTCCCTTGGAAAAACCAGTTTTACCTCCACCGGCACATGTCCTCTTACATTTTATTACACTATGAAAATTTGTTCTTTGTTTTTAACTTATCTTTAGCACTACTTACGACATTCTTTTGGTTCTCTCATTGCTTGAATTAAATAAATACTCAGCATGTCTTCATTTTATATCTTTGTATTTTACTTTATAATAGCAATATTTTCTTATAATCATTACAACAGCAATTTTTTAAAAATTGCTTTTCACATAGACTATGTCCTCAAGCTCAAGAACAGAAAACTTACATAATGAAGCAAAGCAAAGCAAAAAGAAAAGTAAAAACAGATATTATTTATAACCTACCACTCACAGGAAAGCATTGATAGTAAATCAGGATTCCACTATATTTGAATGAGTATAGATTTTTTTTGTAAAATTGAACTTATTCTGCATATGTAACATGTTTTATTTTTATTTTGCAATATAATGGGTAATAAACATTTTTAACATATTCACAAGCAGGTCCTGTTTGTCTGAACTCCACTTTGCTTCGGGAATCAGCTAAAATAATTATGAGCATTCTGAGAGACTGAGAAGTTTAACCGTAAACCACAAACATGGTATAGCATCATGGCAGCAAAAGGGATACCTGGATATAGAGTTAAAGGCATCTAACAGGACACAGTCAAGACAAGAAGTTTGTAGATATGTGTGGTCTCAGCAAAGAAACCAGTGACAAAGCCAATACTCACCTCAGTGAACTGCAAAGACTTTGTTTTCTCTTTTGATTTTTAAAGAACTGTTGCTCGTGTCCACCTGGAAGGTGGGCTTACTTTCATATTTTTTTTGGAATGAATCTTAACAAGTATATACATGATTGTTCTATGTGCTATATATTTGTGTGCATCAGCACAGTCTAGGAGTTTCAGCATGTGCCATATTGAATGTTTTATTGTCATTAAAATTGGACATTTTGCTTCCAATCTGATATCTACTTGCTTTAAAATCTGCTCTGGTAACTGCCAGTGCAGCAGGGTCCCAGCTGGGAGGGTCTAAGTGTGCAGCCATGGGTCAGAGCTGTTCTCTGAGCATTCCCAGCTTTCTTTCTAGACAGCAACCATGAGACATTGTGGGGCAGCACCCATGGTTTGTCCAACTTGTGGGTAATTCAACAGTGCCTGTTCAATTAAAGGGCATGATTAGATTCAAAATATCTTTGACTTTCTTAGAAAACTTATGTAGATTTATTATTCACATTGATTTTTTTATTATTGCTTTTATTACCTCTTGGAGTCATTGGTCTACATAGTTTAATTACTATCCAAAGTAATAACACTTTCTATTTTCCCAGCCATTCTTTCAGATTTAACAAATAGTTTGATGCTCCAGTTTTTTTAATTTAGAGAGTAATCTAAGTTTACTTATCCATTTCTTTCATAGCTTAAAAAATTAATAGTATCCCCTTTTCATCTCTATCTTTTATCATCCATCTTTTCTTTGTGTTACTGAATTGCTAAGATGCAGGTGTTTTGAGATTCTGTGCTCCTAGAGGGCAGATGTCATAACAAGAATCTGAAATTGTCTATAAAACTTACACTGTCTGCATATAAAAGGTGTGCAGTAAAGTCTTGCTGATCCATTCAGTAACAAATATTGCAAATCTTTCTTCTTCCCTAAAATTTATACACACACACAAACACACACACACACACACACACTCACACACATATATATTATTGCACTTTAGGTTCTGGGTTACATGTAAAGAACATACGGGATTGTTGCATAGCTACATATATGGCAATGCTGTTTGCTGCCTCCATTCCTGTCACCTATATCTGGTATTTCTCCCCATGCTCTCCCTCCCCAACTCCGTACCCCATGCTTTCCCTCCTCTAGTCTCCCACAACAGACCCCAGTGTATTATGCTCCCCTCTCTGTGTCCATGTGTTCTCATTGTTCAACACTCACCTATGAGTGAGAACATGCGGTGTTTGGTTATCCGTTTTTGTGTCAGTTTGCTGAGAATGGTGGTTTCCAGATTCATCCATGTCCCTACAAAGGACACAAGTTCATCATTTTGTATGGCTACATAGTATTCCATGGTGTGTATGTGCCACATTTTCCCTGTCTAGTCCATCATTGATGGGCATTTGGCTGGTTCCAGGTCTTTGTTATTGTAAACAGTGCTGTAATGAACAAACATATATATAAATCATAATAGAATGATTTATAATCCTTTGAATATATACCCAGTAATGGCATTGCTGAGTTAAATGGAATTTCTATTTCTAGATCCTTGAGGAATCACCACACTGTCTTCTATAATGGTTGAACTAATTTACACTCCCACTAATAGTGTAAAAGTGTTCCTATTTCTCCACATCCTCTCCAGCATCTGTTGTCTCCAGATTTTTTAATGATTGCCATTCTAACTGGCGTGAGATGGTATCTCAATGTGGTTTTGGTTTGCATTTCTGTAATGACAAGTAATGATGAGCATTTTTTCATGTTTGTTGACCTCATATATGTGTTCTTTTGAAAAGTATCTGTTCATACCCTTTGCCTACTTTTGAATGGAGTTGTTTGATTTTGTCTTGCAAATCTGTTTTAGTTTTTGTAGATTCTGGATATTAGCCCTTTGTCAGATGGGTAGATTGCAAAAGTTTTTTCCCATTCTGTTGGTTGCCAATTCACTCTAATGACTGTTTCTTTTGCTGTGCAGAAGCTGTGGAGTTTGATTAGGTTCCATTTGTCTATTTTGGGTTTTGTTGCCAATGCTTTTGGTGTTTTGGTCACGAAGTCCTTGCCTACCCTATGTCCTGAATGGTTTTGCCCAGGTTTTCTTCTAGGGTTTTTATGGTGTTATGTCTTATGTTTAAGTCTTTAATCCATCTGGAGTTAATTTTAGTGTAAGGTGTCAAGAAGGGGTCCAGTTTCTGCTTTCTGCACATGAGTAACCAGTGTTCCCAACATCATTTATTAAACAGGGAATTCTTTCCTCATTGCCTGTTTTTGTCAGGTTTGTCAAAGATCAGATGGTTGTAGATGTGTGGTGTTGCCTCTGAGGCCTCTGTTCTGTTCCATCAGTCTGTCTTTCTGTTTTGATACCAATACCATGCTGTTTTGATTACTGTAGCCTTGTAATTTAGTTTGAAGTCAGGTAGCATGGTGCCTCCAGCTTTGTTCTTTTTGCTTAGAATTGTCTTGGCTATGTGGGCTCTCTTTTGGTTCCATATGAAATTTAAGGTGTTTTTTTCTGGTTCTGTGAAGACGGTCATACGTAGCTTGGTGGGGATAGCATTGAATCTATAAAATTACTTTGGGCTGTATGGCCATTTTCACAATATTGATTTTTCCTAACCATGAGCATGGAATGTTTTTCCCATCTGTTTGTGTTCTGTCCTATTTCCTTAAGCAGTGGTTTGTAGTTTTCCTTGAAAAGGTCCTTTACATTCCTTGTTTGTTGTATTCCTAGGTATTTTATTCTCTTTGTAGCAATTGTGAATGGGAGTTCACTCTTGATTTGGATCTCTTTTAGTCTGTTATTGGTTTATAGGAATGCTTATGATTTCTGCACATTGATTTTTTTTATTCTAAGATTTGCTGAAGTTGCTTATCAGTTTACAGAGGTTTTGGGCTGAGATGATGGGGTCTTCTGAATATACAATCATGTCATCTGCAAATAGAGACAATTTGACTTCCTCCTTTCCTAATTGAATACCCTTTATTTCTTTTTCTTGCCTGATTGCTCTGGCTAGAACTTCCAATACCATATTGAATAGGAGTGGTGAGAGAGGGCACCTTGTCTAGTGCAAGATTTATAAGGGAATGCTTCCAGTTTTTGCCCATTCAGTATGATATTGTCAGTGGGTTTGTCATAAATAGCTTTTATTATTTTGAGATACCTTCCATCGATACCTAGTTTATTGAGAATTTATAGCATAAAGGGCTACTGAATTTTGTCAAAGGCCTTCTCTGCCTCTATTGATATAATCACGTGGTTTTTGTCTTTGATTCTGTTTATGTGGTGAATTAAATTTATAAACTTTCATATGTTGAACCAGCCTTGCATGCCTGGAATGAATCCTGCTTGATCATGGTGGATAAGCTTTTTGATGTGCTGTTGCAATCAGTTTGCCAGTATTTTATTGAAGATTTTTGCATCTATGTTCATCATAGATACTGGCCTGAAGTTTTCTTTTCTTGTTGAGTCTGTGCCAGGTTTTGGTATCAGGTTGATGTTGATCCCATAAAATGATTTGGGAAGGATTCCCTCTTTTTGGATTGTTTGGAATAGTTTCAGAAGGAATGGTACCAGCTCCTCTTTGTATGTCTGGTAGAATTTAGCTGTGAACCCGTTTGGACCTGAGCTTTTTTTGGTTGGTAGGCTATTAATTGGTGCCTCAACTTCAGCCCTTGTTATTGGTCTATTCAGAGTTCTGAATTCTTCCTCATTTAGGCTTGGGAGGGTGCAAGTGTCCAAAAATTTATCCATTTCTTCTACATTTACTGGTTTATGTGCATAGAGTTGTTTGTAGTAATCTCTGATGGTAGTTTGTATTTCTGTGGAATTAGTGGTGATATCCACTTTATTGTTTTTTATTGCATCTACTTGATTCTTCTCTCTTTTCTTTTTTATTAATCTGGCTAGTGGTATATCTTGTTGATCTTTTAAAAAAATCAGCTCCTGGATTTATTGATTTTTTGAAGATTTTTTTTGTGTCTCTATCTCCTTCAGTTCTGCTCTGGTCTTAGTTTTTTCTTGTCTTCTGCTAGCTTTTGAGTTTTTTATAACCTTGCTCCCCTAGCTCTTTCAATTTTAAGGATAGGGTGTCAATTTTAGATCTTTCCTTGCTTCTCATGTGGGCATTTATTGCTATAAATTTTCCTCTAGACACTGCTTTAAATGTGTTCCAGAGATTCTGGTACATTGTGTCTTTATTCTCGTTGGTTTTGAAGAACATCTTTATTTCTGCCTTCATTTCATTGTTTATCCAGTCAACATTCAAAAGCCAGTTGCTCAGTTTCCATAAAGTTGTGTGGTTCTGATTTAGATTCTTAATCCTGAGTTCTAATTTATTTGCACTGTGGTCTGAGAGACTGTTTTTTATGATTTCCATTCTTTTGCATTTGCTGAGGAGTGATTTACTTTCAATTATGTGGTCAATTTTAGAATAGGTATAATGTGGTGCTGAGAAGAATGTATATTCTGTGAATTTGTGTTGGAGAGTTCTGTAAATGTCTATTAGATTTGCTTGATCTGATCTGAGTTCAAGTCCTGGATATCCTTGTTAATTTTCTGTCTCATTGATCTAATATTGACAGTCTAGTGTTAAAGTCTCCCACTACTATTGTGTGGGAGTCTAAGTCTCTTTGCAGGTCATTAAGAACTTGCTTTATGTATCTGGGTGCTCCTGTATTGTGTGCATATATATTTAAGATCATTAGCTCTTCTTGTTGCATTGATCCTTTTACCATTATGTAATACCTTTCTTTGTATCTTTTGATCTTTATTGATTTGAAGTCTATTTTATCAGAGACTAGGATTGCAACTCCTGCTTTTTTTTTTGCTCTCCATTTGCTTGCTAAATCTTCCTCCATCCCTTTATTTTGAACCTACCTGTATCCTTACACATGAGATGGGTTTCCTGGATACAGCACATCGATGGGTTTTGACTTTTTATCCAATTTGCCAGTCTGTGTCTTTTGATTGGGGCATTTTGCCCATTTACCTTTAAGGTTAATATCGTTATGTGTGAATTTAATCCTGCCATTTTGATGCTAGCTGGTTGTTTTGCCCATTAGTTGATGGAATTTCTTCATTGTGTTGGCACTTTTTATCATTTGGTACATTTTTGGAGTGGCTGGTACTTGTTGTTCCTTTCTACATTTAGTGCTTCTTTCAGGAGCTCTTGTAAGGCAGGCCTGATGATGATGAAATCTCTGAGCAATTGTTTGTTCATCAGGGATTTTATTTCTCCTTAGTTTATGAAGCTTAGTTTGGCTGGATATGAAATTCTAGGTTGAAAGTTCTGTTCTTTAAGGATGTCGAATATTTGCCCCCCACTCTCTTCTGGCTTGTAGGGTTTCTGCTGAGAGATCTGCTGTGAGTCTGATAGGCTTCCCTTTGTGGGTAACCTGACCTTTCCCTCTGGCTGCCCGTGGCATTTTTTCCTTCATTTCAACCCTAGTGAATCTGATGATTTTGTGCCTTTGGGTTGCTCTTCTCGAGGAATATCTTTGTGGTGTTCTCTGTATTTCCCAGACTTCAATATTGGCCTGCCTTGCTAGGTTGGGGAATTTCTCCTGGACAATGTCCTGAGTGTTTTCTAGCTTGGATTAATTCTCTTTGTCACATTCAGTTACATCTATCAAACATAGATTAGGTCTTTTCACATAATCCCATATTTCTTGGAGGCTTTATTCATTTCTTTTTACTCTTGTTTCTCTAATCTTGCCTTCTTGTTTTATTTCACTGAGTTGATCTTCAATCTCTGATATCCTTTCTTCTGCTTGGTTGATTCAGCTATTGAAACTTGTGTATGCTTCATGTAGTTCTCGTGTTGTGTTTTTCAGCTCCATCAATTCATTTATATTCTTCCCCAAGCTGTTTATTCTCGTTAGCATTTCATCAAACCTTTTTTCAAGGTTCTTTGTTTCTTTGCATTGGGTTAGAACATGTTCTTTTAGCTCAGAGAAGTTTGTTGTTACCTACTTTCTGAAACCTGTTTCTGTCAATTTATCAGATTCATTCTCTATCCAGCCTTGTTCCCTTGCTGATGAGGAGTTGTGATCCCTTGAAGGAGGAGAGGCATTCTGATTTTAGGTATTTTCATCCTTTTTGCACTGGTTTCTTCCCATCTTTGTGGATTTATCTACCTGCGGTCTTTGTAGTTGGTGACTTTTCGATGGGGTCTCTGAATGGATGTCCTTCTTATTGATGATGAAGTTATTTCTTTCCGGTTTTTAGTTTTCCTTCTGACAGTCAGACCCCTCTACTGTAGGACTGCTGGATGTCCGCTCCAGACTCTGCTTGTCTGGGGATCACCTGCAGTGGTTGAAGAATAGTAAGGGTTGCTGCCAGTTTCTTCTTCTGTTATCTTTGTTCCAGAAGAATACCTGCCAGATGTCAGCCTGAGCTCTCCTTTATGAGGTGCCTTTTTGGATATATAGGAGTCAGGGAGCTGCTTAAGGAGACAGTCTGTCCCTTGTAGGAGCTCAAGTACTGAGCTGTGAGCTCTTTTGTTCTATTCAGAGCTTCTAGGAAGGCACATTTAAGTCTGCTGCAGCAGAACTCATAACCGCCTTTTTTTCCCAGGTGCTCTGTCCTGGGAAGGTGGAGCTTTATTTATAAGTTTCTGATGTGCTGCTGCCTTTTTTTGGAGATGCCCTGCCCACCAGGGAGGTAGCCTAGTCACAGTCTGCCAGCAGAGGTGCCGCTGAGCTGCTGTGGGTTCTGCCCAGCTGCTGTGTGAACTTCCTTATGGTTTAGTTTATAGAGGCATAGTTAGAACTGCCTTGGTAATGGCAGACTGCTTCGGTAATGATGGACTGCCTCAGTAATGGCAGACTGCCCTGGTAGTGGCGAACTGCCTTAGTAATGGCAGACACCCTTCCCCTGCAACATAGCTGGACTGTCCTAGGTCCAGCTGTGCTTGCTGTGAAACTGTCAGTACAGAGTATTTCAGATTGCTGGTCTTTGTGGGGGTGGGACTTGCTGAGCCAGATCACCTTGCTCCCTGTTTCAGCCCCCATTTTTTCAGTTGAATTGGTGACTCTGTCTCCTAGGCATTCCAGGCACCAGTTGAAATGGCTGCCCAGATTTGTGTGAGATTTTGGGCAGAGACCCATTGTTGAAACAGCTATGCTGGAGACTCGAGGTGCTTTCTTTCTCACCTGGTAATCTCCTGGTCTGTGGACAGTAAAATCTCATCTGGAAATGCTGTGATCACTCACCCTCTGCATTCTTGCTTGGAACTGCACTCCAGAACTGTTCCTATTTGGCCATCTTGGATCCTTTTCTTGAATTTTTAATTCATTTTCACAGGGATTTTTTTTTTCATATATGTGTCTCAATTTTACCACAGGCCACTGCCTGATTGTCCCTGAGGAATTCACCTCATCCTCATTCCAGCCATTCTTGTTTTTTTTTTTTCCTGAGTCAGAATCCTGCTCTGTCACCCAGGCTGGAGTGCAGTGGTGCAACATACACTCACCACAACCTCCACCTCCCAGGTTCAGATGACTCTCTGCTTCAGCCTCCCAAGCAGCTGGGATGACAGGAGTGCGCAATCATGCCTGGTTCATTTTTGTATTTTGAGTAAAGATGGGGTTTCACTATGTTGGCCAAGCTGGTCTTGAACTCCTGACTGCCAGTGATCCACCACCTTAGCCTCCCAAAGTGCTGGGATTATGGGTCTGAGCCACTTCGCTCAGCCCCAGTCATTCTTTACACAAGTTGTAGTAGGGCAGTGGGTGAGGTCACCAGGACCCACTTCAGGTCTTCCCTTTCTGTGCCCATGCAGAGAGAGCGGGGATGCTTGGCTGCCCTGAATGCTCCTGACAACTCACTCCTCCTGCAGACTACAAAAGGTAGGACTTGGCATTGTGCAAAAGAAAGCATGCTTGCTTCTTTCTTTGCCTTTAATCCTGCCTTGCAAAATGCTAACAAGCCTTGACAAAGAATAAAATTATTGGGAATTATACTAGCACCCCTACAGAAGATTCTTCAATAGACTATTTTTCAAGAAAGGAAGCTTTTACTGGTCCTAGCTATGCACTTATTCGAAAAGGATTAGTTTATTTGAAAAGAAAGAAGAAGAGAAAACATGCAAAGCATTTAGATTGACTTTTTTTTAAAGAAAATAAAAAAGGTTAGAAATAATGTGACTACATTTGCTATGTGAACATGAATGAGTGGAGATCCAAGAATCCCAGGAGACACATCAAGAAAACTTTGGTGTGATCTGTTGCTGTTGATTAACACACTTCTAGTCCTCTTAATTGGAATTCACCCTTTTCTGGTGCCTTTCTTGGCTTCTCCACCTGCGCACGTGGGTTTAGTACTGTTGGGGGCCTCTTGCTTTCATTGGGAATTGGTGAGATGCAGACAGCGATGGGTTCCAGCCCAGGCTCTGGCACCTTGACAGCTTCTGGGACCATCCACCTCTCCTCCCTATGTGTGAGCAGAGGCAGCCCCAGACAGTGTGCTTCCCAAGCCCTGGGCACACAGGGAACTCTGATACCCTGCCAACAACTCTTCTCATTAGTGTACTTTGCAGCTGTGGAACAATCATTTGGATATGATGATGCAGACAGAATATCAAACTGTGTCTTGGAGGGGCAAGGCCTGACGTGGGGATAAGCCATATCCAGCACTGCATCAACAGGCTGGGCCAGCACCAAGCACATCAAACGCAGTCACTGAAATCCCCTGGGCTGGGCAAGAATGTTGATTTCTATGTACTGATGCCTTGGCTGAGAGGAAATGATTTCCATCCAGACTGGTCCATTTCCCCTTTAAGTATTTATGGCCTTAAGACCAAACATGATGCCCCAGGCATAGTATGTATATTCAACAGATGTATTTTGAACATGTAATAGCAAAATCCTAAATCTTCCCAGGCCATCCAAGCTTTAGAGAACTCTGAAGATGCAGTGGGCACATTGCACTCCGGAAAGTTATGGCAGATGCAGGCCCCTCATGGAACCCATTAACTCTCATGCCCAGGATTCACATGCTGTCTCCAAATTGCCTCCCAAAATTCAGCTGCGAACACCTTTCTCTTGTCTCTTCCTGTCACATCAGGAGGTCACTGATCCTCACTTTCTCCTGCCCTTACGAACTTCCAGAAAAAAGAAGGAGGAGAAGCAACTGGGTCGTTTGGAAGACACACCCTCCGATCACATATATCAGTGCCCTGCAGACTGAGTGCTGAGCGCAGTCACCAGTGAGAGCTGCTCTCCTCCTCTCTGTCTCTCTCTCTTTCTCTCTCAAGTTTTAAATTTCCCCAGCTAGTGTAAAACTTAATGAAAGCCCTGGAGTATACAACAGCATTTTGAAAACAGGAATTTGTGACTGCTGTGAATCATCACTCACAGCAGGGACCCAGAAATGCGAATTGTGGGAGGAACACAGGAGCCTTCTCTTTTTTACTGGGAATTTATTACAGGCGGGTCATTATTTACAATGCACCATTCACATCCTCTAAAGAGCCAATAAACTGGCTGCTGAATATGCATTTTGCTCTGTGGTGAACACAGATGTTTCCAGCTAATATCCATTTCATTTAATTTCTTTTCTCCGTTTTTTTTTTTTTTTTTTTTTTAGATTCTATCTTGCTATTTCTGTAGCAGCTGGGTAACTATTTGCCTGTCTTCGGTTTGGGAATCACTCCTCATATTTATTATCATTGGTGCCATTCACGTTGCTACACTTAAGGGTCTGTCAGCATTTCCATTAAAAGTTACTGTTTCTGTGAGTTCAAAACCAGGCTGGTAAAGGTTTCTGAGGGTTAAATGTTGGGCAGATGAGGTCCCAGCTTGGGATCACATCGCTTTAACAAAGTGCAGAAATAAAACCAGTTAGGATGTTTTAGTGTTATGGGTTTACAAGTTGAGAAAAAGGAAATGGAAACATTGATTTCAAAAGCTGTTTTGCGTTTCTATAAACAAAATACTGTCTTTTGCAACTTAACTTTTTTAACTATGAATCTTTGAATTTTTCTAATTTTGCTGGAGAGAGGAAAATTAGCAATGATAATTTAATTATTCACCTTAGAAGCAGATTTTACATTATTTCAACATTGGGTGACAATGACCCCACTTGATGGTCTCTATCATCTTTGAAATAACATGATGTAACAGCATAACATCATATCTCTGTATGGCCTTCAACCCTGTGCCTTCAATATAGTAGACAGTCATTGTACAGTGATGCAACTGAACTCAATTGTGATTGTATTGTCTATACTACATAGCTTAGGACTTAATTTTATCATCCTCTCATATATATATAATTCTCTCTTTGTGCATATATATGATATATATGCATGTATGTGTGTATATATACATATATGTGTGTATGTACATGTATGTATATGTATATGTGAGTATATATATGTATGTATATGTAAGCACTTCTGTCCCATACATGCAGTAGTATTTTTCCACCTGACCTGAAACCTTTTCCTGGTAAATACTGCAAAACAACAAACTAACAAGATTTTAAGCACTTGTTATG
Organism: Leontopithecus rosalia; assembly: GCA_028533165.1. Lineage (NCBI taxonomy): Eukaryota > Metazoa > Chordata > Mammalia > Primates > Cebidae > Leontopithecus > Leontopithecus rosalia. The sequence continues at coordinate 104,975,304 of CM052661.1, forward strand.
TGCCAGCTAAGAGTCTGTTTGGTGTTTTCATGAGTACTTTCTTATTTAATCCTCACAACAATGTGGTATGATAAGTAAGACACCAGTACTCCACTACCTGGCTTCCACCAGGTTGGGCAGATATGTTTTGTAAATGTTTTGAATTATCATTCCAAAAATTATTTGCAGCTTATACGAAGCCATCCCAATTACAAAAAGCAAGGACTAGCAATAAAATTAATGTCATGAAAAAAATCCTTGTTCCTGAGTTAAGAAAATATTTGCCTTATTTCTCAAGTTTTCCTTACTTAGAGCATGGTTTGGGGCAAGGGTTGGTGTAGAGAATCCAGCCACAGTGAAGTACACATCCAAGAGCTAAGCCAAATGGTATGCTGGTAAGAAGTTTAGAAAACCAACTCATCTTGCTGGAGGTGAATTAATTAAGGAAAATATAGATTTCTGTTTTCACATAGTTTCCACATTTTATTACCAATTCATTTCCTAATGCAAACACCACTTAAAGTTGTCAGTTTTGGCATGAACTCTGTGAAATCTAAGGTCATCTCTCTATGAGTTTGGTCATATTATGTGAGCTCTGGGATTATTAATGATGTATTAACAGAGGATTGATGGAAAATGGTCATGCCAAATACTCACTGAACAGGAAGAGTGTATTGTGTAGATTTAGATGTTCAAATTATTCTGAACTTAAGATCGTGTTAGCATACATTTTCATAGGAAATTGAAATCTTTTAGCTTCATTAAAAATGGTCAAGTTTATATTTTAAAAACATTCAATTTACAACTTTCACTGATATTCATTAACCTTGAAAAAGACTTTCAGATTGAATTATATTTGTGGAAGGTCCTCAAGTGTATGCTTCTGTGATAATCAAAGCTTTTAAAAATCTCTCTTCCGTTTGAGCAATGGCCTCTAACTTCTGTCTTTGTGTCCTGAATGGTCTTTTGAGCAGAAATATTCTTTTGTCTACACTGTCTCAAATGTCCTCTTCACCTCAAGAAAATTTCTCATACTCTGTCTTTGTTAAATGTATATCAGAAATAAATGAAAAAAATCACTCTTATGTCAAAAATAAAGTTAAGATAATATAAATGAGGTGGCTTAAACCTGTAAGTCCCAGGGCGTTCATTGACGCAAAACTGAGATTTCACCCTTTACTGCCAGTATGTACATGGACATCTCCCAGGATGGAATTCTCTCAGCTGAGGGTAACAGCACTTCTGGAAGGAAGCTTGACCTGGCAGGTTAAGACCTGGGAGATGCTCTTTCTTGCCCTCCTTTCCACTCTTTTTCCAGTTCTTTGACCCTCCTTCCTTGCTGCTTTTCTTCCTCTTTCCTGGATCCGTCTTTTATTTTCTTTATGTTCAATTTGCTAAAAAGAGAAAATATGTATTTTGTGACTTTATTAATGCATGATTAAGTATTAAATGACAGCTTTTCTTGGATTTTCTTATTCCTTTACACATTACAACTGATTGGCTTTACAAATTTTCCACTCTATAAGCCAATAATTAAACCTTAGACTGAATGGCAATAACAATAATGTTTATTTGAAGAATATTATACTTATGTAAAAACTCAGTAGATGGTAATTGATGGGCCTATTTTATTCTACCATGTAAATAATAAAGAATTTCAAATTATTTTCTCTAAGATATCTTCCGGCAAAACAGAATGACTAATCTGATTTTTACACAGTATAAACAATCATTGTTTAAAAAATAGAGTTTACTAGTTCCTTTATTTGTTCTATTGTTTGGTGAAATTGATTTCAGTAACAGGAGTATTTTTAAAAAACCATGGGTTCGCAGAAGCATAATGCAGTATCACAGTTAACAGGTTGGAATGGGGACTGCCTATCACAGTGACCAGGTTAGAATAGGGGCTGGGTTGGAATAGGGGCTGGGTTGGAATGGGGACCAGGTTGGAATGGGGACCGGGTTGGAATGGGGACCAGTTGGAATGGGGACCGGGTTGGAATGGGGTCTGGGTTGGAATGGGGACAAGGTTGGAATGGGGACCACTGCCAACTCCACATCTTCCATTATGCTGCTGAAGTTCTACAAAACAACAACAAACAGAAAAGACAAAACCTTACAACACCAAAAACTAATCTAGTCAGTGGAATATTATACAGCCCTAAAAGTGAAGGAAACTCTTGCTTCAACGTAATGAATTTTGTGGATATTATGTCATGTGAAACAAGCCAGTCACAGAGAGAAACACACTAATTCCACTTATATGAGGTACCTAGAGTAGTCCAGTTTATAGAGCCAGAAAGTAGAACAGGAAACCAGCAAGCATACAAAAGAACTCAACACACCACTAACCAACAAGACCTAATTTGTGTTTATGGAGCAATCTGAACCAGCAGAGTGCACATTCTTTTTCAGGGTCCTCAGAACATATAGCAGTATGGGCCATGAAAATCCTGAGCAAATTTAAAGTACTTGCAGTCATACACAATGAGTTCAACAAGGTTTCAGGACACACGATCAACAGACAAAGATAAATTTTATTTCTGTATACTAGTAATACATAGTTGAAAAGCAAAATTAAAAATATAATTCCTTTTATAGTTTCCTTTTTTTTTGAGACAGAGTTTCGCTCTTTTCACCCGGGCTGGAGTGCAATGGCGCGATCTTGGCTCACCACAACCTCCGCTCCCTGGGTTCAGGCAATTCTTCTGCCTCAGCCTCCTGAGTAGCTGGGATTACAGGCACGCACCACCACGCCCAGCTAATTTTTTGTATCTTTAGTAGAGACGGGGTTTCACCATGTCGACCAGGATGGTCTCGATCTCTTGACCTCATGATCCACCCACCTCGGCCACCCAAAATGCTGGGATTACAGGCTTGAGCCACTGCACCCGGCCTATAGTTTCTAATATGAATGAAATAGTCATATGTTAAAAAAATTAGCACAACCTGGTATACTGAAAACTAGAAAACATTGATAAAAGAAACCAAAAAAAGATCTAGATAGAATGAGATACTGTGTTCATGGATTGGAAGATGACATAGTAAAGAAGTCGATTGACCTATTGACTAAATTGATACATAGGCTCCATAACGTTTGCATTAAAAACCCAGCAAGATTTTTTGTAAATAGAGACAGGATGATTCTGAAATTTATTTGGAAAGGGGAATTAACTAGAATGATATTGAATACAAAGAATACATTTCAAAGGGTCACTCTACTCAAATTCAATACTTCTTATATAGCGACAGTGACCTAAACTATGTAGTGCTGATGGAGGGATGGCCACACAGATCAAGGGAACAGAACAGAGAAACAGAAATACCCCTACACACATGCTTAGTTGATTTTTGACCTTGATGTAAAAGGAGTTCAATGGAGGAATCACTTTCAACAAATGTTACTGGAACAACTGGATTTCCACAGGCAAAAAGGAAACTTCATCCTAAGCCTTACACCTTATACAAAAATTAACTCAAAATAGAGCAAAGACTTAAATGTAAAAATAATTCTCAAACTTTTAGAAAGACACAATTCAAAATCTTCAAGATTAAGACTTGATGCAGAATTCTTCAACATGACACCAAAATCACGATCCATAAAAGGAAAAAAATCCATAAATTGGATTTCATCAAGATCAACAAGGTTTGCTCTGAAAAAGACCCAGTTAGGGGGATCAAAAGAGAAGCTACAGACAAGGAGAAAATATTTGTGAATCACATGTCTGAGAAATGACTCCCACCTAGAGGATGTGAAGGACTCACAGAATCTACCAGTAAAAATCAAATAATCCAATTAGAAAATGTGCAAAAGACATGAACAGACATTTACTAAAGGGAGTGTACATGGGGCAAATAAGTACATGAAAAGATTTCCAGCATCATTAGCTATTAAAGAAATGCTAATTAAGACCACAATTAGAAATCACTATTTATGTATTAGAACAAGTAAAATAAAACAGAATGGCAACACCAAATGCTGGCAAGACTGCAAAGAAATTAGATTTCTCACATACTGCTGGGGAATATAAAATTGTACAGCCATGCTGGAAAGCAGTTTGACACTTTCTTAAGAAACTAAACATATACTTATTATATTCCCTAGCACTCATACTCCTGAGCATCTATCTCAGAGAAATGAAATCTTACATCTGCACAAATACGTTTATAGCAACTTTATTTGCAATAGCTAAAAACACTAAAATTACCAATAAGAGGTTCATGATTAAACAAACTATGGTATGTCCATTCTACAGAATAATACAGCAATAAGGAAAAACAAGCTATTGTTATGTGTAGCAACTTGCATGGGTGACAAAGGAATTGGGGCAAGTAAAACAAGCCAATCCCAAAAGGTCACATGCCACATGACTTATAGAGCTTTCTTGAAATGACTAACTGAAAGAGGTGAAGATGAGATCAGTGATTGCCAGGGGTGAGAGATGATGAGGTCTGGATGGCTTGACTGTAGGAGAAGCACAAAGGATGTCTTTGTGATAATGGAGCAGTTCCATATCTTGTCTGTGGTAATGGTTACAGAAATCTACACGTACCACCAATAACACAGAACTATTTGCATACTGCGTCTCTACCAGTTTCCTGGCTTCGATATTGTAGGATAGCTACATAAGACATAGTCAACAGGGCGAGCTGGGCAGAGGATTCATAGGATCTCTGTACTATTTTGCAAATTCCTGTGAATCTATAGTTATTTCAAAATTAAAATGTTAGAAAAAAACAAAAGTCAACATTATACCTAGTGGTGGCACGCTGGAAAAATTCCTATTAAAATCAGGAATAGGCAATTTTATTTGCTACCAACATCATTCTTCTAATGAATGCTGGAAGTCTAGCCAGTGTAAAGGAAGGAAGAATTATTACTAGAAAGAGACCTAATAATTCTTTGAAGTTTCCACAATTATGTACTTGTAATACCAAATGAATCTAAAAGAGTTAAATTAAGCAAAGTGATAGAAGGTTAAATAAATATAAAAATATTTTTCTCTATACTGTAATAATAGTCTGGAAATATTTATGGCAAAATTATATTAATCAAAAAAAGTGAGTGATCTCACCTTGAGAAAAGACTTAGTTAATAAAAATGAAGAATGCGACTCTAACAACATAAAGACAGTTTAAGAAATAAAAATGCATGTTATTTTTCTTGATACTAAATTATTAGTCTTCCTCAAAGTTTAGTGGAATAGTGATGGTATTTTCTGAAAAATTCAATGAATAATCCTGAAATAATCTGAAATAATAAATAGCGAAAATGACTTTTGACAGTTTTACTGAGGTCTAATTTACATGCCATAAAACTCTCTCATATTAAGTGTGTAACACAATGATTTTTAGTAAATTTACAAAATTGTACAACCCTCACCACAATCTAGCTTTAGAATGTTTCCATAGCAGCAAAAAAAGTGTCATGCCCACATCCAATCACTGTCTGATACCACCCTGGCCCTGGCAACTACTAATCTATGTTCTTTCTTTATAGATGACCCTATTCAAACCAATTCACATAAATGGAGTCAGACAACATGTGGCCTTTGTGTCTGGCTTCTCTTACTTAGCATATGATCTTAAAGTTCATCCGTGTTGTAATATGTGTGCAAACTGCATTCCTTTAGATTGCTGAATAATGCTCCATTCTGTAGATAGATTGCATCTTGTTTATTTATTCTACTTGAATGGACAATTGAGTTGTTTCCATTTTAGGCAATTATGTGAAATGGATGTTTTCATACAGGTGGGAGGGAGACATTGCTATAGGAAGGTTTACTCTCTTTTTAGATCAAGAATTTCATGCCTAAGAAAGTATCCTAGCCCAGTGAGTATTGTTCCCTTCCCTATGCCCAAGTGTTCGCATTGTTCATTGGTAGGTGGAGGGGTGGAGGGGAGGGCAGGGGAGGGACAGTGGAGGTGGGGAGGATGGGGAGGGATAACACCCTAAGAAATGTCTGGTGAGGCGAGGGTGGGGAGGGGGGATGGAGACAGCAAACCACCATGGTAAGTTTGTACCTATGCAACAATCCTGCAGGATTCAGGATGTGCACATGCACCCCAGAGCCCAAAGTGCAATTAAAAAGAAAGAAAAGAAAAGAAAAACGAAGAAGAAGAAAAAAGAAAGTATCCTAAAGAAAAGAAATAATCAGAAATGTGCTCAAAAATTTATCTACAGAGGGAGTCACTGGAGCATGAGTCATGCAAGAAAATTAGGAACCATCTGAATACTCAGGAATAGAGAAATGGGAAAGACATTTTGATGTTCTCATTAAAAATGCCTTGTAGCAATTAAAACTATGCCTTTAAAGACTCCTTGGTACTGTATTAAAATTCTCACAACATAACATCACATGAAAACAACATACAGTAGTACATACAGTGTGATACCAGCTTCAGACAATAAAGTTACTCACATGTACCGCAGTTGTTCTTGCAGCCCAACTGCGATAAACATACAAGCACATTTTCTAGAATTCAACTATGGTTATTTCTGGGAGGAAGAATTGTGGATAGTTTTTACCCTCTTTATATTTTTCTATATTTTTCAAATTTTGCACACAAAAAACACATGTTGCCTTTATAATAGAAATAAAAGATTATTGTGGGTACAAAGAACAATGTTCATTTTGCAAGCCCTTTTTAAGGTATGTATGCTCTTTCTCCCCTGCAACTTCTTGGAAAATTACAAAAGAAAACAAAATATCCCTAAACCCTGACACATAAAGAAAGGCACAAAGCATGAATATAATGAAGGTGCCAGCTAAACTAAATGAATGAAAAGTTGACCAGAATGGTTGGGAATGAAAAGGCAGAGAGGAGAGACTGATCTCCCCTTGTCTGCGGGTTATGCCTTGGAGCATTGGGTTATCCCTTGCGGTGTGTGTGTGTGTGTGTGTGTGTGTGTGTGTATAGTGTGTGTGTACTGTGTGTATGTAGTGTGTGTGTGTGTGTAGTGTGTGTGTGTATGTGTGTGTAGTTTGTGGTGGAGCCTTCCTTCCTTGCTGTTCCTTACACACTTTCCTTTCTTGCATCCTTCCCTGGTTTTATCCTGTCTGTGTGGATGGAGCTTCTTGCTGCTGGCCTGCCTGCATTTCTTTGGCGTTCCTTTTCACGGCCCTTCTCGAGCACACTCGTGCCTCTCCTTCCTGTCAGCCGGTGACGTGGGTGTTGGAAAGACACCAGGCACCGGTTTCCATGGGGAAGAGCGACTTCCTCTACTGGATCTTAGTTGTCAGGGGCTGGTGTTGTGCACAATTTGACCACAGGCCATCGGAGTGAGCTCGGCTCAGCCCTTCCCTAGGCTGGTCCTGTTTAACAAGCCCAGAGCACAGAGCTTAGCCAGGTTCCCCAGCTTGCACATCGTAGGAGCCCCAGTAATTTCTGAGGAGGGCTAAGAAATCGTACAGAGTGTGCTGTGCTTGACACAGGCCCAGGTGGCCCAGTCCAGCACCCGGCCAGTGGCCTCTCCGACATTTTCTGCAGAAGACCAGGCTCTGGCCCTGAGAAGACTGGGTGTGAGTGACCTGCGGAGCAGGACAGCGTGACGTGGGATGAACCTGCACTGTGTCCACTCTCCGAACGAACGCTCCTGGCAGCCTAACCCACAGTGTCCTGCATGTGTCCCGATGACTCTCCAGGGCATGTCCCGTCTTCAGCCACAGGGAGGGGTGCCTGACTCCCACCAAGGGCATCTTGGTTCATTTTATGTAGTCACCAACATGAGGCTGAGCAGAGTGAGAGCTACGTCTAGGAGCCACGCAGGCGTGTGTGGGAACTTGGGGGATCTCCTGGAAAGGAAGTGAGGGAGAATTCCCCTGGGATTTGCTGCCCCAGCAGAAACGGCCTGGGGGACTCACCCTGGGAAGCCCGCAGCATCTCCCCTCCCTGCTCACTCCTTTTCCCATCTTTAGGTCCTGTGCCATGCAGGTGCTGGCATTAGGATGCGAAGGGTCTGATTGGAGGGTTTCCCTGCAGCTGCAGTAACAATGGAAACAGATTTTGAAAAATCAGTTTTAATAAAGTCAGGCACTGACCCCAGCCACGTATTTATATTATTGACTTCTGTATGCGGTGATTTGTTAGGAGAGGAAAAAAAGTCTTTCTGCTCGTGTCTTGAGACCTGAGGAAAAAAATAACCAAAATTAGAGAAACTGGAGATAAAAACGCAGTGAGTGGAATAACGCCAGAGCCCCTGGGAGGCCGCCTGCCGCGCTCCTTCCGCATCTCAGCCGTCATGCAAGTGTGATAGCTCCTTCCTGTTTGATGGTGTCATTATGTGGACTCTACACATTCGATTCCATTTACAAGTCAACGGTGTGAGATTTTATGACAGTTTTTTTTAGTGAGTCGATTCTGTACGATCCTACTCAGTTAGGAAAAAATATATGAAAAGAATTCCTGAATAGTTGCCCTTTGGATCTCTCCCCAGGTCTCAACCCACCAGGCGTTTTCTTACTGCAGGTCTTTGGCTTTCTGTTCATAGGGAAAGCCCAGGAACCAGGTCCAGTTAGCCTTGCTTTCGAGGCAACGCTATTTCATAAATTCAAAGGCTGGCACTTGCCAGAACAAACATTCTGGATGTCATGTAGAGAAACTTTGGATCCAATTTTGAAACCAAGAGGAGAAGTCAGAAGCCTGGAAGAAAATCCGGGATGGGATACTCACTAAACCCAGGGTGTGGCTCCCTCCAGGGCAGGGATGAAGGGTCTTTCCAAGGTGTTTAGGTACTTCTAACAGACGAACCCAGGTGAAAGAGGCATGAGGCGGCTGTTAGAGGTTGAACTGTGTCCCTTCCCTAAGTCCGTAGGCTGAAGTCCTCACTCCCAGGACCTCTGAATGTGGCTGCATTTGGAGACAGGCTTTTTGGAGAAGTCAGTAAGTTAAAATGAGGTCATTAGGGTGGGTTGGAATCCCATGTGACTGGTGTCTTTATAAGAAGACATCTGAACACAGACGTGCACAGAGGGAAGATGATTTGAGGAGACACAGGGAGAAGGTGGCCACCCACGAGCTAAAGAGCGAGGCTGGGAACAGAACGCTTCTTCTGACCCTCAAAGGAAGCAAGGAAGCAACCCTGCGGACACCCTTATCTCAGGATTCTGGTCTCCAGAGTGGTGAGCATTCCACTTCTGTTGCTTAAGCCTCCTCGTTGGTGTACGGTGTTGTGGAGGTCCTAGCAAAACCACACAGTGAGGAGGGAGATGCTTCTTGGTAAGCAGCATGACATCTGAACCAGGTTTCAGAAGACAAGGCAGGGCTTTTGATGAGAAGGCAGGGCTTTGCCAAGATGAGGACATTCATGGGAGGAAGCAGAGAGCATGAAGGCAGGCAGGGGAAAGGCTTTGTGGACATTGGTTTGACTGGAAATATGCAAGGATGCTTTGGGTATGGTCTGAGCTGTCGTGGGGCACTCAGGAGCCACCCAGCAAGCATTGACTGCACCTGCCGTGTTTGCAGCAGGGGCAGACACACGAAAAAGATGAACTCTGCTAAGTTCACAGTCTCAGGAAAGACAGGCATGGGAGAGGGTGGGAATTCAGAGTGGCAGAAGCAGTGGCTGTGAAACTTCAGAGCAGAGTGTGGAAAATTCCACCTCAAAGATGGGGCCAGTGACCAGAAGAGGTGGTTGCTGGAGGGCTCCAGGAATGGACAGGAATGGATGGGGAATGAAGGGGAAATAGGAGTCCAGAGAGAAGGAAGGATGAGAATGAAGGAAGAGGAAGTTCCAAACATGGCAGAGTTGAGGGGCCCAGGGAGGAGGATGGAAAATGAGGGTGAAGATCCCAGAAAGGGACCCCAGGGTTCAGGCACAAGGACAGAGGATTCACAGTTTAGTGTTCTAATGATGGCCAGTTTTCATAGCGTTTTCATTTCTCTTCATTGACAACATTGGGACCAACTTTATTTTTGTGATATTTAAGTACTTTTTTAGAATGGAAAGAAAATTAAATCAAATGAATTTGCTCATTGTTTTATAGAAAAAAATGAAGAATATTCAAAAACTGGAATATAAAACAGTTTTTTTTTACAAGACTTGGGAGTTTTAGTAGAACATTGACATATTTCTCTAATAAGAGATTACAATATTGTTACTTGTGCCAGAAAATATTTATTAAATGAAAGAAGTGAGCACATTAAGGAAGTCACATAGTTCTATGTTTCCATGACTAACAAGTTGTTTTACTGATTTACAACTTGGTGGTTGCGGTTTTCCATGCTCTTTTTAGCCATTTAGCTTTTTTCATTTCCTTTCCATGGGTCTTTTATCTTTTCGCAGTGGAAATTAAACTTACATGCTGTCAAAATTCCCATCATGGAGGCATTTGGGTGGGAAGGACAAACTGTTGTTAAAATGTTGTATATTTAGGCGTGGAATTTGATCCTTAGAAAGCATCGTTAATTACAAGTATGTTGCTATATCCTGATTCTTGTGGGACATTTTATATTTGGTACATTTGCCCATTAGGCACATTTCATACTCAACCCTGCTGCTCCCATTCCCAGGTGGACACAGCCTCTGTGCTGGAAATCAGAGCAGTGGCCCTGGAAAGCTGTGCACATCCTTAGCTGAGAGCCCAGGAGGCCACAGCTGTAACTGGGGAGCTTGGGAATAAGCTTCCTGGGGCTGAGAAAAAGGATGCTTGGCAGCCGAGTTCCTCAGTCTCCAAATTCCACTTCTGTCCCTTCTTGAGTACCTGTTGTCCTGACTCACACTCTTCCAGGATTACAGCTTTGGGACACCACTGGAAGGGAGGAGTGAAGCCTCCTATCGACATATTTGCCTTTCAGAACACCACCTTTCTCTCCTGAGTCTGGTGTTGATCTCACAAAGTGTAGAGACTGCCGCATGCATGGGTGTCCTGGGTTGAATCATGTCTCCCCAAAATTCCTGTCCAGCTAGAACTTCAGAATGGAATTTGATTAGAAAATAGTCTCTGCAGATGTAATAAGTTAAGATGCAATCATCCTGGGGTAGGTGGGCCCTTACTCCAGTGACTTGGGTCCGTTTAAGAAAAGCAGACACAAAGACAGACAGAGATGGCTATGTAAAGATGGAGACAGGGACTGCAGTAATGTGGCCACAAGCCAAACTCCTGCGGCCACCAGAAGCTGGAAGAGGTAAGGAAAGTTTCCCCACCCCCAGAGCTTCTGGAGGGGCAAGGCCTTGCTGACACATTGACTTTGGACTTCTGGCTTCCAGAACTATGCAAATGTAATTCGTATGGCAGGCCCAGGAAAGCAGTGAATGGGACTGGTGACTTTGCTTGTTTCCAGCAGCCGTTGGCAGCTCTCTGGTGTGACATCTTGTGCCCAGTACCAACTGCAGAGTTTAGAGTGTGCGAAGCCCTTCCCCAATGCACTAGGGGTGAATAATCACAGCCCCTCCCTGACTCTACCCCAAACCAGGCATTTCTGTGACCCTTCCCCATAGACTCCCCCACTAGCTAATAACTGCCTTGATCAGAGAATTGAGCAGTGTCAGACTAGAGAGAGACCGATTGTACAAGGATAGAAACACTCTCAATTTCTCACTTATCAAGTAGGAACATCACACAGCCACCTCTACCCTTCCCCACATAAAAATCCTCAGATTATGCAACTTTCTGTTTCTGTTTCTTCAATAGAGATAGGAAAATGTCTGGGTTCCAATCGGGCTCTGCTGTTTATAAACGTATTTATTTGCATGAGTTACCTTATCTTCTGTGCTTTCATATCCACAGCTGTAAATGGATTAAAAATAAAAGTGCTGAATCCCTGGTGCTGCTAGGGGAAAACATGTGAATACACATAAAATGCTCAGAAGAATGCTTGGCACATAACAAATCCTCGATAAACGTTAGATTTTATCCTTGAAAATGCCAAGATTGTACTTCCGTGGACTTGCTGTGGGCCTGTGGCTGTACCCCAATCACCCTCTGGCAGACAAGGCTGAAAGGTGTTCATCTCTATATTAACAAGACCATGTCAGGCGTGCTGGCAGCATTATGAAAACTTCTTAGTGGAGCAGGACAAGGGTTTGGCCACCCTGAATAATGAGCAATGGTTACTTGCAGTGCCCACCTGCTGTGTGTCAGGCACGACTCAGTTTCCTGTTCTGTCCCCAGCTCCCAGCTTTTCCTCCTGGCCAGATACTTTGGCTAAAATGAACTTGCCTCCTGCAGCCAGTTCCAGGAAGGATTAACTGGTTCCATTTGGAATGAGCTGGCCTGCATAGCAGTATGGACAGGCTCCCAGATGTAATCATGCAACAGTCTGGTTAGAGGGAAAGCTGATCAGAAGCCCACCTCTCACATACCAGAAAGTCCTGACAGCCCACGGCAGTATTTCTGGCACTAGCCCGGGAAACAGTCCCCGGGGTGTGGTCATGCAGTTAGGAGACAGAGCCAGCTGTCCCCCATGTAGCTAAGGCAGCCCACGAGTGCAAGGCCCAACCATGCTCTGTTGAAACTAGAGCAGCTGTTTTATGAAATCTCACCCTGCTGGTTCAGCAAGGCTCACCACCTCTAGTTGCAAACTTTGTGGTGAAGTTGGTGGCACCTGAACGTCTTTATGGCCATGGGACAGAAGGCTCTTCCTTGGGCAGGTCCTTAGAGAGTAGCTAACCTAGAGATGGCTGTCCCTGCTGGGCAGCCTATTCCTAGAGCTCTGTCTTGCGAAATCACATTGGTAACCACAGGGAGGTACAGGGAACTCGGTGGCTCAAGAGGAACAGCCCATCAGTCCAAAGGGTATGGACTGCGAATACAGCAAAAGACAAACAAAAAACATGTGAGGGTTAGGAAAGAGATTGGAATTGAATCCAAAACCCAGGACCAGTACTCTGCCCCTTTGACCCTTGATTTCCTTATTCATTACATTGGAGATGATATGTTTCTGCTGTGATGAAGAGGAAACACCCAGCACACGGACAGCAATCCAACACACTCTGCACCTCCCTCCTCTATTTCTTCTTAATGCCGGTGCCAGCACTTCAGCCGAGGGCACTTACCACCCATGGGAATTCGGGGCTGCATTTTACTTTCTCTTCCAAAGTGACAGTTTTACCTGATAGTTAACAAGGGGAAGGTTGAATACCTCCCTGTCCTCTGAGAGGAAGCAGGAACGAAGCACAATAGAGCTCAGGATAAGGCAAAGCCTCTGTCCCCACAGCAACAAGTAGTTACTCCTGTCTCTTATCCTCAGAGATATTTCATCTGCGAAACACAGAGAACAATGGTATTATGTTCTAGGCAGATTTCACAATCATTTGGTGTAACAGATATGGGGGACGAGCACAGTGTCCACCACATAGTAAATGGTCACAAAAGTAGGCAAAGATGATAAAACATTGGCATTACTCTCACCTACCAACTCCCCAAATGTCTACTCCCAATCTGAACCTAATGTAGAGACTGAGAGTTCTAGTATAAAAACTTAAATTCTTCTCATGGGCCCTTCTGCTCTGCCTGCTGGGGCCCTTGCCAATACCTGGAGAAAAACCTACAGCAGAAGCTGAAGCTTTGTAATGATGATAAAGGTCTCAGTGTATACACAGTTATGGGGCGATCCTGCTGTCCCTGACCCTGAGCCTCTGAGTTCTCGCACTTGTACACCTGCAGAAAGTCTGCAGCTTGCTAAGCAATGCAAGGGTGTTGCAAACTTGTGAAGGGTGTGTAGCTCTGTAGGATGCTGTCTGGACCCTGAAATGTCCACAGACTCTGAGCACTTAGTGTCCTGTAAACCACTCATTAGTCTGTTCTCACGTTGCTATAAAGAACTACTTGAGAATGGTAATTTATAAAGAAAAGAGATTTAACTGGCTCATAGTTTCACACACTGTACAGGAAGCATGGCTGGGGAGGCTTCAGGAAGCTTACAATCGTGGCAGAAGGTGAAGAGGAAGCCGGCACATCCTACATGGCTACAGCAGGAGGAAGAAAGAGAAGAGGGAGGTGCTGTGGACTTTTTAACAACCAGAACTCACGAGAACTCACTCACTGCCATGAGAATAGCAAAGGGGAAATCTGCCCCCATGATCCAATCACCTCCTACCAGGCCCCACCTCCATTGCTGGGGATTACAATTCAACATGAGATTTGGGCAGGGATGCATATGCAGACCATATTGCCACGTCTCCCATGAACAGAGATGAGAGCTTCATGCCTAGCCAGACAGAATCCCCCTCTACTCCCACCACCCAGGCCTTCAGGACCAGTGGGCTTGCTTCTGCATGTTTTTGCTATGTTGGGTTCTACAGTGTTGGGATGGGCTCTGACACAGAACTTTTCCTTTTAGCAAACCCAAGAGCTTTTGTCAAGTCCTTTCTTGGAGTGTCAGGCATGTTAATAATATCCACAATTTCTTTGTAGTAATTTCTATGAATATTCACAATGCATTAGGCATTTCTCTTGCTTTCTCTCTCACTTCTTGGAGTTAACCACCCTCCCTACAGAACTTCAGAAAGTAAGGCAGTCTTTTCAATGTCATTCCCACAGTCAAGGAAGCCTTCGGCAACCTGAAGTTGTTTTGTGTGAAAACCACCTTCTTGCAGCCTCTGACAGAGCCTCTTCAAGGAGGGAAACTGCAGCAGACCTTTGTTACTTCTTGCTTCACGTCATGGGTTGCCCCATAGCAACAGCACCCAAATTTGGAAACCAATACTTGTCCTTTTACTTGAAATAAAGTGTATTATGCAGCTGATCACTGGGTTGGGGACAGGGGTCTCACCTAGACTGAGGTAATCTGGTACATAGATGGTCCTTGACTTATCACTGGTTTGACTTAACAATTTTTCTTCTTTATGATGGCCTGAAAGTGATTCTCATTCAGTAGAAATCATTTTATTACCCATATGACCATTCTGTTTTTCACTTTTAGTACAGTATTCAATAAAGTACAATATTCAATGAATTACAGTATTTGATAAACAAATTCAATAAATTAAAGATATTCAACACTTTATTATAAAACGGGCTTTACCCCACAATGGGCTAATATGTCCTGACCATGCTTAAGGTAGGTCAGGTTAAGCTATGACGTCTGGTAGTTTAGGTGTATTAAATTCAGTTTTTCTTATATTTTCAACTTATGTCGGGTTTATCAGGACATAACCCCATTGTAAGTCAAGGAGTATTTTTGTTCTGTTTCTTTCTCCACAGTTACTAGATACCAGATGGCTCCATGAACCAAGTTAGATCATGAAAGTCAACAAAAATTACTTCAAGGACTTTAGTTGGAGCTGTGCAGGAAGAAAAGAAATCCCACTTTTTCACAGGACTGGGTGCTTAAGTATTGTGGAGAATGGAAGTAGGTGAATTCTTGTTAATTATTGATTAGCTGAAATTTATTTTCATCGTGTAAGGATGACACAAAGAGCAGGAAGAATTATTGCTGTTCTCTTATAAGATCAAACCCTTAGATACTTGTATTAATCTGTTTTCACACTGCCAATAAACACATACCTAAGACTGGGCAGTTTAGAAAGCAAACAGCTTAATGGAGAACTCACAGTTCCACATGGCTGGGGAAGCCTCACAATCATGGCAGAAAGCAAGGAGGAGCAAGTCACATCTTACACGGATGGTGGCAGGCAAAGAGGGAGCTTGTGTAGGGAAATTCCTGTTCTAAAAACCATAAGATCTTGTGAGACTTATTCACTACCATGAGAAAAGTATGCGAAAGACCCACCCTCATGATTTAATTACCTCCTACCAGGTACCTCCCACAACATGGGAATCCGAGATGAGATTTGGGTGGGGACACAGCCAAACCATATAATTCTGCCCCAGGCCCTCCCAAATCTCATGTCCTCATATTTCCAAACCAATTATGCCTTCCCAACAGTCCCCCAAAATCTTAACTCATTTCAGCATTAACTCAAAAGTCCACAGTCCAAAGTCTCATCTGAGACAAGGCAAGTCCCTTCCACCTATGAGCCTGTAGAATCAAAAGGAAGTTAGTTGCTTCCTAGATACAATGGGGGTGCAGGCATTGGGAAATACAGCCATTCTGAATGGGAGAAATTGACCAGAACAAAGGAGCTATAGTCTACATGCAAGTCTGAAATCCAGTGGGGCAGTCACATCTTAAAGCTTCAAAATGATCTCCTTTGACTCCATGACCCACATCCAGTTCATGCTCATGTAAGAGGTGGGTTCCCACTGCCTTGGGAAGCTCTGCCCCCATGACTTTGCAGGATATTGCCCCTCTCCTGGCTGCTTTCATAGGCTGATATCGAGCACTTATGGCTTTTCCAGGTACATGGTCCAAGCTCTCAGTGGATCTACCATGCTGGTATCTAGAGGACGTTGGCCCTCTTCTCACAGCTCCACTAGGCAGTGCCCCAGTAGGGTCTCAGAGTGGGGGTTCTGACACTACATTTCCCTTCTGCACTGCCCTAGCAGGAGTTTTCCATGAGGGCTACACCCCTACAGCAAACATCTGCTTGGGCATCCAGGCATTACCATACATCCTCTGAAATATAGGTGGAGGTTCCCAAACCTTAATTCTTAACTTCTGTGCACCCACAGGCTCAACACCATGTGTTGAAGCTGCTTCACCTTCTGAAGCAATAGCTCAAGCTGTACCTTGGCCCCTTTTAGTCAGGGCTGGAATGGCTAGAATGCAGGGCACCACGTCTCTAGACTGCACACAGCAGAGGGACCCTGGACCCAACCCATGAAACCATTTATTCCTCCTAAACATCTGGGCCTGTAATAGGAAGGGCTGCCACAAAGACCTCTGGCATGCCCTGGAGGTATTTCCCCATTGTCTTTGTGATTAACATTCAGCTCCTTGTTATTTATGGAAATTTCTGCAGCTGGCTTGCTCAGATAATGGCATCTTTCTTTTCCATTGCATTGTCAGGCTGCAAATTTTCTGAACTTTCGTGCTGTTTCCCTTTTAAAAAGGAACGCCTTTAACAGCACCCAAGTCACATCTTGAAGGCTTTGCTGCTTGGACTTTTTTCTGCAAGATTCCCTAAATCATCTCTCTCAAGTTCAAGGTTCCAGAAATCTCAAGGATCAAGACAAAGTGCCACCAGTCTCTTTACTAAAACATAATGAGGGCCACTTTTGCTCCAGTTCCCAACAAGTCCCATATTTCCAGTTGAGACCACCTCAGCCTGGACTTTATTGTCCATATCAAAGTCATTCAACAAGTCTCTAGGAAGTTCTAAACTGTCCTGAATTTTCTTGTCTTCTTCTGAGCCTTCCAAACTGTTCCAACCCCTGCCTGCTACCCAGTTCCAAAGTCACTTCCACATTTTTGGGTATCTTTTCAGCAGCGCCCCATTCTACTGGTACCACTTTACTGTATTAGTCTGTTTTTACATTGCTAATAAAGACATAGCTGAGACTGGGCAACTTACAAAGGAAAGAGGTTTAATGGAAAACTCACATTCCACATGGCTTGGGGACGCCTTACAGTCATGGCAGAAGGCAAGGAGAAGCAAGTCATATCTTAGGTGGATGGTGGCAGACAAAGAGAAAACTTGTTTAGAGAAACTCCTGTTTTAAAAACCATCAGGTCTCATGAGACTTATTCACTATCATGAGAAAAACATGGGAAAGCCCTGACCCCATGATTCAATTGCCTCCCACCAGGTCCCTCCCATAACACATAGGAATTCAAGATGAGATTTGGGTGGGGACACAGCCGAACCATATCAATATTGCTATGGCTCAAATGTTTGTCACCTCTAAAACTCATGTTGAAATTTAATTGCCAGTGTTATGGTATTAGGAGGTGGGTTCCTTGAGAGGTAATTATGTCATGAGAGTTCCACCCTCATGAATGGATTACTGCTGTTATTACCGCAGTTGGTTTGCTATAAAAGGGCAAATTCAGACCCCTTTTCTCTCCCTTTCTGGTTCTCTTCCCTCTTGCTTTTCATTTAGTGAGGACATAGCAAGAAGACCCTCGCCAGATGTCAGTACCTTGATCTTGGACTTCCAAGCCTCCTGAACTGTGAGCCAATAAATTCCTATTTATTGTAAATTACCCAGTCTCAGGCACTCTGTTACCAAAGTACAAAACTGAGTAAGACAGACACGAGTGACAATTCAGTCTTTTTGAATTTGCACAAGCCCTTGACCATTCAGACTTAGATTGTGAGCAGTCCTTTCTCCCATTCCCTAGTGTCCAGTCCTAGGGCTAAATGGATCACCATAGCTTATATCCTAGTTCTGTCTCTCCTGCTGTCTTCTTTGATCCTCCCCTGTGATTACACCGTGCCTTAAGGCAAGAAATCAAGATAATGCCCAAATAGTATCATCACCCACTTTTTACAGATGAGGAAACTGAAGCTTGAGAGGTAACTCCTTACATTAAGCCAATAGCTTCCAAATGCTGGGCACTGTTTCCTACACTATGGTTCATTCTGAGGTGCACCATGCTAGACTTCATCTTTGCACTACTACTGTCTAATTTGGCAAATGTGTTTAAAAGGTCAGCAACTGTGTCATACATTAACCGGGTCCCATGCTAAGTTTTGAGATCTTTGTGTTCAGTTTACTATGCTTGGTAACTTCTTGGTTGAGTAAAGCATGACACATCTTAGCAGAGCTAAATGATATAAGGAAATATATCATTAATAAGTTTTCTACAAATAAACGTTTTAATAGATTTTTCTTTCTGTAACCAGATTCTGACTTAGTAGCCTCACAAAGAAACAGTGAGTGCTGTACACCCAGTGCTTTTCCAATGTCAGTGTGGCAAGGTGATCCCTGGATTCTAGATTATAAGGGATCTCAATGCTGTTCAAAAGCATCATCCCCAAATGTAATTTAAACCATAACCAGGGAGTGGGAGAGGAAATGCAGTCCAGGTACACAGGTCTAGAATAGACTTTCTTAATATAGGTATAGAATTCAGATCATCTGGAGAAATGGACACACTGCAATTCTGCATGCATGAGATGGAGAAATGTGATTCAATAGAGCTCCTCTTGGAGATGGAAGAAGTTTGGCAAGCTGTTTCAGATTGGAGGCAGTACCCGAAGGACATGCTCATTTAACAAGACATGGTCACTAAGCTACTTTTCAAGAACGAGTCTTGCTATTTAAATAGTTCTTGGTTTTGTGAAGCACTAAGCACATTTGGTGTCTAGAAGCTATGGCTTCAAGAACTACTCCCTGGTAAGTAATCTATGCTGCCAGTTAAATGAAGACCATATGCATTTACCATCTGCCAAAGTGGGGTAAAACAACAGTATAAGTGCCATATGCTTAGTGCCAACGGAGTGACAGAGAAGAGGTCAGACAAAGGAGTGCAGTAAGGATGGATTGCTCCAAGTGAGCAGTTTATGCAGGGCATGGATAAAGTAGAAATAAAAGTCATCAATGACAAATAGAATACTTTAGGCTGAGGTTTGCATAGCTCACACGTGTCCAAGGGCTGCACATTTCTTTCATGAAATGAATCTAGTCTGGATGACCAATGTCTATTCTTTATGTTAAACTTAGTTCTGGAACAGTACATTACAATATCCATATATTTATTTTGGAAGTATATAATCAAGAGAAGAGTTTGGAAATGAGATTCAATTGACCCCACATCCCACTTGTGGCTAGAAAACACACAGAACACTCTAATTGTGTTTCATAGCCCTGGGTGTTTTGATTAAACTGCACAGTCCTGCCATGATAAATGTCTGCAAGTTCAATATGCTACATGCAAAAGGCATAGAGAATATGTTGTAGGGTAACACATGATCATCTGCAGGTAGGCAGGGGTGTGAGGCTGGCTCTCGGACTTTGATATGACACTCTTTTAACTTCATTATTAAGGAATAAAGGTTGGCCCTCCCATTGTACATTTAACTCATGACGTAAAGTCTTTGCAACGCTTTGGGTCTCCCACACTATTATAAGCATGAATGTGCCCAACACATTTTCCAGAGAGTCACTCTGATAGGATTTCCCCACACTGAGGGAGTTTGTACATGGGCAAAAGCCATAGAGAGTGAAGAGGGTCCGAGGAGCATGAATGTGGATGACAGAGGCACAGGTCTGCTCTGCTACATCGTAACTTTGGGAGAGTTACTCAACTGCTTATCCTCGTTTCTTACCCTCTACAAGGAAGTTAAGGATATATGCCCTGACCACCCGCAGGAGATATTATGAGAATCAAGCTAATCTCATATGTCAATGAGATTTTTAAAGCTATAAAATACAAGTCCAAAGGAAGACTCTTTGGTGCCATGATTTTTTAAATGAATCTAATACATTTGGTCAGATAACTGCTCCACTAAGAAATTCATTTGAAAGAATTTTTGGGTTTGATTGACTTATTTAATTGAATTGGCAGATTGGCTGCACTGCTTCAATGGACATAATTCCCGTAGTTGACCAGGTATCTGAGATAAACTGAGCAGGCGTGTGACAAAACACTGTCTTGCTCTTGGGCCACCCACACCCCACTGAGCTGCCCACCCAAACATCAGTTATTCTCTTGAGCTTCTGTTGAACTGTATACCAGGGCTCTATATTCTCTTTCCCTACAGATGTTTCTATGGAGGGAGGGGTTGGAAGAGAGGGCACTTCAATTACAAGATAAAACGGTGCAACTTCCTGGAGATTTAATTTTTGAGGTAAAAAACCCTACAAACATTATATTTATTATATATACATATAAACATATAAAATGTATGACTTCATAGAATAAACATTGCAGAAATTTCATATGTAGAGAAACCTGTCCAGACGGTAGAGCCAGCTCGATGGCCCTCTCTTAACAGAGTGATGTTGGGTATGTAACTATAAGGCTGTCCCATCTGGTCCCATCTTTGTTTGGCTGAGACTTCCCTTCAAATGGATTTCAGATAAGAACATAACTGATATGGTTTGGTTCTGTCCCCCCTCAAATCTCATGTGGAATTGTAATCCCAGTGTTGGGGGAGGGACTGGTGGGAGGTAATTGGAATGTGGGAACATGAGGGCAGATTTCCCTCATGCTGTTCTTACGGTAGCGAGTGAGTTCTCATGAGATCTGGTGGTTTAAAGTGTGTGGCACTTCTACCCTTGTTCTCTCTCCGGCTGACATGTGCAGAAGGTGCTTGCTTCCCCTTTTCCCTTCCATCATGATTGTCAGTTTCCTGAGACCTCACCAGCCATGCTTCCTGCATGAACTATAAGCCAATTAAACCTCTTTTCTTCCTAAATCATCCAGTCTCAGTGGTTTTTTATAGCAGTGTGAGAACGGACAAATAAAACATCCAAGTCCTTCAACTTCATTTCCAGGACTTAATAACTTCCAGGACCTGGGACAGTATGCTGTCCCTTGGAAGGATGCCCTGGGAGTCTTCATGCAGCAGGGTCCAGATGCTGATGGGGCCAAGACAGTAGCTTGTCTCCTTGAGAGGGCACTGGAAGGCTGTACTAGACAGTCCAGAGCCCTGATGAGTCTCCTCAAACCTGACTCTCTGTGAATGCATGGCTGATGGTGCGAGGGACTGGTGGCTGTTTTTGGACAGCAGCATAGCCTTGTCTGTTGGGTAATGAGTTGGCTTCTTTCCAGCTCCAGGTACACCTGGTAGAAAGTCCTTCCCCTGGAGCTCTCCCAGGCCTTCATTCTCTCTAGGGACCACATGGTCTCTCTCACCAGCTGGCGTTGCTCTCCAGCCTCTGGGGACAGGAGAACCTCTCTGCCAGTGCATCTGATCCTGTCAGTCATGTAGTGCTACTAGTCTCTCCGTGTGTCTTAGTCCATGTGTGCTCTTATGGCAAAATATCTGAGACTGACTAATTTTTAACAAGAAAGAATTTATTTTCTCCCAGCTCTGGAGGCTGGGACGTCCAAAGATCAAGGAGCCACTAGGTTTGGCTGCCTGATGGGGATGGTCTGTCCTTCTAAGATGTCACCTTGTTGCCCTTGCTGCCCCTCCTCTGCAGGTGAGGGACGGAGAAGGGAAAGTGAACCAAACACTGCCTGCAACCTCTTTTATATGGACCTTACTGTCACTCACGAGGCAAGAAGCTCATGTGGTCTGATCACCTCTTAAAGGCCCCACCTCCTAATACTATCAGAGAGGCCATTTAATTTCAACACCTGAATTTTGGAGGGGACACATTCCAACCTTCGCATTTTATTTCTTTGTCTATTCTGTCTTCCTGGGACTGAGGAGGAGGAGAGAGGTCTTTAGGATACAGGTGCAAGAATTCGGTGAGCAGGCTGCAGGCACGTGCTAATTAACACCTAGAAATATGATCCACAGGAGTGATGATATTTCAGAACTCCTTTTTACCATGTTTATTACTGGATCTATTTGAGGATTTTTGTATTTTAAAATATAAAACTTGTTTATGTTATTGTGAATTATTATCCATTTCAGCCAACATTACTGAGTAGCCTCCACAGGGGAAGTGCTCAGTGAGGGCCCCTGGGATGACAGAGGTGGAGTCCCTGTGGAAGGGGCTGCCCCATGGAAGGCAGTGGGGGGACACAAGGACTTCAGAGTCCAGGTCTGGACGAGATGCCCAGGGAACGGACACTGTCCGAAGGGCTCCAAGGAAGATGTGTCTTGAGATGTGGCCCAAAGTTAGAGCAAGATTTCTCCAAAGTCTTCAGCCCCTTTTGCTTCTTCTTCTCATGAGCAGCACACAGTGTCCGTGTGGACATGGGCCGATGCCACTTTCCATTCGTCACCTCATCACCCCGCTGCCTTCACATGCTCCTGCCATCCCACCTGCTCTAGGTGCATGTTTTCCTCCAAACTGAGTCATTTCTACAGGCAGAGGCTCCTCTGTCCACAGCAGAGTTAGACTAATAGGCTTCTCTGTCTTTAGTTTGGACCAAGTGAAAATTCACTGTTTTGGCACATGGTGGTCTGATTAGCTGAGGAATTCACCAGAAATGCCCGTGGGCATGTCACCACTGAGGTGGTCAAGGCATTGCCCCCTGTGGAGAGCCCCTCCAGCTCCATGTAGGTGCCCACAGAAGTGGATTGGTGATGTTCTCCACCTCTTTCTCTCTCTTTCTTGATTAAATTTAACAAAACACACTTGGGAAAATGTTTCAAGCTAAGTAGCAGTGGGTGTTTTTGAATGATGTCACTGATAACTGGGGTCTCTGCAATCCAGGACACCACTTCTACTCCTAGTGTCTCACCGATGTCTCCCGGAAGGGGAGCGAGCAGCACATGGTGCACAGCGGGCTCTGTGGGCTGACACCGATGAGTTCCAGGGCCATGTGCCACGATGGGTGGACACGCAGTGTGGACGGCATTCTGAGCAGGTGCGAAGTTCCAGGCAATAAAAGGATTCCCTTGCTGGGTACTCATTTCCCAGGGAGACGTCCATGGACATTGTGTATGGTAGCCAGAAAACCCAAGAAGGAAGTGGTAGGATGGCCAACATTATCTTCATGATCAGGTCTGGGGCAGAAGCCCCGCCTCACAGGTGCTGGGGGTGCCTGTGTCGGGAGTTGGACGGTGGCTCACAGGTCTGATGATGCAGGTGTGATCTGTGGGTCCGTGGACAGCTTGCCGTGGGGTTTCCTTGTGCAGTGGGGAGAGACAGGGAAGGGTCAGAGACCAGCTGTCCCACCTTGGAGACCTTGCTGTGAGGTCTCAGGCTATGTGCATCAGGAACTTTCCTTATTTCTGTCATGATTCTTTCCCTTTACTTTATTGTCTACAGTGTTTTCCTACCTGCTTGACAACTAGCCAAAAAATTGACTTCCTGGATAATTTCTAATTTTCCACCCTTATAAAGTCTAGGCCATAAAAACTCAAACCAGCATTTGCTTGGGATGGCAAAGCTGTAGTAAATTATGCAGATTTAAAAAACAAAAGGAATTGAACAAAACAGCCTGTATTTGCTTTCTCGCATTGTGAAGGCTGCCATTTACTATTAGTTTGGAAATCCACCCTGATTGCTTTAGTCCTGGAACACTTGAGATCCACATCAGTTTCAGCTTTTAGTGACTGGAGAACAGGATTGCCATTTTGTGCACACATGCTTCACCAATGTGCAGAATTTTCTAATGCACCCAAGGGTTATGGGTGTGTATTTTTTAAACACAATATAGGCTACTCCTTAAAGACAAGTGTTTTATGTCCTTGGCTTGATATGTATGAGAAAGATATATATTTTTTAAAAGGGATAAATATAGTTGGGAATTCTATACTTTTATGCTAAGGCTGTTCTGGAGCAAGACTGAGGATGACAATGTGGACGTTGTAATAATATAAGCAATAATACGAGCCCTGTCACTTAGTTCTCAAATCAAGATGGCATTAATTTCGACCAGGCCTTTGAAAACTTTAGGATATTTATATTTCACAGCCCAGGAACATCTGCCACTCAGACAGGAAAAAGGTGCAGATTCTTTTGACATAGAGAAAATAATGGCCCTTTTTTAAAATCGATGAACAGAGACAGGAGACAGAGAAAGGAAATTATAATATCCAAGAAAAACGAACACTTTGGATCTGTCTACACAGAAAGATCTGGACAAAATGTGAAATCCCCTGGCTGCCGTCAGGAGCAGAATTTCTCGAGTTACTTACTTTCCAGGGTGCGTTTCAGTAGTCAGAGGACCAATGAATAAGAATAATTCTCTTTTAAGAAATTCCAAAGCATGCAATTCAGCTGAGGTGACTGCGGCTGTTAAGGAATGAGGCAGGGCTGTTTTTCAGCCATTGGGGGTGGCAAAAGTGCATTTTGTACAAGTCATCCACAAACCCCGTAAACACCCATGCTTTCATGCATGGAGCTCTGCATTCCACCAGGAGTGGAGAAAGCCAGTGCCTTCCCTGGGCCTCGTCACCCTGAGTCTCCCCAGCATTCCTGGGGTTTTCAGACTGCACTCTGCTCTGCAGCTCACGCCTGTGTACAGTATGTGGATGGCTCGACAGGGAGAGTGAGAAAAAAAAGCACTTGGCTGGCAGTCAGAGCAGCAGGAGCAGTTGCAGATGCTGCTATTTACACTATTTTCACATTCTGGAGAACAAAGAGCAGGATGCTGCCAACAAATCTCAGAAACTCAGCGTTGCCCCGCACAGCAGCTCAGCCAGCCCAGGCGCGTGGGACAGCCAGGCCACGGTGGCACAGACACAGGGCATCTCTATCCTGATGCCAGCCTGTACTCTGCCAGCCACCTCTGCGCAAGGCCCAGGGAGGAAGGACGGCAGGACTCTCCACTTGTCAGTGCTTCAGATCTTCTCTGGGGGTCAGTGCTGGAAGACCCGGCTCTCACCCAGCCCGGATGAGAGCACTGGGACAGATTGATGACTTCAGCCCTCGTTGCTGCATTTGAATTACAGATGCACCAAGTGGCTCTCTCCTCGGGCCTGCTCTAGCGCCTGTTGTCAGGGCTGCATATTGCTCCCTGTGAAGCCCAAGGCAATGTAGAAAGACAAAAGTTATTTATTCTGGGACCAGATTACCACAAATTAATTCCTGGACCAAATCCAAGAGAGCCTGTGCAAGAGACCGGGAGGAGGATCGGGGCTATTACTCACCACGAGTGGCACTATTTTGAGGACACGTGCTATATTTAGCTCAACGATGGCACATCCTAGGAGACTGGTATATTATCGCAAAACGTAGGAGCTACCTGGTCTGGTTGCGAAACACTCACCAAAGTGGAACCATCTCAGCGAGAAGGGAGAGATGAATGGGGGTCCGGGGAATTGTGCTGGGCCCTTACTCACCAGTCGTATCACTGGGCAGAGCCTGTTTGCTTTCCCTGTTAGGAGATCTGTTGAAAGCATTACAATAAAAGTTATTTAAGTCACATAGTCTTTAATCTTCCAGCACAATATTGCGCCCATGCCAGCAATGAATCATATCACATTGTTATGCCTTTTTATAGTCTGATAATCTGTATTGTGTGTTTATAACCCTTGTATGCTGTATTTTATGAGCGGAAAAATTTCTACAACTCGCAATCCACAACCCGTGAATTTACCACCTTAACTGCTGGGGTTGATGGTGAGACATGGAAGAAAGATTGAAACTCACGGAGTTAAAAGTCGTCTCTACATCACAGTGACTTAGCTCAGGCCAGGGTAAGGTCCTTCTCACCTTCTCTTTATTCCTCCACTGTGGTTACTCGCAGGGAATGCTTTCCCAACTCTAAGTCCTTGGAAAGGGTGGGATGGGTGAACTACACAGAAATCAGGGCCTTTTGGCAGCAATTCCAAGGCATTTTGTCTTTGTTCTTCCCCTCCAGATTCGGGCAATCTTACTGCTCTAGACGCTTACACAGAAGCCACTTGTTTGACACCCAGAATGTCCACTTTTCCCTAGATCTCAGTGGTCTGCATCCCAGGCTGGCGCCTGGGAGCCTGCACTGCCCTGATCCTATGGTGCGATTCAACTCCATCTGTGATTGTGTTTCCAGGGGAAAATGACTGCACGCAGACCTGCCTGCCTGATCCTTTCTCTGTAGCCTTGGCAGTGGAAAAATAAGCTGCTCTCACCCAGTGCCTGAATGTCCAACAGAGAGACTGGGACCCCACTGATCATGGAGCCCTCCAGGCGCTGGTGCAGAGAGCGCCTTTCGAGGGGTGGTGGAGCCCAGGTCTCCTGTGAGTACAAGCCCAGGGTGTGGATCAGCTGGGGTCCTCACGCCTGGCAGCTGTGGAGTTTTTCCCAAGGCCCCACAGTGCTGGTTCTTTCCTTCTCACCCCCTCTTGCTCTGCTGCAAAATGGTGCCTAGGAAGGGCCAGGTGTCCCACACCAGCATTGGGTGTATTTTGGCGACCTGACCATCATTCGTCCCTGCTTCTGGCCCCTAGAAGGCCTCATGAAGCCATGCTTGGAAACCTCAGGCTGGTCTGGGCCTCCTTGGCCAGCTACCCTGAATAAGCTCACCTGAGAAGGCCAGCAAGTTGAACACTAACTAACTCGCTTCCTGCAAGTCTTCTCCCAGGGCTTGGGTTTTTGCCTTCTGATGCCCTGATGATAACAAGCACTAGTCCCACCCCCCACGCATCCCCAGAAGCCCACAGGTAGAGATCTTGCATCTTTGGTTATGAACTCCAGTTCAATAGGACTCAGCCTCACACTGGTCTTGACTTGGCCTCAGCTCTCCTTTCTGGAGCATGGTTCCAGCAGAAAGCTGCTAAACTATAGGCCCTACCACGATCCCCTGCCCAGGACTCCAGACTCTATCCACCTGCGTCTTTATCCACAACCACTGCTGCCTCTGATTGGTGTCCTTCTTCTCTCTTTCCTTCCACTTAAGGCTTACAGAGAAATAGTTGTTACAACCGAATACAGTGGCTGTTTTGTGCACTAAGGGCGGTGCTCATATCCATTCACCTGCAGATGTATTTGTCCAGTTTCATTCATTATCCATGGAGCCGCTGCTATGCTGCAGACATCCTGCTACTGATCATCCAGAGTTTACATGAATGATAAGAAGTGGGCCCCATAGTCCTGCAGGGCAAGCACAGCACATGTGATTGGGTGCATCTGTGGAAGTGGCAGGTGCAGGCGATTCAGGGGAATCTGGTGTCTGACAGAGGAGGCTTTAACTACAGGTAACAGTCCTCCAAACCAAAAGGGACTCAAGAAATGGAGGTTGGGGGTTATGATTGCACCTTATAAGGAATCTGTAAGTAAACAATGTGAGGTTGGCTCCTGAGCACAACGATGCTGTCAGGGACCCAGGGTTTTTCTCTCCTTCTCCGCACTCAGCAATCTCCGCCTGGTTGCTTGACCCTTAGCCTTGTCAGCTCCGGTCACAGAGTGGCCATGATGGCTTAAGCATCCTGTCCTCCTGCAGCCGCATTCGAAAGGGGAAGGAGGGGCACTTTGTTCTGAGAATGCTTCCTAATTGTGAGACAACAAAAACATCTCCAGGGGTTCCCCACACACATCAATTCAGGCCTCAGTAGCCAGGGTTAGAACAGATACCCATGTGTCTAACATGACCACAAGGTAGGCATGCTCCTGTGATGTGTCTACCATGACCACAAGGTAGGCATGCTCCTGTGATGTGTCTACCATGACCACAAGGTAGGCATGCTCCTGTGATGTGTCTACCATGACCACAAGGTAGGAATGCTCCTGTGATGTGTCTAACATGATCACAAGGTAGGCATGCTCCTGTGATGTGTCTAACATGATCACAAGGTAGGCATGCTCCTGTGATGTGTCTAACATGATCACAAGGTAGGCATGCTGCCGTGGCTCTCACAGCTGAGGCTGCTTCATAGGGGATTATCCCAGGTATCTGTTGGGCAGAAGACTGGGAACATTGGTGTGTGTATGCATGTGTGTGAATGCATTTGTGTGCACACATATGTGTGTACACATGTGTGTGCACGTGTGTATGTGTGTGTACACGCACGTGCACTGGAGGAAAGAGGATCTGTAGGGAAACTCAAGAGGTGTGGATGTGGCAGCCTCCCGAGTTTTGCAGCTGTGGAAGGAAGAGAGGAGGTGTGTTAGGAGTCTCCATGAATCACAGAGGGGTATCCCGACGAGGAAGAAGCTCTGAACTGCCTGGTGCTGGGCACATAATTTGCTAACTCCCTTCATCTTCTGTTGTCTTTCTTCCTTTGGTCAGCTCTATAATGGAGTTAGTGGAGCAGAGATGAACCGAGGGACAGCAGAGAACGTTTGTGCTGCTTCTGTTGGTTAGACGTAGGTTAAAGTACGTATTCTCTCCTCACCCAATTCCCTAACTCCTCCATCGATTACCTGAATCTGTGTCATCTAATTGATTTATTAGTGTTTGAAAATCATCTTGTTTTTATAAAAGTGATATTCTGCTTACTGTAAAACTTTGAAACACTACAGTATAGAACATAAAATAATATTAGAAGTAACTTAAATCTAACCGTTACGTTCCACATTTTGGTGGATCTACGCATAGAGATTTACGTATTCAGTGAACACATATTTACTGATTACCTGCCACGATCCGGCAGCATGAAGCTCTGGAATACAGCGGTGAGCAAACTCACACACAGCATAGGCCCTGCTGTCGTGACGTAGCCTGGTCTTCAGAGGAGCCATACGTTAATCAGATACTGGCTAACATGTGGCTATCATTAAAAAATAAATTAAGAAGGCTAGCCATGGGCCTGTAAGCCCAGCACTTTGAGAGGCTGAGGTGAATGGATCACTTGAGGTCAGGAGTTTGAGACCAGCCTGGCCTACATGGTGAAACCCAATCTCTACTAAAAATACAAAAATTAGCTGGGTGTGGTGGAGTGCACCTGTAGTCCCAGCTACTCTACTCAGGAGGCTAAGCCAGAAGTATTGTTTGAACCCGGGAGGCAGAAGTTGCAGTGAGCAGAAATGTGCCACTACACTCCAGCCTGGGTGACAGAGTGAGACTCAAAAAAAGAAAATATTAAATAAGAGCTACAGGAAACAGGGGAGGTGCCATGGCCACACAAAACAATATTATCTAAGCTAGGCTTGAGATCAAAGGAGAAAGGAAGCTAGTTGGGCAGATGGGGAGGCACAAGCCTTTAAGGGAGGGGAAAAGAGGCATGAAGGCACATGGCAGGCAGGGGCTGGCCAAGGCTGGAGCTTGGAGGAAGACAGCGAGGCTGGAGTAGACCCAGCAACCACGAGAGGCATGGCACAGGAGGCTGGGAATGGGACAAAGCAAGGTCGGTCAGGACTCTCCAGGATTTTGATGTTTAGGCAACTGGAAAATATCAAAGTCTCCTAAGCATACAGGGAGGGTGGCAGCTGGCACAGCACAGACAAATGCAGGTGATGATGACATTGTAGGATTTGGATGCTGATTATAGAAATGAGAACCAGCAACAAGAAAAATGGGAAGAAAATGAGCAGATGTGGTAGCATATTGGAGAAGAGGTGTCAAAGGTCATCTGTGTGCTGACCGGAATGACCGCACAGCCAGTGGGTCCTACACCGATAGGAAATGCATGAAGACCAGGTTTACAGGCAGAAGCCGAGGAGTGAGCTCAGGGCTTGTTCCAGGGACCCAGCACTTCCATGCAGAGGGGCTATGTGGCAGCTGGATTGGGGGCTGGAGCTCTGAGGAATGGTTTGTGCTGGAGTTAGATATTTAAAAGATATTACTAGCTACTCAAGCCTCAGGCTTGGTAGAGTGCTGAGTAGCAGCAGATACACAAACACTGTGCTGTGAAGAACTCAAGCATTTAGTAGTCGGCTAGGGAAGACCAAGCCTGGTCAGCGGGGTGCAGAGTGGATGGGAGGAAAAGGAGAGCCAGTGAGGACCATCCCCAGAAGCCATGGGGGCAGGGAAGAGATGGCCTCAGAACGGAGGGTGTGTCAACATTGCCGAGCATTGCTGGAGGGCAGGAAGACGAGCCCAGTGGACGCTGTCCTTTGTGCTTGGTGACATGGGGGTTATTGGCATAGAAGAGTGTTAGGGAGTGAGCCAGGTGGCCAAGATTGCTGTGTGCAGCGGTCACTCACAGGCTGGGAGACGCCATCGCCCAGCTGTCCTTGCACAGTTCTGAAGGCGGACCAGGTCATGTGACCGTGCTCCTCTGCTCCTCACCCTCCTGTCTCTCAGAAGAAAAGCCAAGGTCCTTTTGCTGCTCAGCAGGTCTCCAAGAACTGGCCACAGAGGACAGTGACCTCTTGCCTTCACTTTCTTCTGTTCCTCCCTCACCCCTCAGCTCCAGCCTCCCTGGTCCCCAGCTCTTCCTTGATGGTGTCAGGGATGCTCCTTCCTCTATGGTGCCAGGGATGCTCCTTCTTCGGGGGCTTGCCCTGCTGTTTTCTCTGCCTAGTATGCCCCCCTCACAGATGGCTGCAGGGCCAAGCCCTCCTCCTTCAGTCTCTGCTCCGTCATCAGCTTCTCTGTGAGCCTGCCTCAATCTTCTCCTCCAGAAGGGCAATCGCGCCCTGCTGCACATTTGGCTCCCTCACCTGCTGTTCATTTCCATGGTGAACATCCCCTTCTGATTAATACTCTACTTAGGCCTATTTTTGACTATGGTTATCATTCATAGCTTGTCCTCCCAATTAAATGTTAAGCTCCACGAGAGCAGGACTTATGTCTAAACGGTGTCTGGTGCATGGTGAGCACACAATACATAATAGTTTAATAGTAAATCTAAGAAGCAAATGGCTTAATTATCCTCTAGTCAAGACCAAGAAGGTTCATTTTTGCTATGAATTACAAAGCATTTAAAGGACGCTCCAGTTCATTCCACTTATCTGAAAGGCAATTGAGTGAGATCAAACAAATGGCAAAATGTGCTTGCCTTTGACCCTGCACCCAACTTCTAGGATTCAACTCAGAAGAAATAATTGCTTAGGGACACATAAATGCTGGCATGAGGATGAGCACTGTGGTGCTGTTTATAATAGTGAAAAAGTGGTGGGAAAATTAACCATAAGGAGAGTAGCTATATGCAGTGCCATCGACAGAGCAGGGACGCAATGAGATGTTCGGTAAGGGTTAAAATGTGTGGTGCCTTGAATCCGGGTAGTGAAAATGGGGGTGGGAAGGAGAAGTTAAACACAGGATGCATGAGTGCTTGTGTGTATAAATATCTACATAAATGCACTATCTATATATCTAGAGAAATGCATGTACATGTCATATGCAGTAGATGTGCAATCCATGTATGTAACATGTAATATATACATAATAAATATAACGTAATGTAATGTATATAGTACTAACGGGTAATATATGCAAATTCATATGCATGTAATACATAATTACTGTACTATGTAATATAGACATCCTGCTGAAATACACATAGAGAGATTGGATATGAGACATGAGGAAAGAGGAATGAAGAAGGCTCCATGAGTTGTGACCTGGCAAACTCCTAAGGCAGGCACGGTATCAAATGGGAAGAGGCATTGCTGAGGGAATGTGCTTGGATTGGGAAGTTCAGAATCTCAGTCTGGACATGCTAAATTTGCAGTTTCTAGTAGATGTATGTTGCAGGTTGAATAGCGTCTCCAGGAAGACACGTTCAAATCCTGGCTGCTGGTGCCTGTGGTTGGCTTTCTTTTAAAGCGGGGTCTTTGCAGCTGTCATTAAGTTAAAGGAAAACATTCTTGATGAGGTGGGTGGGCCCTCACCTAATGTTATTGGTGTCCTTATATGAGGGGAGAATGCCTAGAAGGTGAGGAAGAACAGGGAAAGGTCTGTGGCAACTGAGGCGGGGAGTGCAGTGATGTCTACAGGCAGGACATGCCCTGGGTTCCCAGCAACTTCAGCAGGCAGGAGAGACCAACACCTTGATTTCAGCCTTTTTCTCTCCGGGAGATGAGAGAATAAATGTCTGTTGTTTTGAGCCACTTGGTTGGCAGTAATTTGTCATGGCAGCTTTCAGACAGTCAGGCGACACCAAGTGTGGATGGCTATCAAGGGGGCAGCCACATGTATGATTCTGGAGCCCAGGAGAGTTCTGGACTGGAGCTATCAATGGAGGTATTTAAAGCTGATATTCAAAGTCGTGAGACTGGGGACCACAAATGCTGCAAGAGAAGTCAGAGAACAGGGGAAAGGGACTGCACCCTGGCATCCAGGAGGCGGAGGTAGATGAGGACTGGGTTGAGATTTGGACTTTGCCAGGTGGAGTTGTTGTGGCCCCGGGGAGGGCAGGGGCCGTGGAGGGATAGGGATGGTGGGCGGACTGCAGTGCGTCCAAAAGTGAATGCGGGAGGCCTGTCCAGGTGGGAAGCACAGACAATTGTCACAGAGTTCTGCTGCAAAAGGCAGAAGAGTTAATGGGGCAGTAGCAGGTGGGGAGGTGTGGACAAGAGGAAGTCATTGTTGGTTTTGTTTTGAATGGGAGAAACAATGGCATGTTGTCACGTTTTGGGGGAGGTACGCAGAAGAATGAGGAGCACTTGGGCACTGGAGTGTTGCCCTGAGTAGGCAAGGGAGCATACGTCCGGTCGAGAAGCAGAGGACAGGTTGGAACAGGGCGGTGGAGCCGGCACCTGCCAAGCAGCCGCGTGCAGGTGCTGGACGGTGAGTGGGTGCCAGGGGAAGTCTGCGCATGAGCTCCTCCGGCCGCTTCAATTTCTCAGTGGAGCAAGAAACAAGGTCATGGCTGAGAGAATGGAAGAGAAGGTGTTGAAAGTTTGTGGAGGGAGGAAGGTGTGAAATAATTGTCTAGAAGACTTAATTTGCCTTTCAATTAATGTGCACAGGATTTTTTTCTAATTATATGAAATTCAAAATAGAGAAAAGTACAGGGACGATATAATAAACAGCCATAGTAAAATAAGATAAGCATTAAGAAAAGCTAAAATTTTGTCATATTTGCCCCAGATATATGTCAAGCCATAAAACAGCATAAATGAAATTGACTCACCAGAATTTAAAGTTAAATTTACTCTTCCTCCAAACAAGGTGAAGAAACATAGAAAGCTTTAACTCTTAGCTGCCACTTTTCCTCTCTCCTATTTTTGCTTTCAGTATTTTAGTTCTACCTTATGTTTACCATGTCAGATTGGATATTATTATTTTTTACTGATAATACTTATTTAGATTTACCAGTACACTGAGCAACTTATTTGTATGCCTCTGCTGTATGCATTTCTCTTCATTATTTGGATTCAATTTCACATTGTCTGAAGTTCATCCTTTAGTAGTTCTTTCAGTGAGTCTGAGAGTAGTAGAATGTCTTAATGTTTGCATGTGTGAAAAATGTTCTCTCCTTAATTATATATAATACTTTAGGTGAGTACAGAACTTTAAGTTGGCATATTTTTCTATTAGCACTTTAAAATACTATTCCATTTTCTGGTGTGTCTTGTAGCTTGTAAGTATTTTGTAAATTTAATTTGCTCTTTCATGGTATTCTAATTACCTTAAGCCTTTCTCTTCCTTTTCTCTTTCTCTCTCACAACTTTTTCCCTTTTTTCTTTCCTTAGTGTGTAAGTGCCTTCTGAGACAGACATAGAGATGGAAAGGTCAGTCCCCGTCCATTGTCCTTTCCATGAAGTATGACGTTAATAAGAACAGTGATAATACAAAAAGAGGAAAAGGGTTCTTTTAGCTTTAGGTGTGTACTTTTTGTGTGTGGCCAATACTCTCTGAGAAATATAATGCATAAGACAATCCGTGAGTTGTTTTAGGAATTCATATGAGTTGTCTAGTGGTTATACATACCAGGCAGTTTATCAGGCACTTGGGAAACAATACATGAAACAAACCTTTTTCTGTTTTCAGAAATCTTTCAGTCAAACAGGAGAAACATACTTTTTAAAAAAGCTCAAAATACTTGGAAATCATGGTCCTTGGGCAGGAAAAATAGAATTTAATGAAATGGGGACAAAGGAACTAGGGGTGGCTGTTAGGTCTGTGGACAAGCTGGGGCAGGAAGGCTGCAAGAAACTAGGAAGATGAGGAGAAGCCAGCTCTCAGGAGAACAGGGGAAGGTCACTCTAGATATCTTGGCTCTGCAATGTCAGAAATATGGAGGTTTAACCACCCCAGTTATTTTTTCTCATCAAAACAGTGCATCTAGTACTACAAAGCTTTTGCAATTTCAGCCCAATAGCCAATATGTTGGAAGGTATACCCTGGTTTCATAAAACGCTCACTTGCTTCATGAAAAGCATCTCATCTTTCCATAGGGATAAAAAGTAAAAAGCATGTGAAGTTCTAGTGAAGTTATAGCAGTCTCCAAATCAGCCTTCCTCCCTCCAGCTGTCTCTCCCTTCATCCTTCATTTCCTTCCTATTCTCCTTCCTCCCTCCCTACCTATGTAGGGTATTACATATTAATGTCATGTACCCTCTTTCTCCCTCCCTTTCTTCCTTGGCTTGGTTTTGTGGGACACAATTGCAGGAATGCACGGGAATTGATGGTGTTTGCCTCGTTCTCTCTTTTTCCTGAGCTGGGACCTAGGCAAGGGCTGAAGAGGAAGTCCTGCCTTCCCTCCATTTTCCTCTGCTCTCCTTCCCTTCTTCTCCTTATGCTGCTGTATTTTTATTCTTTCTTTTTCGTGGTGATTCATTCATTTATTATTCGTACACAGACTGTTTCAAAAGAGAATTAGCAGCAGTCTCTTTTCTTATTAAATTTCCCTTCCAACCATTTTCCTTATTTTCTTCTCCCTACTCCCCTAATCATGACCCTTTCAGCAGGACAGTGCCAAGGTAATTAAAGAATGCTGGTTCCTGAGCATTTCACTAAAATTGCCTTCTAGAAAATAGAACTCCCTGTATATTCAATGAGATTGTGTGAGAATATAACTCCTCTTATGGCTCAGCTGTTTCAGGGTTCAGATTCAATTTGGCTATCCTTCCGAAAGTTGGGATTTTTAATAAAAGCTTTTTACAAACCACTTGGGTATTCAAAAGTTTAATACATAACAAACACTAAAAATCATACTTGGAAATATGGGAGAGTAAAAACGCTACAAATATTCATGTTCACACATAACGGTACTCCCTAGGACTTGGTACTGAGATTTGGAAAATGCGTTGTCAATTCCATTAAGCATGTCATGTTTGCCTATGTTGTCAGAACAAGATTTGGATCAAACTTGAATTTTTTCATAGTTCAAGTATCTCACATGCTTTCTCTGCTCTGTGCTGAGCTACAAAGCTTGACATGCTCCTTTAGGCAGGGAAGAAAGGCCAGCTTTTTTCACTTGTTTTGAAACAGGTCGCAGAGTAATAGGAGGAACCCTGGTTAGTGTCACAGCTGTCTTCGCTCCTGCCTCTGTCATGTACCCGGAGCCAGTGGTTCACATCCCTGGGCCTCCGTTTTCTGTCTACTATGAGAATAACAACACCTTCCACAAATGTTGTGGTGATAAGGTGACAGTGCACATTAAAATGCCTTACAACCTGTAGAGTCCTTCCAAAAAGACTCCATTCATTATGTATTTAACTACTTTTTTTTTTTTTTTTGGAGACAGAGTCTTGCTCTCTCACCAGGCTGGAGTGCAATGGTGTGATCTAGGCTCACTGCAACCTCCACCTCCTGGGTTCAAGCAATTCTCCTGCTTCAGCCTCACACGTAGCTGAGATTACAGGCATGTGCCATCACACCCAGCTAATTTTTTGTATTTTTAGTAGAGACAGGGTTTCTCGATGTTGGTCAGGCTGGTCTCAAACTCCTGACCTAAGGTGATCCACCAGCCTCAGCCTTCCAAAGGGCTGGGATTACAGGCATGAGCCACCATGTCTGGCCCTATATTTAACTATGTTTTGTGATTGCCAAATAGTAATAGAGGGAGGTGGGTATATAACCAGGTAAGTCGTGTGTGTGTGTGTGTGTGTGTGTGTGTGTGTGTGTGTGTCTAAGAAGTCTAAGCAGTGTGCAGGATGGCATGAGAAGAGCCATTATAATTTTTGGTCATCCTGACATTCCTTGTAAACATCGTAGAATACTTCTGGGCATTGTTGCCCTAGGTAACCATTCCTCTTCATTCATTCATTCATTCGTGTACTCCTATTCCTTGAATATTATTATGTGTAGGTACTATTCCAGGCAAAGATCAAAATCCTTGCCCTGGTTGAATTTTCTTTCTAGCAGAGAAGGGGCAGGGGGAATGGATGATCAAATCGTGTAGAGGCTTCTTGTCCTGCCTTTTCTGAGGATGTGCACAAGGGAAGGCAAGAGAGATAAAGCCTTTGAATTAAGCCAGAGAAGAATGGTATTTCCCAGACAGAGAGGACGTGAAGCCTGATGTGGCCACAGAGAGTCATGGCTCATTTTCTCCTGGGTTCCTGGCATTACTCCAGGAAGGTAGTAGGAACTCAGGGTGGTGGTTAGGTGTTGGACACTAGGTTTCTCAAACTTCTTGAAGTGTCCTTTGTCCCTGCTATGCCCAGAAGCAACAAAGTAAAGTGTTCTGAAGGACTGCATCAACTGCTCATTGCATCTCTAATGGGTAAACCCGGGGACCTGATGCTAGTGGTGACCCTTGCACAATTCTTGAGTGGGGGGGAAAGAAGCCCAATAGGAGATTTCTTGCCAGGGTAGTCCTTTTTGTTAAACTCAGCTTGATTTTAAGAAAAGAAAACAAAAAGATGCACAACTTTTCTTGTGAAGCAGATTTGAGGTTGTGAATTCATGCAACACTAAGTGGTCAAATGACTTGTTTAACGTCACACAGATGGTAAAGACAAGAGGTGGGAGGAAAAGTCACATTGTCTCATTCCTGGACAACCATTTTCCTCCATAACTCTGTCTTATGAGGTCACATAGGGTTTGGTTCATGGAAAACCACATAAGATATGGAAGTCATAGAATGTTAAGATTGGCTCAAAATATTAAAATATACAATAATAACTACAGTTCTGCCCTCAATTTCTAAAGCAAATAGGACATTTTATTCTATCCAAGACAAAACTTTCCATCATTTCTGTAGGATTTAACACATTTTTGTAAAGAGAAGAGAAAGGAAGAATATCTGCTAATGTATTTCATCGGCTATATTCTAGAATAAATACAATGGCTAGAAATCTCAGCCACTCCATAATCTGGCTTCTCTACATGAAATCATGGGGGAGAAGGCCCATCATAAGTTCACATTATGTTTCTAAGTGCTTGTGTGTAAGTATGGCTCATTTTTGACTGCACTTCCCACCTTCCTCCAGCTGAAGCTTCACCTGGAAACACCTTCTTACCTTATACCTGCACCTTGTAGAAAAGCTAGAGGCAAATCCTCCACCTCTGTCCCTGAGGAATTCTTGCTGTCTATGCCTCTTGGGGAGCCCCAGTAGTCTTCTCAGTAAATACTGTCAGTTTTAAGATTCAGTGTCTAGAAATAGACCCCATAGTGGTGCACGGCTCTGCAGAAGAGGTATCTGATACTCATTCTTTAGTTATTGTTCATTACTTACCCTGTGTAAGGGTAACAAGCTGTTGTCAGAACAGGGCAAGTAAATGAAGAAAAGCCAGAAATCGATGGGTTTTGGTCAAGTCATCATCGGTAAATGGAAAAACAAGCACGATACTTAGGGAGAATGTCCTCTGTTACATTACACATCTTTACATTGGATGCTGTGTGCAACAAATCAAAGACACCTGCACACCTTGTAGGAGTTTATTATCTACAACAGAGAAATACATAGTAAACGGGAGAAAGTGCGCCTCCTGTCCAGGGAGCTTTGGGAAATATACCTCTTTCACAATGTTTCCCAAAGCCAATTACAAATAAAGAGCTATTTTTCTCTTTCCAATCTACCATTTTACCCTGATGAGCCTTTTTTCATTATGTGGAAATTACTGGCACTAATACTTTTACAAACTGGAAGTGCAGAGTTTGTTTCTGGCGTGTCACAGTTGCATGTATCTACATGTGTCACCGTCTCCAAGATGAGACCAAGAATCATGCTTCCTTTTGCAGGCCCTCTGTGGAAACCTCGAGGGATTTCCAACCCAGCAGGCTAGAGAGGTCTCTTTGGGGCATCCTGTGGAGATTTCACACTCTGTCCTCACTCTGCCCACCCTTTTCTGTTCCTTCTGTTACTCTGTGTGCTTCAAGAGTCCCTATAATCTTGTGCTCTCTAACTCGAACTCTTTCTTCTCCCCATCTTCATTACTTAGCCCCAATTTTTTTGTTGCATCTCTAAACTGGCACAATTTAGATTGCTTTTGGCTACAAATAATGGAAGATTCCACTAAAGTATCCCAAGCAATAATGATATTTATGACTGTGCCTAACAGGAAGTTATTTGTAGGGTGGTTTCACAGCATCATTGAGGATCCAGGTTCTTCCATATCTTTCTGCCCTGACATCCTCAACTTGTGGACTTGGTCCCAGGATAGTTCTTGCAGATCAAGGCAACATGTGCAGATGGAAGCATCAGGGGCATAAGAATAGAGGGTCTCTGCTTATGCCCCCTTTTTGGGAGCAAAGTGAAGCCCCACCCAACCTGTAATAGCCAGGATGGTCTCACTGCCTAGACTGAAGTCAATCATGATGACTAGAATGAGGCCACAATGACTGATTTTTCTTAAGCCAAAAACCACATTCCGTTCCCAATCTTGAAAGACAGGGCTCCTGGAAGGTGAACAAGATTCGATTCTGTTTCAGCCAGAAAGATGACAGGAAGTACTGCTGAAAATTGGGCAGGTGACTTACTCTATTGAGATGTTGCCACCACCCAGATGTTAACCCACCCCAGACCCAAGAGATTCTACTTCAAGATTCTTTCTCTTTTAGCTCCACAATCTTATGATACCACATTGTGGGAATATCTGAAAAACAAAAGTGAAAATATAAAGAATTTCTTTGGTCAAATCCCTTAACCTTTAAGTCACGGTGTCGCTCAGCGTAAAATGTGCACTTATTAAACTTATGAATTTCCTGTGGTCTCTCAGGGATTCTTTCATTTACTATCTGGAGATAGAGAAAAGATCCCCTTGAGGAAGAAAAGGGGTGTGATACCGAGTTGAACTACATGAAAGGCAAGAGGAGTGTTTCTTCAAAGATTATGTTAAGCATCATCAATTCTGATGTTTGTAGGACCATAATGACTTCTGTCTAAGCACCATGCCTGCTGTCCAAGCTGCCTCTGTAATCATGTGTGAAAAGATCCCCCAAATGGCTC
Source organism: Leontopithecus rosalia (assembly GCA_028533165.1). Taxonomy (NCBI): domain Eukaryota; kingdom Metazoa; phylum Chordata; class Mammalia; order Primates; family Cebidae; genus Leontopithecus; species Leontopithecus rosalia. The sequence goes on from CM052661.1 coordinate 105,014,732, forward strand.
TTTATAACTACCCAGTCTGGAGTCATAATCTTATGGTGAGCCAAACATTACCCATGTCAACTTGTTGGTGAAGAAACTGACAGTAGCTGTTCCCATTGGCACAGGCCAATGGTGAGCTTTGGAGGTGGGACCGCAACCTGGAGATCAGTGGGGGATGTGAATAAAGGAAAGTTGAGAAATTTAAGGAAGGAAGCATTGGAAATGTAGACCCTAAGAATCAGTCCTCCGACTTTATATCTCATCTTTACAACATATCGCAGGCCCTGCAAATAAGAAGAGTATTGACCAGAATGATCAGTTCGAATACAGCAAGGCAGGGAAGGCCTGAATGGTACACACGAGCGCTGTCCTCAAATGCAAATGGCCCAGTGGCCCCAGGCAGGATGATCAGAAACCGTTCAGCAAGATATCCGGGGTCCACTCCGTAGCCATTCTGGTCATAGAATCACCCTAGGAAACAGGCACTCACTGGAGTTGAAGGAGAATGACTGCATTTTGCCAGCTCACTCTGGGAGTGCACACGGTGAAACCAGGGCCCTCATAATATAGCCATCTTTCTGCAATTTCTTTTCTCTGAAACCACACATAACTTTTGAAGATGTAAATGTGTAAAGCATCATGCTTTATGCATTGCATTTTTGGCATCTACTTTAGTTTTTAAGAATGGATGCTGTCTAATTATGCAGAGGAGCTTTGGATGAGGAAATATACTAAGTGCGCATTAAATAGACAACTTTAAATAATGGCACTTGTGCTAAGAAGTGTATTTTCTGGCAAGCAACTAATTTATAATGGTCATAGATAAATGCATTAGTGTATGAAATGCTTGTCTTTATTTATTGATTTGAAGGGGCAGTATTATATTTTTGAATATGTCTTCTTTATTGGGTCTGTTTTCTGTCTTTTACAAAGTTGCTCATATTTTATTTTCATTGACATTTGCTGCATTAAATGTTGGAAAATGAAGGCAATTTTACTGTGAAAAAAAATCAGCATTGATATGACTCACCCCTTGCTTTTTGGCATCAGGTAAACAGACAAGGGCAGAATGGTAGCTGTTCCCTTTCTCTCACCTTTTCCCCATGAGCACTGTTCTTTTTACGTGTGCACATCAGAGGTAGGGAGAGTGAGATTAAATGACCGAATTTACTTCATTCTTAGTGCATAAACCACTAGCCTAGATCTTTCTGAGCCAATTTAATTTTTAGCTTTATTCTTGGCCTAATGCAATGTTTTAGTTCGTTGCGCTTTTTGGATGTGCAGAAGCAAAGATAATGTGTTACACTACATTCATTTAATGTTTCATCAGGCTTTTTTGGTGTACCTACCTTTCGGTTATTTTAAAATGTTTCATCCTTATCGCTTCAGTCATGAAATGTAGATTCATTAAATTACTGTGCTGGGTGGTTCCGTGGAGCAGGCTGGGGGAGGAAGTAGCTCAGCTTTACCCGTCAACATGCTGCAGGACCTGCAGAGCTGGACAGGTTCCTCCCTAAACAGCTCTAAAGACGTTTCTGTTTCAAAGAACAGAACAAAGGTGTTTTCTGACTGGACCAGACGGTATCTAGGACTCCAGAATTTTAGTGGACCCCTTATAGACATAAGGCCAGACAAAGAAAATCCCCGAAAGCTCACGTAGGATTTGCTCACAATGTGTGCGTATGAGGGGTAGTTGTTTGCCAATAATAATAACGACAAAGCAGATATCATCGGGATGATAATACCCTATGTGTGTGTTGCCTCGTGTTTAACAATGCTTTCACATACATCACCTGAATAGCTGTTATCTTCAGAGTTGAATGGATTCAGAGAGACACAGCCATGGACGCAGAATAAATAAGGCTTCTGAAATAAGTTTGTGCCAACTGCATCTCCACCTAGAACTGGATTTTGCTCAGCTCTCATTAACAGCTGGAGCCTCTACCAAGAAGCAGGTCCCTCTTACTTGAAACGGTGCAAGTTGCTTGTGCCTGTCAAAGAAGTGGAGCAGATCTCCCCTCCTCTGCT
>CM052661.1:105016838-105183740 GCA_028533165.1 Leontopithecus rosalia
TCTGATACCCGATTGGCTGCTTGGTCTGCAACAGCGCCCCCTCGTCCCCTGGCATTCTGCAGGCTTTTTGAACAAAGAAGCTCACCTGGATTTTCCACCTAGCCCCCGCCTGGGAAAGTTAGACCAGGAGCTTTATGTTCTGGACGAGGGCGTGGATGGAGGCATGGCGCTGGGAAGCTCCTGCCTTTGAAACCACACCCCTTGTTGACCCGAAAAGAGAAGTTTTTTCCTTAACACAGTACCTCAGTAGGAAGAGACCAAGAGCCACATTTTGGTCATTCATTTCATGTGACATATTACATGATACAGGATAAGACATTTATTGCCCACAGAGGTACAGTAGTTCACAATTAGTTAAAAACAAGTGTGTCCAGCTATAAATGGCAATCACAGGACCCCATTTTTCAGATACTAAATTCACAATGTTGTAAAACAAGGGTTCTGATTGGTTTAAAGAGTAATGGAAGCCAATGGGAGGTCCACCCTCTGGTTTCACACCATGGACTGCATATGATTTTAGGAACGGGGTGTAAGGGTTCCTGGTTCTGTTTAGCATCACGGGATCACGTATATCTTTAGGAGTGGCAAATAAGGGTTTTCCAGTTCTGTTTAAAACTAGGACCCTAGAGGGACTGCTTTCTGGGGAGGGTGGGGGCCTCTGCAATATCCCTGGGCTTTTCATAGTGAGCACAGAGGACAGAAAGCTTCTGCACCCACAAGTCACCTCAATCCAAGCCCGAAGCCATCAGAGAAGATTGCAGCCATCAGAAGTGCTTTGTGTCAAGGCTGCTTCTGCCTGACTGAATCTGAAAATAAACACCTTTGCTCTCTATCATTACTGTTTCATTAACACCTTGGCCAAGTTCTTTGGCCAAAGAGACTGGATTTCAGTGTGATACTAAATTATTCCAGGCTCGTGTGTAATAGTCCTTGATAATTTCATATCCACAGACCCTCTCTCCCCACTGACCCATCGTATAACACACACACACACACACACACACACACACCCCATGAATAAGCACATACAAATTGGAGGCTGTGCACAAAAAAAAGAAACGAAGGGGAAGAAAACCAGGAAAGCTATTTAGGGCACCATTCCCATTGGGTTTCTCTACAAAGCAGTTTAACTGTAGTTAGTAAGTGCTCAGTGTAATCTAATAAAAGGCATTTTGCAATATTAAGCAAAAAACATCTGGTACCCAGAATTCCCTGATCATTTTTAACTAGATGCAATATCTCTCTCTTTCTCTTTCTCTTACAGACATGTGAAAAATAGCCTAATAAGGATCCTTGTGGTAAAATCAGATGGAAAACGGGGAGGAAGAGTTCCACCGTCTCCAGCAGCTCATTTGAAGCAGCTCCTCAGAGTTTCACAATAATAATCAGTGCTGGCCCAGTGCCGCCGGATTATTTTGTATATTCATGAAGCTGCTCATCAGCCGTCAGGAGAATGTGCAGTAATCCTTGGATGAAATAAGGCCAATCAGTGGAATAATGAGGAAGGTAATATCTCCCAAGAGGCCTGGAGTGGGTTTTCATCAAACCGGGCTGTAACTCTCCAACTATTTGCTTTACAAATGCAGCCTTTGATCTTTGATTTGGGGAGAAGAGGGGGAGAGACGGACCTGCTGGTGTATTGTCCGGCCTGCAAGGATAACAAGCTGCCTCTGGAGGAGGAGCGGGAGGGGGAAGAACCTGGCTTTCAAGTCTCAGTCAGTTCTTGTTAACTAAAACCTCATGGCCTTTTTATTTACTGTGCCCTAATATACATTCACTTAGCAAGTCAATGGCCGCAAGCCTTTCTTTAAAAAAAAATTCCATATATTTATTTATGTGGACCATAAGCCTTCTCTAATCAGAAGGTATTGGGCCTATATAAATACCTGCTCTGTTTTTTGCCAGGAAACAATGAAGACTTTCAAATGAACCCAAAAAGCCATTTCAGAGCTTTAAGATCATGTCATGCAGTGAGTCAAAGACAGACGTATCTCAATTATTTTAATAAAATCTTGTATCCTTTTCATCGTGCCCTAAAAGCAAAACCAAAAGCATGATGAGGTGCAGTGGAAATAAATATTTAAAGCCTTCAAGTAGTTGTCTTGTTACAAGATAAAACAAATTCAGCCAACAAGCAGAATAAACCACATGCATCACTTATTCACTCTTTTTGTATATCTGTGTGTGACAAAGAGATGGCTCAAACTGATCCTGGAATAATCTGCCGGGGCAGAGACATCCTCCCTTGGACCACAGAAGTGGCACGAAGGGAAGAGAATGCTGGCTCACCATCAACCCACTGTTGCCTTTCCTCTCCTCTCCCAGTTCCCTTCCCACCTCCTGTTTCCCTTCCTCCTCATGCACGTTGCTCTGAGTCTCTTATCCTGCATATAGGCTTGTGAGCCTCTTCCTACTTCACAAATGTTAGTTTCTTTTTCTCTGTGTGTCTTTATATAGAAATGGAAATGACAACGTTTCATATTAGTTGAAGAGACAAGTTAGTTGCTTGTTGAACACTGGAGTTGTACATCTGAATTGTCCCTTTGTGGAAAAGAAAATAATGCCCCTTAGCTATCTACCTTATTAGACAAATTGCATATTAGACAAATAAATGCATAACCATTTATTTACTGAAGGAAAACAAAAGTACTACCCGGCTAACTAATAGGAAAGCCTGGACACTTACTCAGACCTGTCATGTATCTGATATTAGGCCTCTCTGGGTTAAGAGGAATAGACGTTTACATTTTCCATATAGTTCTTAGTGAGGGAGATTTTGTTTAAAGTTTATTATGGATTGTTACGCCTAGAGAATTTTTGCTTAAACAAGCTGTGACACACCTTGACTATGAGTGAAGCATATCTGATTTTTAAAACAATGTCTTGTAAGTTTTTGTGTAGTCTATTATGAGAAACATTTTCTAATAAGAGTTCCTATTAAAAAGAAAGATAATATATGGGCTCTTACTAATATTAAAAAACTAATAAGAAATTGAAGAAAATTTTAGTATATTAAAAGCACTTCTTTGAAAATTAAGTATAATGAGGTGTACAATAAACAAGGTCAAACAAGTTAATTTGAAACGATGAAATGAGGTGAAAAGGAATTAAAGGAGATTGCTGGAACAGATTTATTCACTTACTGTATGATGATGTCATTAACAAATGCTTGTGCTGCATTATGGGCAATTGACATTACCCGCAGCATAAATGGTCTTTCGACAGAAGAGATTTCCTCTTGCTCTCCTCAGTGGGTTTATTAATTGTATTTCTGAGCACCTTGGGACAAGGCAGGAAGATTTCCATGAAGCATTTGAAGCAATATTGCCTTTGAAGCCTGGGCTTTCAGGAAGAGGTGACTTCAGCATCTTGCTTTTGATTCCATTGGACTGGGTGTTAGAATGAGACTATTTTAGAAAATGTGAAAGGGCTAAATTTGACATTCGATTCACCCTATTCTGGGATTTTAAACTGTGATGTAAATTAGTTTGAAACCGGTCTTTCTTCCATTTTCTCTTTTCAAAATGTAATGCAGTTAAATGACAGAGATTAATTACTAAAGTAATTACTGTTCGAAAGCAAGGGGACAGTTGTATGAGACGGTCTCTCTTGTGATGACCAAGTCTTTCTTGACAATTATGCTTAATTCCGACAATGATTATTCTGTGTGGCGAAATCTACCGGCACAAGGGCACGTGAGCATTGATGCGTTCTCACTCACAGGGAACTATGAGAACGAGGTAATTATATTTGAAGGAGCTGCAGCCGCTCCATTCCCAGGGGTGTCACCAGGACCTTTACTTCTGGGAATGTGTCCTCCCCAACCTGTGGTCCCCCAAGCTTGTTTTCTGCATCATTTACTGATGCAGGGCTCACCATGCCTCCGTGTTGACATGGGCCTAGGAAGGGTGACATGAGCCCTTTGTGCTTTCTCCTTGACGTTCTCTTAACTGCCCTTGATGTGTGTTAGTGCAGAAAGACATTCTTGAGGAGGGAATCCCTCCATCTCTGCTACTTACTGTAAGTTAGCTGTAAGTTAGATGGGGAAGGGCCACACGAGACACATCATAAAACTCTGAAATTCTAAACACTGGCACATTTCCCCATGAATTCATGTTGGACCATCATAAATATAATCCGTGGGACGAATATGCCCACAGATGATTGACTGATGTAATTGGCTTGAAGATCTTATGTAGCACTTGACTACCTTTGACTCTATCCTCATCGCCAGCTTCATCGGGGGCACTTCCTAGGACAGGATTATGACCTGCTGTTACCATTAGCCTCGGCGGGGCATCCGGATGATTGTCCATGCCTCTTATAAATGGCCAACATAAACCCTGCAGGCCTGTCGCAGGCCACTGTGTGAGGCACAGCAAGGCTCCATAGGACAATTACTACTGAGATTCCTGCAAGGACACAGTCAATGCCTGGGCGGCAAAATCCGGGGGCTGAGAGTGGAGAGGTGGAAGAGGTGGCAGGAGGGGAGGAAAGGAGAGCAGGATAAAAGGGCTTCCACAATATTCAAGTGTGAGCATTGAAAAGGAGCAGAACTGATGAGCCCTACAGCTGGCTGTGGCCTGTGGCTGCTCGTTCCCTTCCTATCACGGTGTACTCATGAGGTCATCCCAAGAACTGATGTTTCTTTAAGGGCATGTCCAGGAGTCCCTATAATGAGATCATTTGAAGAATGGAAGCATTTAATTACTGATGATGGAGGCATGAAACAGTAGGCAGATGAGAAGGAGACTGGAAAAGGGAAAAAGAGGGAGAAATATGAAGACAGCTGGAGGGAGGAAGAAGAAGGCAGAGCAAAAGGGGAGGGAGGGAGCGAGAGAGGAAGGAGCAGGAGGAAGACTTCAGGCTCGGCTGCTTCCTTCCAGGTGTCGATGCAGGCATGATTTCATCCGTGAACCATAATCAACTTCCTTAATGAAATACGTAATTAACATATTATAATTGTGGTAAAGATGATTTTGACAGAAATCATTTTCCATATCTAATACTATGCTAATTTAATCTGTTCCGTACTCCCCGACATGACCTTTAGTGATTAAGTTTCATGGCAGAATTGTTTTTTTTTTGATTGATTGATTTATCCACCATGGTTGAGACCCCTCTCTTGGCATGGCTGTCACTCTTTCTCTTTCTAAACAATGTCTCACAGACATGTCCACACACACAGGCACCAGGCATGCTTAAGCACAGAGGAGAGCAAAGCATGCATGTGCAAGAAGCCAGGCTGGCGTCTGTATGTCTGTGACTTCTGAAATGCTGGCCATCAGCAGACACGTAGAAGGTATTGGTTACACAGACCCTAATGAAAATGTTCTGTTGCTCCCAATCACCTGCATTCTAGCACTTTCTTTTTCTTTTTGAGTAGTAGGTGTGACAAATGTGATTGGTGTAATTAAAATAAAGTAAATCCATCAAACTATTTGGTTATATGAATAAAAAGAAATACAAAGAATGTACTAATTTTTAACTAGATTTTTTATGTTATACTGCACTTAGTTTTGCCCCTTATCAATGTGATTATGTTGTCACAAACAACCTTACTGAGTCATTTTATAATAATTTAGTATACACATGTGTAATTAAATAGAAGTGACTGGACTTTTTTCCTCTTATTTTTAACGTCATGAGATAGATTTCTTAAAGGGATCTAAACTGTTTAATGATGATTTGGAACATACGAAATGCAGAGGCAAAGATGCTTTAAGTCAGTGTTTCTCAAACATTTTTACTGCGACTCACAATAAGAAAGGTATTGTGCAATGTCACCAAACACATACATAAGAATTTCATGAAGAAATAATCTTATCATGTAGGATGTACTCAGAGCTTGTCTTCTATCCTGTTCTATCCTATCCCATCCCATCCCATCCCATCCCATCCCAGCCCATCCCATCCCATCCCATCCCATTCTATCCTATCCTAGCCTATCCTATCCCATTCCATCTTAACATATCCCATTTCATCCATCCAATCCCATCCCATCCCATCCCATTCTATCCTATCCTAGCCTATCCTATCCCATTCCATCTTAACATATCCCATTTCATCCATCCAATCCCATCCTATTTTATTCCATCCCATCCCATCCTATTATATCTTATCTCATCCCACTAAAAAATGATTGTTGAGAGCAAGTAAATAAATTTCACTATCTTATGAATTATTCTAAGCTATAACAGAAAGTTGATAGCTGAAGCAATTAATTTTCATAAGTATATTCTTCTGGCTTTTGCATGGGATTCAGTTCTACCCAACCCCTTCAATGATCAGTGAAGACTGTGTATTACAGATTTTGTCACATTTAGGAGGTTATACTTAGTAGGGGGTCGATGAGGAGCTTTTAATTCTGGTTCAACCTTGTGAGCAATTACGTGTATGAAAGTTGTCAAGTTAGTCACATTATTTTCTGCCTTACTGTCCTGGTGTAGAAAAGAAGCCACAAATCATAAATTTTATATGTCATATTTTTAAGTCATAGCTGAAGAAAATTATGAGAAGATTAGGAAGTTGAATATGTTCAACATTAAAAGGACAAAAATTTGGAAATGTCAGAAATTAAAACAGCTGCCTAATTTGTTTAGCCTACATCATAATTTGGCAGATGGTAAAGAAGAAATTAAATGAGATAGCTGTAGTAAGTGCTCATTAAATTCACTTTCATGTATAAGAATTCTTCATGAGTAACGTCTAAACCTGAAATGACTGGTCTGCTTTTACTTATAATCATGTTTATTCTGCTATTTTAAGCTGATATTTATAGACATCATGAAAATAGCAAAATATATTCCTTTTATTTCTGGAAGAAAGGGAACATGTTCAAGTATATTAAAAAGCACATCAAGAACTGCAGATGAAAGTTTACTTCTAACTCATTCTCAGTTAAATTGATCTTGTTCAACAATTTTGAGAACTTGAAATCTGACTTTCATATCAAGAAAAATAGTGGGATTAAATATGAAAAATGGCAATCATAAAGACAGATGATATGATCCCATGCATCTTCATGTGAAAGGGAAAGGCAATATCTTTCTTTTTGGTATATGAGGATGTAAGCTTAGAAATGCTATCCTAAAGATTTACAGTAGCCTTCTACTCTTCCAGCAGAATGTCTTTGTGCCCTTAGCTTTTAGGCATGCATACCATTTTCTGTTTTCACATTCAGTTTTTTAAGTCAAGATTGAGTTTAAAATAGAACTCTATCGAGCATAAAATAGAAAAATCTTTTTGTAGTCATTTACTCTTTGTCAATCTCTACCTTTTTATTGAGGTGCTTAGTCCACTCACATTTAATGTAATCTTTGATGTGGTTAAATACACATCAGTCATTTTGCTGCTTACAATGCCATTTGTCTTTTTGTTCCTTTATATATTTGTTACTGTTTTTTTTTTGTGTGTGTGAAAGAACTTTTGTTTTATCTTCCCAGCTCAATTCTTCTGCTGATTTTTAAATTATTGATTTATGTATTTGTTGTTTTATTGTTACTCTAGAAATTTTATTATACAGCTTATCACAGTCTACTTAGTTATACTGACAAGTGTAATAAAACATAGCAAATTTGCTCAAATATAGCTCAATTTCTTTCCCTTATTTGTGCTATTATTTTTATATACATTGCATCTATGTAGTTGTAAACCCAATTATGCAATGTTATGGCATTTTTTTATTCAATCTTATAATTAAAAAAGAATCTTAAAAGAGCAAAATACATTGGTTTCATCTTTACCATTTCTGGTGGTCTTTATATCCTCCTAATAATATTAATTACTATTTTGTGTCATTCTCTTTCAACCCAAGGGACTTCTTTAGTGTTTTTTAAAAAGAAAATCCACTACAAATAAATTATTTCTGTTTTCATTTGTCTGGATATGTCTCTATTCTGCCTCTTTTTGGTGGGGGTGGGTATAGAATTTTGTTTGAGAAGTGTTTTATTTCTTTCAGTGTGTTGAATATGTAATTCCACAAGTTTCTGACCTTCACTGTTTATGATACTATATTAGCTGTTTATTGTATTGTTCTTCTCTATCTAATGAGTCTTTTTTTTCTTGCTGTTTTCAAGATTATTTTATCTTTATCTTTGGTCTTCAGCAGTTTGATTATCCCGTGATTAGGTGTGAATCTCTTTGTGTTTATCCTAGTTGAGATTTGTGAAGTTTCTTGGGTCTGTAGAGTCTTATTTTTGTAAATTTGGGAAGTCTTCACCATTATTTTTTGAAATATGCATATTTTTCTGCTCCTTTCTCTTTTTCCTTTCCTTCTGGAACTCTCATTACACATATGTTGCTATGCTTTATGTTTATCCACAAGTCTATGAGGCTTTGACATTTTTATTTTTTCTTTTTTGAGACAGAGTTTCACAATTGTTGCCCAGGCTGAAGTGCAATGGCACAATCTCAGCTCACTGCAACCTCTGCCTCCTGAGTTCAAGTAATTCTCCTGAGTCAGCCTCCGGAGTAGCTGGGATGACAGGCATGTGCCACCATGCCCAGCTAATTTTGTATTTTTAATAGAGAGAGGGTTTCTCCATGTTGGTCAGGCTGGTCTCAAACTCTCAACCTCAGGTGATCCACCCATCTCAGCCTCCTAAAGTCTGGACTTACAGGTGTGAGCCACCACACCCAGCCTGTTCATTTTTCTTAAATCTTTCTTCTCTCTGTTCTTTGGAATGTGTAATTTCTGCTGATCTACCTTCAAGTTCATGGATTCTTTTGCCATTTCAACTCTGCTCTTGAGCCCATTTAGTATATTTTCAATTTCAATTATTGTGTTTGACTGACTATATAATTTCCATTATTTACTGTCCATTCTTTGTTGAGAATTTCTGTTTGTTAAGGGCTTCAAAATAATATTTTCTTTCAATTATTTAAGGGTAGTTTAATTCATTGAATATGCTTACAATTGCTGCTCTGAAGACTGACTGCTAAACCAACATCAAGGCTGACAATTTCTGTTGATTGCTTCTTTCATCTGAGTATGGGTACCACTTCCTTGTTTCTAAGCATGTCTTACATAGTTTTCTTGAATAATATAAATTCTAGAAAATAGATTGTAGTTACTCTGAATTTTTTTCTCCCTGAGATTTTTTTTCTTTTTTAGTTTATTCCCATGATCTTAAACTGTGGGATCTCTCTCCCCTGTGGTGTGTGGCCACTGATGCTTCTACTGAGTTTTTATTTGTTTTAGTCATTATTTTGTAGACTGCCCTCTGTGGGATCACCCCTGTGTCTCCACAGCTTAGTGATCAGCTCATGATTTTGTCAGGGGTGGTGCTCCAACATCTTGTGTCTGTGCGTGACTTCTGCCAGTGCCAGTTGCTCTGTGTAGGCTGGGAAGCACAGAGCTCAGCAACTTTTCCAATGTGCCTTCACTTTATACTTCTTAGCTCTCCAAGGTCTCCCTTTCATATGGGCATAGTTGATAGTCAGCCAAGCACATGTTAGGGGCTTTGCTCTGTCCCTCTATGGCACTCTCTCACTTCCAGGATTTTCTGATTAAATCTATTCTGGTATACTCTCTGTCAGAACTGGACCAGCAACCCTGAACTAGAAAAGCTGTGGGCTTCACTCATTTCCTATATAGTTTGTCACATTTATTGATAATACTCCCTGGGATTTTCAGCCTCCATTCTAAATCAGCTGTCTCCCTCCTCCTCCCCCCACACTGATGGTGACCAGCCTTGGCCTGGGAAAACCAGCATGTCATGAACTGGCTGGGAGTGAATGGATGGATGGTGTTGCAGACAAGAAGGCCAGATATTTCTACTGTTCTTTCTGTTTTTGAAACCTAGTTTTAGTAGTTGTTCCTGATTAAATACTTTTCAATTTGTTGCTTAAATTTGGTTAATCTTGAGAGCCCTGAAATAGCTGTTTTACACTTGTTCATATTTGTTTACATGGGAGATGATTTCCCAGCCTTTTTACGCTGCTGTTGCCAGAATTCCCTCTCTCAAAATTAGATTTAAAGAAGATTTTTTATTATTTCAAAGAGGAGGAAGGGGATGAAAATTACTTAACCAGTTCTACTGAATTTCCTTTTCAGTGTTCTTTCCCAGGTCACATATCTGCATAACAGCTTAATTGTTTGCTCTGTGTGTCAAAACATCATGGTGTCCTAATACCTTTCTGGCATCCTAGAAAGTTAGTCCTTTCCAGTAAAAAGCCATTTTTCACTTTCCATCTGTATGCCTAGAAAGATTGAAACTTCCTTTCACTCAGCCCCACCCATTAACACAGGAAGATAAAATGGACCAATATGTTTTTCTTTCTTATACACATAGAGAAACCGTAAAGTATGTTATCTTAAGAAACTGCATTACCTACTATCTTACATAAAGGTTTTACCTTCTTTATTAGTATTTTAAAAAACAGTTGATACACAAGAGGAATTGGAAAGTGCTTTCTAGAATACAGCATCATGGTACTTATTTTGGTGGTGATCTGATAGGAGAGAAAAGAGGGATGATAGGGAAGAGTTGTATTCTGAAACATGATGAAATGCCTTTATATGCTGTAATGCCTCCACAGGGAAACCAACTGTACATCCCAGAATTTCATTTATTGATAAATTAATTCTCAATAAATGTAACTCACATGCTTAAAATTAAAAGCAACTAAACTTTTATCGCTTTCTATATTAGATTTTTCATTTAAGCAAATTGATAAATGAGAAAAAGCTATTTTGCTCAACTATGCATTTTGATTTTGTATTCCTATAAAGGATAAATATAACTATAGATAATACACCAGAAAGAGAAGGATTCGGAGAAATTGGGAGCTGGCATCTGAGGATCTTTATTTTTCTTTCATCCATGGAATGTCAAAGTGAGATAAGAATAATTGAACTTTTCTAAATTTATAAAACAAATAGATTTCAGTTAAAGCAAAGGGAAAAGGCAATGGCTGAGGAGATTCTTGATTTATACAAATCTATTTGTGTTTTACTTGGCAATTCATGGTTGTCTGAGTTTAAGTTATATTCATCAACATCTCACTTTCTTAAATGTAAATTTACTTGTAATATAATAATATTTTGAAATATATGTGATATGCCTTTTTTGAAATATACGTAATACGCCTTTTAAAAAATGTAATTCCAGTTATTCTGATCCTTTCCTTCATTAAAGCTATAGGAGATAGACATATTTTTATAGAAATAGGATCACACAAAGATCCAGAAGAACTAAGATTCAATTTCTTGGCTTTGAGGTCCAAAATTCAGTCTTGAAATCCATGGCTCTCATTTGTAAGAGCAAGCAGTTGAATGCGATAAAGACTTTTTTCTTCCTTCTTTTAAATTTTTTTTTAGAAATTCCAAGAGAAAAACATGATAAACAGAGCTGTATACGATGACCTGAGAGTCACATGGGGAAGGCCTGAGCATTTTCTGTGTCCCACAGAGGAGACTTAGAATGTGAAATCACAAGAAGAGATCCTGAATGGGACCTGCCCATTCGAAGGGTGAAAAACACAGGAAGGTGGCATAGGCAGGGAGGGGAATTGTAAGATCTCACCTCTACCTACTTCTCAACATTTTATGCCAACCCTAAGAGCACAAGGTCAGGACCAAGGCCGGTTTCAGTGTCTAGGATGTAAAGATCATTCTTTCCACCATGCCATCCCTTCCACCCTCATGAAAACTGTATCTGAGGAAGGAAAAGTTCGCTACTGTATAAAGCCACTCACACAATGCAGTCTGCATTCTGGAGTCCTCTCAGCTTTGGGGACTGAACATCCTGCGGTAGCATTTACATAACTAAGCAGGATCTCAGGCTCCTTAGGGAGATTCTCCCCACCTAAGATGCATTGCAGAGGGCTGGAGCTGTCCATCCTTAGTCGACAAGGCCCTTAGCATTTTAATCTTTGCAGTGAGGCAGGGAACTGACTTTGGAACTTAGGCACTTCAAGTGGTAGGGATTTATTTACTACAGGGAAAAGAACAGACACTGAACTGAAATCACGTAAACCCAACATTAACTCAACAGCAAGATCTTCCCCAGAATTGAAGAATAATATAAATGATGAAAAATAATATGTGAAAAACCAGTTAGCATTTTCTTGAGGAAAAATACATGGGCTCCACATTCCTCAGATGTAAAACAGATCATGAAAATCGTGTTTCTAGGTGTCAACGAGTGTGACTTATATAGCCAGGCCCTGAAGTTTCTCTCTTTTTTAAATAGCTGATAGATGAGGCAAGGGAGATTTATCACTTTTTAATTAAGCTCATGTCAACTCATGAAGTTTATTTCAGTACAAATCTGTTGACCAAAGTCTTTTTTGAAGAAGCTGCCCCTGTTGCAGCTTAACTATTCATGGGAAATTTCACAATAAGCGTCGACTGTTCCTTGGACTTAGCTGCCACATTTCAACCAGGAATGACGTTCATTTTAGTGCTTCCTATGTGCCCAGCATATTTATGGAAATGAGTTTAAGATCAATCTTTGTTGTTTGAAAATCCAGAGCAGCAGGTCTTATTGCCCAGAGGGGGAAAGAAGAACATTGAAATAAATCTTATGAAACTCCTTCTGAACCCTAAACCAAAGTGTCTGCACCCATAACCTAATTGTTACCCCAAACTTGGAATTGGGAGGCCACTGAACACAACTTAGAACATCACTGATTATATGGAAATAAAACTAAAATGCAGATTGTGGTCCTTATTACCATGGTCCAGTAGTTTTCCTTTTAATAACAATTACAATATTTATTAAGGTTTGGACATGAATGCTTATGTGATTCTGGTGAGTTACAGGGATTGGGAACACAGGGAAAACGTTAGCAAACTGGTCACCTAATTTCAAGTCTGGAAAGTGATTAAGATTATGTATTAAATTCAGGTCACAGTTAAGCTTATCCACATCTAAAATAACTCCCATTTGCTTTTCAAATGCCATTTAAAAGGCTGATTCAACTATCATGAAGATCCAATAACCACCGTACCTGCCATGAAATCAAAGAGAGGGTGAACAGTCTTCCCCAGGGTGTCCTTGGGAGCTCATGGAGGAGGACACCCGACATGCCATCTTTGAGAACTGGAGCCAGGGAGGGTAATCAGAGCACCACGCTATTGGGAAAAGGCCCCATGCCACCCGTACCAGGGGCTAGTCCCAACAGTCTTTCAAGGAAGGCCTCCTTCTCCTCCTTGAAAGGCTTTGTTTTTCCTTTGATTTCTTCTCACGGTTTCTCTGTAACCACAAGCATTTTCATCTGTCAGTATCCCTTGGACTTTTCCATACCCTTGCCTTTCACTGAATTTCCATTCTGCATTCTTCCTTTTCTTTCTTTTTTTTTTTTTTTGAGACGGAGTTTCGGTCTTGTTACCCGGGCTGGAGTGCAATGGTGCAATCTCGGCTCACCACAACCTGGGTTCAGGCAATTCTCCTGCCTCAGCCTCCTGAGTAGCTGGGATTACAGGCACGCGCCACCATGCCCAGCTAATTTTTTGTATTTTTAGTAGAGACGGGGTTTCACCATGTTGACCAGGATGGTCTCGATCTCTTGACCTCGTGATCCATCCGCCTCGGCCTCCCACAGTGCTGGGATTACAGGCGTGAGCCACCACGCCCGGCCTGCTCTTTTCCTTTTCTGCTGTGCTCATGGACGCATTCTGCAATTCAGAACAGGACTGGAGTGTAGAGCGAGGAGATGGAAGTTATCATCCAGCAGGGCTGGCAAGGCCTGTGAGAGGAAGGCCCTGGAGGAAAGGCTAACACGGCAGTGCTTTCTTCCCCAAATCCATAATCGCACCCCAAATGAAGGGGGAGTTCCTGGATTCCCATCTCAGTGAAAGTGGTCCAATGGAGAAACCTGGAAATGGATGATCCCCTTCCTCTTCCCACCCCCACCTCCCAAATCCAGGTGAGCCGCAGGTTCTCTGATTCGACCCCGCTCCCAGGAGCTCTCATTTCTATCTGTTCTTCTTCACTTCTGAACTCTATAATGGACAGGTTTGGGTGTGTGCCTTTGCCATTTCCTGCTGGAGAATTTCCAGACCTTCTCACTCTTCTCTTTGCCTCTAGTTTTGTGAGGGTCTAAGGCAAGCTCTCTGCTGCTGGAGGTCTCCTTTTAACACACAGACATATCATGAAGGCCACAGACTTCTGCCACGACTCCGGGATGGCTGGTTAAGCAGGCTTGCTTATCACCATGCTGGCTCCTGCCTCTCAGGGTATAGAAATGTGTTATTTTCATGTTTAGAATGCAAATATCTGCATTGCACCTAAAAACAGTGGGCACAGACATCGAAGAGGAAATAGGTTTGTGTGTATGGTGTCACTGGTCCCAAACAGGAAAGAGTTTTACGTCCACTCTTGTGAACATGGGTTTACTGGGCAGATGGCACGGTCAGAGTCTTCAGAGGAAGAAAGTGAAGTAAGGGTTAAATGAAGCACTTGAAATTGGAGACTAGCACATCATTGATAACCTTCAAAAAGGAACTTAGAGGAAAATGGGATGTTAGACGTCAGGCCAGGAGGGTTAGGTAGTAAAAGCATCAGGTCTGAAGTGCTCTTTCAAGCGGTGGAGAGGGAAGGCGAGGAGTGGGTGACTCGCTCCATGATAGGACAGGGTCAAGGGAGGAGGCTAAAGTAATTTTATTTATGATGAGAAAATAAAGAGTTATAACCCTTAGGTTATTACTCCAGGCTATAGTAACCTTCTCTCCCATGTTTTTTTTTCCTCCACCCTTTGGATAACCCATGCCGGGCTCTGGGTTCCCAGGTTAGCACATCACATGGGCACACCTGTTTTGACCTAGTATAAGCATGATAAACAAACCAGGATTTTAAAGAAAAACAGCAAATTTAAAATGTCACTATTATTGCACCACGCTTTCTTTATTCAGGAGCAGGTCGAGGCTAGGACCTAAGGCACATAAATACTTTCTTATTGTTATGATATAAAAGAGTGTTTTATTTTTAAAAACGCATATTATTACAACTTAGGGCATTTCATTAAAATTGATCAGCTAGGTTTAGTACAGGAACGACTGCTATAAATTTATAAATTTACCTTAAAGGAAAAACAGTTGGTGTCAAAAAAAAATCTACAAAAGAATCATTAAAGCAACTCTTGGAACACGCATTTCTGTCCTATGTGAGTTATTCAGTGGGATAATATTTAAATATCATGTTTCTAAGATTAGAGGCAGGTCAGTGGTGACAGAGACAGAGAGAGACAAGTGGTTGGCTCAGCCAACTATGATTTTTGCTGACTTTTTTCACTGAAAGATGATACCCATGTCCTCTTGCTCACTAGTATCTATCAGGGAAGGCTCTGATATGTGGGTACCACATGCTCAGTGGTGTGTAATTTGAAGATAAAGCAGTGTTCATTTCCTTGCTAACTCTTAAAGTCCATAGCATAGGACAATATTGTGCTTAAAGCAAATACTGTGGGTGTGGATGACAGCAGCTCTGTTTTCCTCCAACATGTGAGAAATAGATTCCTGCAGATATTGCTAAATTTAGAAACTGTAAATAAACGTCAAGAGCCAATGTAACAGTTATTATTTGCATTTTAGCTTTCATCTAAAGGCTACTTAGTATTCATTATTATGTTTCAGTCTGAATCTCTTTCCCATTTCCTGGAATATACTTTTATTGGGGGCTCCTAATATAAACAGAGTTCCCAAGAAAGAGGAACCTGAATCTTGTACAAAAAGTATCAGTGTGAGTTTTATAGCTTAAAGGATGTTTCCTAATATATTAATTTATCACAAACCCTTCTATTTCCCTATGCATCCTCCTGTAATACTTATTTTCTCATAGGATAAGAGACTTCAAGGGGCTGGTAGTGACATGAGCAATATAGAAATAATTTGTTAAAAGCTGTTACAATCTTCATATTTCTGTATTCTAATGACATAGATGTTCGGTTGATCATTATTTTCATGCCATTCTAACTTGCTGTATTTGAGTTCAGAGTTTCCTAACATTGTTAACTTGTTCTTTTCAGATATCAATCAAGACACCCACACCATGGGGATTTCTGATTATCTAAAATAAATTTTGAGAGTGAATCTTTTTTCTTGAAAGTAAATAAAAACTTAGCAGGGTAAATAGAGCCTGTCACTTTGAAAACTGCTGCCAGCTAACAGATAAGCCCCACAAGGTGGTAACTATTCCTTCTCTACCACGTTGCCCAGTGCTCAGCAAACATTTACTACAACACTGAAGTAATGGTTATCTCTTTCCATGGGCAAGGATGCCTCTGTGTCATTTCATATGCATTTATTTTATTCTAATAGTTTTGAACAAATCTAAATTTGATTTTAAAATTACACACATTAATATGCATTTTATTATGTGTGTATAACATTAAATTACATAGAAATGAAAACATATCTATAATATACAACTTAATAGGTTTAACACATGTCATTTAATTATATGTGTGTTTATGCATTTATATAATATGTATATTTACCAGAGAAATGGATGATAAAATCATTCAGAGAATTAAACAGAATTTTAAAATTAAATAGGTGAGAAGGCACACTTTTGAGTTTTATGGGTATTTTCTCCAAAATTATGTAATTACTAAGACATTGTCTCTCTTGGACTTAACATTCAAGTTAAGTGGATAGCCAGATGTTGAACCTGATCTGCTCCCCTTGGCTCATCCATTAGCTAGCCAACTGAACACTTAAAAAATAAAGTTACCGTCAATAAACCATTCATGAGCCAATTGCAGCAGCCACTGTTGGCTGTCAGCTCCACACCCAAGCCTTCCCTTCCTTTCTTCCCAATAGCCTCCCAATTCTGTGGGCGTGTCTGTGCTTCTCCATGAGTTTTGGAGGAAGCACATCCTTTTGCAGCTGTAGTGATGAATCCTGCTTAGCCTGTATCAATCATGGGGCACATGATACCTTTCTTAGTCTTGGCTCAGAGATGGTCATGCCATTTTTGTCTGGCTAGTGGAACTTCTCTGTGATAAGGGGTTGAAGAAGAGTTTCCTTACTCCCGAGTTAATAAAATAGGATATAATTGCTTTGTTTTCCTGGGTGCTATCTTGTTCACATGTGACTCGACTGCTCTGGCCATCAGGGTGAGCCTGGGACAAAGCTGGCACACTGAGCACTGAAGACCAAGGAGATGAGGTAAACCAGGCCCTTCAGTTCCCCACCGTGCTGCTGAATCAGCCGGCGCTGCAGCCCCTTGAAGCCCCTTGTCATATGAGAAAGAAAATTGCTTTGTTGTTGAAGCTAGCTTGTGTTAGGGTTTTCTTTCATGGAGCTGAAAATATCCACATTGACACATTATCTTCTTAATGTTATCACAGGCAAGAACAGAAAGACTGATACCCATTTGGGTATACTATTATTTAGCATTTACTAGGATGAAAAAAATGCTCATTACTTTTGCTGATGGTGTCACTCTCCAAGGAAAAAATGAACACCCCGGATAACCGACTTACGATTCGTAATGATCTTGGGTTGGGGATTAAAACAACTGTACAATGGAAAGCTACAGTGAAACATCTATGGCAGCACCAACTCAGACCCAGCCTAAGACTACAAAGTGAACATGAATTCGTAATAGTTATGACTTCTGATGTGTTGTGTGTGGTGCTAGGTTCTTACAACTCAGGAGAGGCAAGATGGAGTGAGTGAGTGGACCAAGCTTTCACAGCAAATCAACAGCAGAGCTGGGATTCATACCCAGAAAGTGGATTCTGGTACTTCTGCTTCTAAAGCTTGTGCTTCCAGAATCAACTTCCTGTCAAACTCAAGAGGCCCAGACTCTGGAGATGAAGGAATGACCTGTGGTTCTATGTCCACAGGTCCTGGAGAAAGGACTGGATACTCCTGTTCCCGTGAAGTCATTTGCACAAGATTCATGCTCCCTTTCTGAGAAGCTTTGAAATGTGTCCAAAAGACCACAATGAAATGAATTTGAAAAGAGTGGAATATTAGGGTCACTTATTATAGGAAAATAAATTTTAAAAATACAAAGAGTTAAATTTATTTAGATTCAACGAGATACATTTTGAGTCATCAAGAATTTAAAGTTTTGTTGCCAGAAAAATAGTGATAAACTATTCTCTATAAGATAAATACCTTTTTTTTTAAAAAAAAAATCTTCCCATTTACCAGACACATATTCTTTATATAATCATTTTTGTTCCCCAGGAATCAGACGATGAGTTTATTCTTGCTCACATTTTTTTGTTTTATTTTTGGTAACAGTGTTACTTATCTCATTTTTCCTAGTCATGACATCTTTATTTGAATGTTAATATACACATATACAGATTTTCAAACATAAGAAGTAAAAATAACGTTATTATGAAGCTACTGCAAGTTGATTGCAGAAAACACATAAAATTTAAAAATATAGAAAATATTTAAAATCATTTAAATCCAAAGATAATCACTGTTGATACTTTATATTAATTCAAAAATATAGGCCTGTGAAGATTTCAGTGTTACAAAGATGGACTAACACTGTACAGAATAATTTGCAGTTTGCTTTTTTACTAAATAAACCTTGTAAACCTTTTATGGTGTACTTCTCATAGCAGGATG
Organism: Leontopithecus rosalia; assembly: GCA_028533165.1. Taxonomy (NCBI): domain Eukaryota; kingdom Metazoa; phylum Chordata; class Mammalia; order Primates; family Cebidae; genus Leontopithecus; species Leontopithecus rosalia. The sequence continues at coordinate 105,035,383 of CM052661.1, forward strand.
TGCATCATTTATTTTATTCAATCCTTTAATATTGGAAATTTCTTGTTACTAATTTTCAGTTTTATTAAGAGCTTTGAGTATAAAATACTGGTGACCAAATCTTTGGCATATTCTTAATTTGCTCCTGGGTGCAAATTATTCAAAAGGGAATTATAAGATCAAACTGAATGCATGTTTTAAAAACTTGATAATCACCGGCTTGTAGGCCATTTTTTTGTTTCATCTTTTTGAATTGTCAGTTGCTGAATTTTCTTCACTTTTAAGACTGAAGACTTTGTGTTTTGTATTAATTTAGAACATATTTACACATTATGTCTATTAAGTTTTTGTTCTAGATACAAGTATTTTGTTCATTTTATCTCTTGGTATCGAATTTTGTTCACTGTGCACTTTGATATAGTCAAGTCTCTGAAGCATTTCTTTAATACTTTTGTTTTTTTTCTTTTGCCTAGAAGAGTTTCCCAATTTTAAGTTTCTTTATATATAAATACAGGCTTTCAGTATTTTTGTGGTTTGATTTCTTGGTAATCTTCTAACTGATTGTTTTACCATTGTTGGTATTGTTTTATTGGTATTAATACTTTTAGCTGATTTTGGTTGACTATTTCTTAGGCTGTTATATTATCAGGAAATAATAATTCTGCCTTTTTTTCGATTCTTATATCTTTTTTCTTTTTATATCTTATTACATTATTAGATAATCAAACATACAATATAACATAATGGTGATAAAATGGGCATTGTGAGCTTATTCTAAACTTTAATAAAATTCTTATGATGTTCTTCATACAACAATATATTATCTGTTGGTCTGAAATGGCTTTGTCATGTTAAGGAAGCATCAGTGCATCCCAAATTTACCCACCGTGGATGTTAAATTTCATGCAGCAGTTTTTGGTCATTTATCATGATAAACCAGTTTACCCTTTTTACTTATTAATACAATGAACAATGTGGGGAGAGTTTCTGGTTTCAAAGTACTCTTGAATGTCCAGAATAAATTTTATGAATAATCTGCTGAACTTTGCTGGCAGTGCTCTGTCTCACTTGATAAGTGAGGTTAGCCTGTAATTTTTTGTATTTCCTCATAATCTGTTTTTAATTTTAATTTCCCCATGATCTGTTTTTTCCATATGTTTAATAATTCTAGAATATTTTCTGTATCAAGTGTGGAAGTTGTTTATTGAAAGTGTAAAAGATATTGCCAATTTAGGCCGGGCACGGTGGCTCACGCCTATAATCCCAGCACTTTGGGAGGCCTAGGCGGGTGGATCACGAGGTCAAGAGATCGAGACCATCCTGGTCAACGAGGTGAAACCCCGTCTCTACTAAAAATACAAAAATTAGCTGGGCATGGTGGCGCATGCCTGTAGTCCCAGCTACTCAGGAGGCTGAGGCAGAAGAATTGCCTGAACCCAGAAGGCAGAGGTTGCGATGAGCCGAGATCGTGCCATTGCACTCCAGCCTGGGAAACAAGAGCGAAACTCTGTCTCAAAAAAAAAAAGATATTGCCAATTTAACCACCAGGGCTTTCTCTCTCTATTGGAAAATAATTTTCTTTATTTGAAAACTTTAGGCGAGATCTAAGCCTACCTACTATACTATTTTAAGTCTTTTTTGGTAATTAATGGTTAACCAATAAATTTAATTAACAGAATTATATGTTATTTTCTTATTTTATTAATCTCATCAATGTCTGTTTTTATGCCTTCTTAATTCTAATTCTGTGTGAATTTGAAAGCTTTTAATTCCTTGATTATACATGAAGAAAAATGAATTCGTTAATATCTTAAGACAATGTTTTTTTCAATAAAGCTATTATTCAATTTAAAATTACTTTTTATTCAATCTGTAAGTTCTCCCTAATGATGCCAGGTTTAGTTTTCCTTTTACTTCTTCATTTGATTATTTTGTTGTCCATATGTATATAACTTTGCTTACAAATGAAAGTTTGTAATAATTCCAATGAGCATTGAGTACAGTGTCATCCATTTTCACCAATATGTTATCCTTATTAATATCTACACTTTCTATCATTGTAGTTTGAATTCTTTTTCATTCAGTTATGTGGGAGAATGGTTTTGTCCTGCCTTAAATCTACTGCTTTTAAGACATTCATCAAACATTTTGTGGCATAATGCATGATATTTATAAATATTTAAATGAGACTGTACAGTGATTGAAACAAATAGGAACATCTTGGTTCAACCTTATTGGTTATATTATTTTATTCTTCTATATAATGAAATAGTGATAATTCACCTTTCTTTCCATCATGCCCTCTCTCCTTCCTTCCCTCCTTCCTCCCTCCCTCTCCTATTTCTTTTCATCTTTTTCACTGTTTCTTTGCTTCTTTTTATCGTTCCACAGATAATAAGTGGGTCTCTGTTTTGTGCTAGGTGTAATGCAAGGCAACAGGAAACATACAGGGAAGCAGGGTGGGCTCTGGACATCTCCAGTCAAAACTGTCCTCTGTCAGACGGAGAGAGGCGTTGACATTTCTCACTACTATTTTGTATCTTTGACAATTTCCTCATATGTCTGGTGGGCTTTTGCTGTATGTGTTCATGAGTTGTTATTCAGTGCCTATCCTCTTGGTAACATGAACATTCCACTTTCTCTCTGCTGTCTGATGCTTCCTTCTCAGCCAAGTCTCTTTTTATCTCTACCTGTCACAGCTTTTTATACTCTGTATCATAAAGTCCAACTTTCACATAGAAGTTTTCCAGCCTTTCCTTTTTTTTCCTTACTGTGAATATCCTTCTTTCTTGGCAGTCTGAGAGCTATCTTGTATAATCCTTTCCCTTGACTCATCTTCGAAAGAGGTCCTCTAGGCCTACTGTATGTCAATGCATTGAACACACATTATTCTTTGTTGCTATATAAATATTCAATTATTTGCTTTTGACAAATAAGTATTGAGCACCTATAGTGTGCCAGACATTAAGCTAGGAATACAGCATAAACCACACAGACAAAAATTCAGCACTTACAGAGGGCAAAGTAGCTTTGTTAAGTAAAATAATGTTCTGTAAACAGGCACACTACGTCTCCGCTTTTTCATTTGTCCTGGCTCCATTTGTACTTTGTACTCCATTTGTACTCCATTTGTACAGGACAAACAAAACTTTTCTTTTGTTAAGGCCCCTGATCTAGAGATGTCAGAATGAATGTTAATCAACTTCATGTTGATGAAGTTGGAGAATAGATTAGAAACCTGTGCGTATCTTACTAGAAGGTGCATTGTTAAACTTCTTAGACAAAAATAGACTATGATCACTGACTGTTCTAACTTATCTCATACAAACCTCAAATCCAACATATTTTTCCCGTACCATTTTATAGAAACTGTTCTGCAGAATAGCCTTAATGTCTACCATGTTATGTATGTTTAAGCCTATATCCAGAATATATAACCCATATCCAGTTATCAGTCATGTTTCTTGCAATGCATACTGTTCTGAATATTAACCTTAAACAAGGGTGCATGTCTGTATCCTTGTTTAAGGTTCACATTCAAAACAGCATGTGTTGCAAGGACCTGGTGATATTAAATTGTCATTTACTTAGCATAAAGGATTTTTCACCATCTGAAGTTGAGATATAAGTAGTAGTAGACTCTGAGCCATGTTTTATATGCTATGCCATGCTATACTAAATAAATATCGTATAAACCAGCTCTATCTTAATAGCAGTGCATGAGAGAAAACATATGAGATGTTTACTGATTGGCTAGTAAAACCAGCTATGGATCCCGGCTGATCTCAAAATATAATGACGTGAATAATATGCACATTTGTTTTTCTCATACACGACAATTCAAGGTGGGAAGTTCAGGTTAACTGGACAATTCTATCCTCCAAAGTCATTCAGGGCCCAGGCTCCTTTCTATTTTCTGCTCTGTCATCCCCGCTACCATCACCACTTTCTGCATGTTGAAGCTCAGTCATTATATCTGAACTCCAGCCAGTGGGAGGAGAACAGAGAAGACACAGCTCTGAAGACTTTGTTTCTAAATCCAGAAATGGTCTACAACCCTTGTGTTCACATTTCATTAGGGAAAGCGTAGTCGTAGTGCCATATGTAACTGCAAGGGAATTTCAGAAGAGTGATCTAGCAAAGTAATTACAGATTACAAGATGGACATTTTACTACCATTGAAAAGGGAAGCATGGAGAGCTACCAATCTTTCTTTCAGTGACTGAATTCTGAAATAGTATATTTTTAGATATGGAAGGAAAAAATCAACTGTTTTAGATAGAATTAACAGAATAAAGTTCTTCAGGTTCTAAAAATTAATGACTTCATAGTCCTGTCCATAGATTATGCTTTCAGAAAATTACTTAAATTTTGGTGTTCATTTAAAAAGACTCAGAGATTACTCAGGGTAGCACACGCAGAATTATTTACTGTTTTAAAATGATGTCTTAGCAAAACCACTTGAAGAAGGAATGTAGCCTCGAAGAAAATAAGACTAGGAGGAAGCATTGTTACTATCTGAACTTTGTGAAATCTATCATATAGAAGAGGAAGGAAGTCAGAAAGTGTGTTGCAATGATTGAAAAGTTGACCTGATTCTTTTAAGGTTTCTTGAGGAATGATGTTTCTATGAAAAACAGTAATTCATTCAACCTATCTTTAACCAGCGTTTATGGAACTTCTATCATGGGACAAACACTTTGTTAGATGCTAGGCACACGGTGCAGACAAGATCTATACCCCTAAGTTCACATCCCATCACTTCATGACATCCATATTTTCAATTATATTTTCTGTTTTCTTCAACAATTTAATCCTTTTTATCTGAGACCATTTCAGATACTGTGCCTTAATATGACCTCAGTTGACTGCTGGCGTTTAGTTATTTAGTTATTGGATTATCTGGAGATGGTCTAAAATAGGAACTCTATCACTTTTCTTTCTTTTGTAAAAGTCTGCCTATGCCTTGGAAATTGTCTTTGAAAAAAATGAGCAGAAAATCATGTTTTAAATGCCTAGTTAGAGAACGCAATCTAGAATCAGGTGGTAAAGACAGATTTCCAAAGAAGTTGGACAATTCATTCACTCTTATTTCCTCCTGAATTGTAAATTTGGCCTATAGGCCTCAAGAGGATTAAAATGTTTTAAAATGCACATAGTGTGGAAAGTATGGCTTTTATGTGAAATGCACTTTCTGAATTCCCACTTTGTTCCCTGCTTTGTATTGATGCTTATTTTGCAAGGTCATCGTTACTATTCACTGCACCAAGACAAAAGGAGGGAAAAAATAGTAGTACTTCTGATGCATAAAGTACCCTAATCTTAGTTACAGTCATTTACAGAAGTATAGAAAAAATACAATTGAGAAAAAGTTTGTGTGAGAAATTCAAAGCTTCTAATTAATCAATCTAAGCAAGGAAACCATAAATCCTGTTGGTTCCTTTTCTTAAAACACATACTTTCATTAAGAAATGGGCATAATGGAGAAATAAATGAAACGGCTTTCAAAAATGTGTTGTCTTAAGACAGTCTAAGATTTTTGAAATTGTTTTGTATTATCTTAAATGAACACCCATCAAGAGTAACATTTAAAGATACTTCATAAGCATGTATATGAGAAGACTTTCTGGAAAGTCTCTTGAGAACAAAGATTAGGCAAATTAATTGAAACCTTGAAATCTAACAAAAGTGCCAATCCATTGGTCTCACAATTAGATGTGACTTTTCTATCTGCAGATGAAATAAGAAAACTCATCCAGCTCATCACTACACTTACTTATAGTGTAACTTCTCGAGGGCAGAGGCGTTTGTCTGGCATTTGTCATCACTGGGTCTCTGAGGTCAGTCATAGCAGTTGGTACATAATAAACCCTCAATAAATATTTGCTGAGTGAAAACATGAATTACTGCATTTAGAAAAGACCTTAAGCCCCACCAGCAACTCTTCAATGCACACGTCGGGTGTGAGGCTCAGAGAAAAGACATTGCCACATGGAGTGTTCATGGTGGACCATGACTTCGTGTAGGGTGACCTACAAAGGCACAGGACTCATGCCTGGTAGGACAGGAAAAATTTTCCTTGCAAGAAGATGCAGCCTTTGGCAATATTTTAAGGTGACTTTAATTTGTACCCTCTGCTTTTTAAAAGTTAAGATATGATGTCGTACGATAAGAGGTTCAAAGCTTATGTGTTCAGTCCACTAGCTTTGACCATTGTATGCTCTTGTCTAACAACTAAACAAAACAAGGCATTGGATATCTCCATCAAACAGAAAATTTTTGTGTGTTTCTTTTCAGGAATGTCACTATAGACTAGACGCTCATCTTGTTCTTCCTATATGTAAAAATAATCTGCTTGTATACTTCGTGTTGGTTCCCTTCCCTCAGGGTAACAATTTTTAGATTCAGCCATGTTTTTACATGTATCAATAGTGTGTTCCACACAATGGGGAATGGACAGTCTCTTCAATAAATAGTGCAGAGAAAACAATATATCCACATGCAGAAGAATAAAATTAGACCCTCATCACATACCACATAAAAAATCAACTCGAAATTAATGGAAGGCTTAAGTATAAGACCTGAAATTTTAAAACTATGAGAAGATAGCAAAAGGGAAAAAAACTACATGACATTGGCCTGAGCAGCGATTTTTTTTTAATGACTCCAAAAGCACAGCCAACAAAAGAGAAAAATAGACAAATGAGACCACATCAAAGTAAAAATTTCTCCACAGCAAACAGTCAAGAGAATAAACAGACAACCTGCAGGTAGGAGAAAATATTTGCAAGCCATACATTTGATATGGGGTTAATATCCAGACTCTACACAGAACTCAAACAACTTAATAGTAATAAAACAAATAACCCTATTAAAAATGGACAAAAGACCCGAATAGGCATTTCTCAATAGAAGACATACAAGTAACTGACAGGTATATTTAAAAATGCGCTAAATCACTAATCATCAGAGAAATGCAAATTAAAACCATGAAGAATGTTACCTCACACCTGTTAGAAAGGCTGTCATCAAAAAGGTAGAAGGTAAGTGTTGGTGAGGTTGTGGAGAAAATGGAACTCTTGTACATTGATGGTGGGAATGTAAATTATTACAGCCATTATGGAAAACAGTATGGAGATTTCTCAAAAATTAAAAACAGAATTAGTATATGATCCAGCAATTCCACTACTGGGTATACATCCAAAAGTATTGAAATCAGTATGTTGAAGAGATATCCAATCTTCCATGTTATTTGCAGCACTATTCACAATAGTCAAGACATGGAATCAACCTAAGTATGTATCAGTGAATAAATGAATTAAAAAAATGTGGTATATATACACGATAAAATACTATTCAGCCTTAAAAAAAATTTGTCATTTGCCACAACATGGTTACACCTGGGCGACATTACATCAAGTTAAATAAGTCCAGCACAGAAAGACAAAAACCTCATGATCAAAAACATACCTAAAGTGCTAAAATGTTGAACTTAGAGAAACAGTAAAATAGTGGTTACCAGAGGCTGGGGAATGGAATTATTGGGGAGGTGTTGGTCAAGGACACACCATCATTTCAATTAGATAGAAGGAATAAGTTTATGAGATCTACATACATTATGGTGACTATAGTTGATAACAAGATATTATACATCCAAAAATTTCTGAGAGCAGATGTTAAGTATTCTCACCACAAAAATCTCTGAGTATGAGAGGTAATGCATATGTTTAATAGTTTTATTTGCCATTCCACAAAGTATACATATATAAAAGCATGTTGTTTACCATAAATATATACAATGTTTACTTGTCAATTAAAAACTAAATAGCTTGGTGCAGTGACTCATGCCTGTAATCTCAGCACTTTGGGAGGCTGAGGCCAGCAAATCACTTGAGGTTAGGAATTTGACACCTTCCTGGTCAAGATGGCTAAACCTCAACTCTACTAAAAATACAAAAATTATCCAGGGGTAGTGGTGCACACCTATAGTCCTGGCTACTCAGGAGGCTGAGGCAGGAGATTCCCCTGAACCCCAGGAGGTGGAGGTTGCAGTAAGCTGAGATCACGCTACTGCACTCCAGCCTGGGTGACAGAGCAAGACTCCATCCAAAAAATAAATAAATGAATAAACAGATAAACAAAAATAATGTATTCCTTTTTATTAGCAAGTTTTATTCAGTTGTAATAACAAACCAATGTGTAGTAATCTAGTCTCCTGTTGATAGGCATATTGATTGCTGCCAGTTTTTGGTTATTTTGAATGCAACTATAGTAGAATGTGTATTCCTGTTCAAGTCTTTTTGTGGATATATATTTCATTTGTTTTGGATACATATTTAGGAATTAAATTTCTGAGAATGCAGATCTGTGTTTATCTTTGTATAAAAATACTAAGCAAAGTGTACCATTTTACATTCCCCCCAGCAATGCCTAAGATAGTGCTCCACATCTTGACCAACACTTGGCATTACAAATTGTTTTACAGTAACCATTCTGGTAAGTGTAGTATGGTATTTCACTGTGGTTTTAGTTTATATTTATTGAACAACTAATTATGTGATATTTTATGCATTTGTTCTTCATGTACTTTCTTTTGTTAAATGTCTGTTAAAATCTTTGATTTTTATTAGGTTGTTTGTCTTTTTATATGCTTCTACGAGTTCTTTCTGTGTTTTGATGCAAGTCATTTGTCAGTTATGTGCATTTCAATATTTTTTCTAATATATGACTTACCAATTTATTTTCTTAATAACATTTTTCAAATTGATTTTTAGTATTTTTATCATGTTCAGTTCATTTTTTTTATTATTAATGATTTTAGTGTTATTTCTAAGAAATGTTTGCACATTCTGAGATTGCAAAGATAGTGTCTTATGCTTTCTTTTAGAAGATTTCTGATTCTTGCTTTTATATTTAGATTTATAACTCATCTAGAATTAGTTATTTTTGTGTGGAGGATCTAGAGGTCAGGGTTCACTATTTTTCATATAGATATTCCAGCATCATTTGTTAAAATGACCTTATTTATCCCATTGAAATGATTGATTCACTTGCTAAAAAATAAATTGACCATATATGTTTAAGTCTCCTTTAAACTCTATTCTCTCCTATTGATCTATTTCATCATCATCATATCAATACCACACTCTCTTCTTTACCCTAACATTATAGTAAATCTTAAAATCAGATAGTGTAAATACTCAATACTCAAACTCTATTCCTTGTATACACCATTGTTTTAGCTCTTCCAGATAATTTGCATTTAAACATATACATATTTGTGCATATATAATTGTAAAAATGTAATTATAAAAGGATTATTGAAATTGCACTGAATTTTTAAATCAATTTCAAATGAAAGGACATCTTCCATTAATGTGTCTTCTAATCCATGAACATGGTATACTTCGCTATTTATTTAGGTCTTTCTAGATACTGTTTAGGCATACTCTCTTCTTTTCTATGTAGCATATTTATTCTCCCCTGAGCAGTACTTCTGAGCTACGATGCAGAAGCTAGGGGCAGGGATAGCAACCTGCTTCTCCTGGAATAATAATACCTGCACTAAGGGTGGTTGCTTGGGGGGTGTGGTAGCTTCTGGTTTTCTGTGATTGCTCCTATTGGTGAACTTCTGTACTGCAAGCAAACTGGGGTAGAGGCAATTAGTGGCCCCGCACCTAGAGTAGAGCTTCCACTCTACAAGCAGAGGCCAGGTGAGAAAAGCAAGATCCTGTCCTCTTGACCATGCCTGTCTGCAACATGGGGCAGGTGGGGATGAAAAGCCCTGTTAGAGCTCCCCACCCCATGGTGTAATCATAGCCCTAATATGGGAGATGGAGATGCAGGGAGACCCTGTCTTCTTAGCTGTACCCACCTGGAGTAGAACACCCACATAGAGCTTTTGTAACATTGACCTGTGATGGGGCAAAGAGTTGTGTTTCAAATGCTGCACACTCTTACTGCTCCTAACTAATATTAAGTAGATTTTTTTAAGATAAATATTTGCTGTATCCATTTGCTGTATCTCCTTAAGAAAATTTCCATACACTTTAAATAATTGCTTTTTATAGTTTTTATTCCAGTTAAATGGTTGTTTTGCTGGAGACAGGATCTGTTGGGCTCCTCACTCAATTATTCCAGATGTCTTGCCTCTATACTCATTGGTTTTTGATATCTTATTCTAAGGATGAAGCAGTCATAAGGAGAGATGGCTCTTCCTGAAGCTACTGTTACTGGGAAGAAGCCAAGTTCTGTGGATGGACAGTGGAAACTATGCCTCACACCATCTTACCCCACAGTCATTCTCTGCAGAGCTCTCCAGGTGGCCCTTCAGCTGCTCACAGTCTTGTGCTCCAAGTGGCCTGTTATCTTTCATGGTCCACATCCTAAAACACGTCAGTGACATTTGCCAATTACATCTTTCTCAGTTCTAAATTATGCTGCACAGTATTTGATCCCCTCATGGTCAGATGCCCTGTGTTTTCTCACACAGCAATAAAGTCAACTCATAAATGAATTAACGATGATGCTCTAATAGGAAGAGCGTGAAGGAATCCCTGAGCACACTCTCTTTCTTTCCAAGTAGCAAATATATGGCTGAATAATAGGCAGTGGGGGACCATATTCCCATTTCTACAGTGTTGGAGAACAGTTTCCAAATCTTAGTGACTTATTTCCAAATCTCAAGCTTTCATCAAACCCACAAAAGAAGAGGGAAATAATGACAATTGTGACAAGTTTCATGTGACTAAATTTCATCACTTTCAGGGGCTGCTTCTGGTTCATGAGTTTTTGTTTGTTTGTTTTTTGGTTTTCCGATTTTTGTGGTTAAAATGACCTTTCAGAAATGAAATGTTGGTTGTAGTAGATGGTAGTTTTGCCTGGTTTAACTTTAATGCCTTTATTTTATATTTCTGCTGTGCACATGTTACTGAATATGTTCGGTAAATTTCACTGTTTCTGGAGTCAAGGAATTGCAGCTCTAACCCACAGTTGGGGCTAATGGGAGACATTTCAGATTGAGTTAGAGACAAACATAGCACCATTGAACTTATTGAAAAAGGCATTTTGGGCCACGCAGAGATTTTCTCCACCACTCAAATTTACATATCTGACCTGGAATCTCATAGTGATGTTCCATTAGAAAAGTTAAAGCAAATAGTTATAATCCTGTTGACATTTTACCTTTTGCTAATAAATACATCCTATCTGAAGCCAAAGTCTTTTGCTAATAAATACGTCCTATCTGAAGCCAAAGTCTTACTTAATAAGAATATCATCTATTGTTTCCATTAGGTTACCCGGGCACCTGATTTTCAGATAAAAGGAAATCTGATTAATCTAACAGTTTACATTCCATATAAAAGAGATTTTTTCAGTACCATGATAATTTCCAGGAGGCAATAATGAGATTTTTATTATTAAGGAATAATCATCCAATTTATTTAATAAAGTCTAAAAACCGTGTAAAATATAATGCTTGCCAAAAATAGAGCTACACAAGCTATGCACCTGTTTCACTTTCCAGATTTTATAAGCAACTAATACAAAAGAAGGTTTTGTCTTATTATGACACATCTGTCAGTAAAATCTGCCTAATTGTCAATCAAATGGCAAAGATTTGGTTAAATCAGATGTTTTGCACTATGTAGAAAGTGTATGTATTTAGTAAAATCCTTTTTCATGTACTGAAACAATGATGATGCTTGGATATACCTTACTTTTCTGAGGTAAATTATTGTTTTCATTAGTCATTTGATTTTATTTGGATCTTATTGGTAGACTAACTATTTGACAGTTCTACATAGTCACAGGTTACTATCTGAATAAAATTAGAAATAAAAGTGCCACTAAGAAACTGGCTTTTAATTCCATTTCTCCCTGTCTCTAACTTTCCTAGTTCCATATGACTTTACTTTGCATCAGCAAAAGACACTGCATTGAGGAAATTTCATGAACCACATTCTACTGTCTTCTAATCCCAGAGTAATTTGAGTCAAATTGTCCAAGAAGTGCCTTTCTCATGATGATGATGTCAGTGATGACAATCATTCTTCACGGGGCGAGTGCTGTGTATCAGGCACTGTTGCAAGCACTTCATACATAACAGCTTATCCAATACTCAGGGCAACTCTATGGAATTTTGAGAATAAAATAATTATTTTTTTCATATAATAACTGACATGGAACTGGATGAATAATAAAATGAGAGTTTATTATTCAGAGCATTATATATTCAAGCATTATATGTTCAGAACAACATTCTCAACCTTGAATGCATATGGACTCACCAGGGGAATTTTTAAAAAATGTAGTGCCTGACACTCACTCAGAGGTTCTGATTGATTGGACTGTGGTGAGGCCCAGGCATTGGTATTTATTTTAAAAAGCACCTGATGTGGGTTGACTGTGCTGCCAGGGAGAGAACTGAGGCCCTATGTTTGAGCTTTCACTTAGTAACTGTGTGTTTGGGGGACATCACTTAACCTGTCTAAACATCATCTGAAAAATAAGAACAATAGCTTCCTTTTACAACTCACAAGTCAGATGTGTTTCAAAAAGGCAATGAATTATTGTTTGCCAACACACTTTAAAAATGGAAAAGTGATCATATAAAATATTATCATTAACTGCAGAAAGTGCCAGGATAAAATATAAAAATAGCAAACTTGTGGTGTGACATTATGTTTTCTATAAGCCCAATCTTGTAAAATTCATAGACAAATAATCTCTGCAGATACTGTTGTTTCATGCAATGGAATTCACTGAAGGAACTGCAGAAAGTTGGTCATTGCACTTTAACACATCTTCTAAAATGAAGCAAATCATTAGTTTCTTGGATTTCAGAGATTCATGTGCAAAAACTTTGCCTTTCTTTGTCCTAGTCTAAGCAATCTATCTAGTTCTGGGAAGAGACCCAGAAAACATAAATTCAAATACAAGAAGAATATCTACATAAGATAACAGAACAGCTGCCAACAACAAATATATTTTCAGAACAGAGCCCTAGCTATATACCCAATTATACAGTGCAAAGTAATCATGAGAAGCTTGATAATCAACATGAGAAAAATCACAGGAAAAATGAGGGAACCTTTACTTTGCATTAGCCATTTAATAAAATTTAAATGACCTTCGATTGAAGGATACAGCTATGGATCAACCATTATGAACCTGATTTTTTTGGATAATTCATGCTTAAAAGGAGGGTTGTACTTAAATACTACTAGCTCTTCAGAACCCCAAAATTTGGATTAGGCTTTGAAATGCTTGGTAGAGCAATCTGGCTTTTCATGAGTTTCAAGAGACACCAGGCGGCAAACAAAATTCAGGATTGCTGACACAGCCAGCAGGAGGAATTTTGGGTTGATGTCTTTGGAATTCTTTCAGAAGTCCAAGAGGCCTTTGCCTATGAGAGACTAAAATTTCCAATTACTATTCATGTTTTAAAAAACAAATTTTAGTAGATTGTTTCTATTTTGGTTTTGCATGTAACAGTGTATCAAAACTTGCATACCAAAAATAAAAAAATAAAAAGCAAATTATTTAATTCAGAAGAAGGAAAGAGATGCTTACTTTTTAAGTGCTATTCCCAAAGGTGGGTTACTTCCTGTCTTCTAAATTCAGACACAAGGCATAGTAAAAAGAAAGCTTTTTTTCATTTAAATATGTTTATAAATTGCATAAAATAATTCACACTTGTAACATTCTTTTGACAAACATTGGCCGATGGAAATTTTTGTCACATACATTCGTTATAATCTGAGCCAAGGACGTTTCCTCTCTTTTTTTCTCTCTCTCTCACACATATTTGACAGTAGTGTACACAAGAGCTAAACAATGCCAAGACTAATATTGTTTTAAATAGATACACGCTACATTTTCAAAGGAAAGGAAATAAATGTCAAGCAGGCATGTTGCATCACAAATAAGTTAGGCTGCACTCTCGGGAAGGAGGGAGTACAACACTAGCTTTCCAATCCGTTTACACATCCTAACTGATAACTGTTGACTTTCGAATTAGCCTTTCAGATGGGCTCCCCAAAATTCATCAGCCCCCATGTTTTCGGAGCTGCCTTCTTTTCATCAGCATCTTCCACTCTTTCCATGCCTAAATGAAGTTGCTGAGGCTCTGGGATCCCTCTGGGGGTGGGGGTAAGGGGCTGGGGGGCAGCTGCACTCTCCAGCTCCTCCCTACTCTGCCTGGTGACCCCTGGCAGGTTCCCTCCACCTGCTCCTCACCTGTTGAGCTTCCTCCTTCCTCTGCCCTTCTTAGCTACACAGGCTCCTGGCATCCACAATTTCAGTGACCATCTGTGTCACTCTTCTGGGGCCACCAGAACAAAATACCGCAAACCAGGTGGGGTAGAACAACCGAAATTTGTCCTCTCACTGTTTGGGAGGCGGAAAGTCTGGAATCACGGTGTTCCCGACTCACCCGCTCTGAGAGTCAGGGTAGGATCCCTGCTCGCCCCGTCGAGCGGCTGCTGTGCGTTTGTTGGACACCATTGCATTGAGTCAGGGTAGGACCCCTGCTCGCCCCATCCAGCTGCTGCTGTGCATCTGTTGGCCACTGTTGCGTTGAGTCAGGGTGGGACCCCTGCCCGCCCCGTCGAGTGGCTGCTGCGTTCGTTGGCCATCACTGCATTGCAGCTGTGTCACTCCAGTCTCCGCCTGTCTCCACGTGGCCTTCTCCCTGTGGGTCCGACGTCACATAGGCATCTTCTCATAGACACACCAGTCATATGGGGTTCGGGCCCCAGCCTACTCCAGTGCACACTCATCATAACTGGTTACGCCTGTAGCAATCCTTTCTTCAAATGAGGTCATATTCTGAGGTATTGGGAGATAACACTTCAACATATTTTGGGGAACACACTTGAACCCACAATGCCATCTTTATACTGAATACTCTTATAGCTTCCTCTAGCCTGGACCTTCCCAAGACCCCCTAGATTTTAGACTCTTCAGGTCATTCGTTTTCCTGGTGAGCATCTCACACTGGAGGGTCTACAGATACTTTGAAATCGATGTGTCTACACTGGATTGCATTATGTTCTGTAGTTTCCACTTCCTTCTGCAGCTTTTCTCCCAGTTACTTTGTATTTCAGACATCCACTCTGGGATCATGGGCACCTGGGTTACTCCTGGCTGGTCAGTCACTTGTGACAGTGTTTCTGGCGCATCTGCCCCTCCACGTGCCCCTGAAATCACCTCTAGGCAGAAACACTCACTTCTCCGGCAACTTGAAATGCTGCTGACTGTATCATTTCCCGCTGACAGTATAGATGTCTTTCACTGACAGTATAGTCATCTCCAGAAATGGCCTTCAGTGGGAGACAGAGCTTTGCCCAAAGTTTGAGCCTGCAACCAGTGACTATTGTGTGGAGAACAAAAGGCCCAACCTCTTTGCCTCAACTTGGGAAGGCTTGCAGGACCCCTCCCAGTTAGGGCATGGCCTGGAGATTGGCTGAGTTCTTTGTGGAGATGTCATTGCAGCCCAATTTCCCCTCTCCTTCATTTCACTTTCTTCCCTCCCGGATGGATGTCAGACCTAAAGCACACTCCAGGAAACACTGCCTGCTGCTGGTCTCTGCCTCAGGACCTCCTGAGATAGTTTTGTGCAGGTTCACCCACCGGCCAAGGAGCTTGCAATGGGGACCTCAATCCTGGCACGTGCAGACAGGCACAGCTCCAGTGCAGGAAGGAAGGAATGCAATTGTTAAAACTTGCACCGTGGTGAACTGGGATGGTGCATGGGTGAAAAAATGCAGTTCCTAGAAAACATACCAGAGACCTGATAAATATGGGGAAAGGGTAATGACAGGGACACAGGAGTTAGCTAGCTATTCCCAGGGAAGTTGATGCTTTGGAAAGTGGTGACAGAATCTGAGAGTAATTAAGAATAGGAATGAGAAGCAGAGGGTCTCCTTGGGAGCTTATGCAGAGACTCTCAAGGTCTTCAGCCAGTGGTGGGGAAACTGAGAACCAGAACTAGCTTCTAAACGTGGAGCACAGAGTTACAGAGAATGCGGAATTCTCACCGTATGGAAATCTATGGCTAAGGTCAGGGCCCTACCTGGGAAACAATGGGACCCTGAGAAGAAACTGCAAATATACATTTGGTCCACTTGAAAATCTTATCGCCAGAGTCTTTTAATCCTCAGAATGCAGAGCATACACTTTCTTCTGGTTAGAGGCTGACTCTCTCACATTAATTGGACATACAGGACCTCTAACTTGAAGACCTTGTATTACCCTATAAGGTCAGAATCTCCTGGACAGCAAGGCAGCAGCCAGGAGTGAGTCACATGTACACTCGGCCAGGGAGTTGCTCGGCCTGCTGTGGCAGGAGCAGACTCAACACCAAAAGAGAGGCTGGGTCCAGACAACATCTGCCCCTAGAAACTGAGAGCATAACAAACGAGTGGCATTTGAAGGCATCTGTTCAAAAGCCTGGAAGGTGGGCAGAAGATAATGTTACGGAAGAGAGAGTTTACCCGTGCCGAAGGAGTCTCTTCGGATACAGGATTTAACACCCTGGCAAAGTCCCTGGGAAAGGGTGCTAACAATCTGCTCAGAAGGCTTTTCAGAAACTTAGAGAAAATATTGACCCACACCCAGTGATAGACAGGCAGTGGTGGAGGCAGCTGGAAAAGGAAGGGGCCAAAGGCTCCGGAACTGGGTGCATGAGGCTTGGTGGGCAGCATGACGTCAGGGTGCTTTGAGAAGGGGCCTGTATGTGCGTGTGTCTGGGTGTTTGTGTATGTGTCTGGGTGTGGTGTGTGTGTGTGCGTGTGTGTGCGCGTGTGTGTTTAGGGAGAAGCCCTGAGGAGTAGGGTTGGGAGTGTGTGGTCAGACGCTCAGAAGAGACAGGTCAGCTGTCTTCCCCATCAGTGAATGTGGATTAACCCAAGTCCATAATCCCACAGATCCTCCACAGCACCCAACACAGAAATGTTCCCAGATCATTACGCACTGTTTATAGATGTAATTTTAATGCTTGGTTAATATTTCATGTATGACTTGGTCGTTTGTATTTTAACCCTTTATGTCCTATTCAGTATTTACTTCCAGTTTAGTGATTTTATTAAAATAATACTACAAAGAGCTCACTTGAGAAAACATTTGGTTTTTTGCATTTTCATAGGTTCAATAGCGGTAGAATTATTAGGACAAAAATTAGAAAGTTTTTTTTAACTTCTTGGACACAATTTTTTAAATATGTAAAATATTTACATGGTTCATACATCAAAATATGTAAACATAAATTTAAAGAATGCTCACTGATATCCCTATGCCCTCTACCCATCTCCACCCACCCCAAAGGCAATAATTCATTCAATTTCTGGTTTATTCATTTTTTGCTTTGTTTTAAAATAATGATTCATATATGTGTGTGTATAAACATATTTCTTATTCTTTTTTATATAAATGTAGCATATATATATGCCTACACACACACACACACACACACACACAGACACTATTCTGTATCATGCAGTCTTTACTTATTTGCTCATAAAGATCTTCCTCATTTTTTATGGCTGCACAATATACCATTATGTAGCTATATCATAATTTATTCAACTTTTATTTCCCTATTGATGCTCGTTTGGATTGAGTCAGTCTTTTGCTTTTGTAAATAATGATACAATAAATAATCTTGTTCTTAAATCCTGTTTTATATTGATGTGGCGAACTGTCAGAGTAGACTCCCAGACTCTTAGAAACAAAATTAGCAGGTAAAAGGGTAAATGTAGAGATCATTTTATTAGGTATTTGCAATTCTCATCTGTAGGGTTTATATCATTTCTTCCTATGAGAGTTTCTGTCTCCCCTCACCTTTGTCAACAGAATATGTGGCCAAACTATAAAAACATTTTAAATCCATGCAACCAAATTTATTTTTCCACATCTGCCCATTATGTCTTGGTGGGCAGAAACTACCACTGCTTCTCAAACAATGACATTCTGGTATCTTCTGAAGAGAGTAACCAGAAGGATAAATACTCTGGTCAAATTGGGAACATGGAACCCCCCTGGCATTTTGGGCAAGACGGTATTTCATCATGGGAGAATATTCCTTTTTGCAGAAAGTCTGGTATCCATGACCCCTGCCCAGTAAGTGCCTACCATTCAGACCAACCTAAACTCTTCCATATTTTCTAACATCCCCAGGTCTCTGGCTGGGAGGTGCTAAGAGGAGCAGAGTTTCCAAAATTAGGGAAAGGAGACCCAGGGAACACATGGTAGCTGTCTGCGAATATTAAAAATGCTCAGGTGCCAAATGCCCGAGAGCTCAAGCAGGTGCGGGGATAAACGGGCCTTCACTCAACACAGTGATCATTTCCCAGCCACGATTTGCCCGGGCTGGAGCAAGCTTCCAGATGGCAAGGAGCTCCCCACTTGGGAAGCTTGCAGAGGAATGGGTGGGTCTCTTTCAGGACTCCTGGAAAAGCCGTCACCACATGAAATGACACGCTCGACTGGCTAATTCCATTTGGAAGACTTTTTTTTTCTTTTTCATTTTAAAATATTTTCTCTTTTTTTTCTTCAGACCCCTCTGAAACTCTCAGTGTTGAAAAGCTGTCTACTTACTCTCCCCTCCTGCCTGATGTCTGCATTTCTCTTCAGTAGGAGACACTCGGATGTCTGACCCCCACACTAGAGCCTCCCTAATGAATATGAGCTCACTGCTTCCCAATACTTTTCCTTTACAAAAAAGAGAAAGAAGAAAGAAAGAGAGAAAGAATGAAAGAAAGTAAGAGAGAGAGGGAGGGAGGGAGAGAAGAAAGAAAGAAAGAAAGAAAAAGAAAGAGAGAAAGAGAGAAAGAGACAGAGAATGAAAGAGAAAGAAAGGGAGAGAGGGAGGAAAGAAAGAGAGAGAAAAAGAAAGAGAAAAAAGAAAGAAAAATCAAGCAAGCAAGAAAGATTGTCATTTGACTAAATGTTGACTTTTCTAAGAATTAACTTAGATTTTTACACATACGAGAAAAAGTTGTGTTGTTATATTTCTAGTTACTAAAGCAACAAATGAAACAATATATTTTGACTATCCTCTATGCAAAAATCATGTGGCATAAGCTCTCCAAGAATGTAGCTAACTTACACTGAACTTTCTAGCACAAGAAAAGCTGATCTGCCAGGCCCACGGTTCTGTATGCCACTGAATTGAGACCTGGTAAAGTGCACAGCACTTTGTACTAAGACTGATTGCACTAAGACTTGAAATACAAGCGTCAGGTTGAGTGCCAGCTCAAATGAATTTATCCTATGTTTAAATGAAATCAGATGTTTTTCTCTTGCAGTTGAATGCTTTTTTCCTTTACTAATCAAAGCAAAAAACGGAGCAATTAAAAAGAAGCCAAAGTATTGCAAGCACTTAGTCCTTTGTATGTAAGGGGGGCTTTTTAATTTTATTTTATTACCTTTTATTTCAAACATAACATAAACCAAAAATTAACTACAGCAATTACATAAATTATTTGAAAATACATAATTCCAATAATTTCAGTGGCTGTATATTTAAGGAATCCATATTGTCCACATATTTTTTGTCAGGCTTAATGGAAGGCGGACAACAAACCCACAGAGATGGCAGGAGCATCTGCCTCGGTGTTAGCCAGGCACCGTTAACCCCTGGCTATCGGGGGACCATCACCTGGACTCAGACGGCACACTGGGCAGGGTTGAAAATGCAACTCTAAAAAGCTCGATCCCTGGTATATGAAAGAAGCCAAGTGCTGTAACAGAGAAGGGCCAATCTCCTGGAACACCTGGCCACAGAAAAGTCAGGTTTCAACAAAAATGAAAAGATTGGTTAGAAACTCAGGAGCAGTAGGGTGACCCAGGGAAGGCAATTCACCCAAGTCCTTGATGTCACAGCTGCAAGATGCAGTGACATCACTTTGCTTTGGGCTCATAATGTATTTCTTCTGCCAACGAGGGAAGTTTCTTCTAAATCTGACTCCAAGATTTTGTGATTTCCTTGATCACACATATGTTATGAAGACAACACTGTTAAATATAAAAAGGCAAATTAAAAACAAACAAACAGACATTGCTGACAGTAGAAGAACTCAGACTCTCGGTCAATGAGGAATCCCTTGCCCGATTTTTGCCATTAACATATATATTTTTCACTGTGTCTGTTCCTTTAACACTTGAGCTGGAGCAAGATGAGCCTCTGAGAAAACTGCCACTCATGTTTGTGAGATGTCTCAGGAAGCGGCTCGGAGGCTTCGTGACCACAGTGCCCAGTGCAGAGTGTGGAGGTGTTGGGTCCTTCGGGGGCACCTGTGCAGCCGTAAGCTCCCGTTAACGATTTCTGCTCCTTTACTCTCTTTCCTATAGGAGATGACTCCATCTTGTTTTATCTACCGACTCTTTTCCCATAGTTTTAAGATTACTTTTTATATTATTATTTTTTGCTTCTTTCATTTGTATGAATTTAAGGAGTACAAGTGCAGTTTTGTTACATGAATATAATGCATAGTGCTAAAGTGTGGGTTTTTAGTGTAACCATCACCAGAAAAATGCACATTGTACCCATCAAGTCATTTCTCATCTCTCACCACCCTCCTCCCCTCCCACCCTCCTCCCCTCCCACCCTTCCAAGTCTCCAGTGTCCGTTATTCCACACTGTGTGCCCAGGTGTACACATTATTTAACTTCCACCTGTAGGTGGGAACACGTGGTGTTTGACTGCCTCTGAGTTGTTTCAGGTAAGATAATAGCCTCCAGTCTGTTAGTGTCCTTCACTTATTTTTGTCACACTATTTCATTATAAGTAGCATGAAAAATCATAACAGATCAGAAATATATAACTTAGCAAAATAACAAAACATGAAAATCATTTTATACGTAAGTTTGAGATATTTGACAGAAATGTCATTAGGTACGTGTCTATTAAATTTCTCATCCTACGTTGTTGCTCTGCATATCTACTTCAAAATGTAAACCTCATGCCATATCCATTAACCAAACATTTTTTGGTAGTTATTCTATAGCAAATATTGTGTTAGGTATTGTGAATGCAGAGGGGCACAAGACAACCCTAACCCATATCCAACCATTTAGACCCCCAGATGCTTTCCTTATTTAGCACAGGAAAGAACATGTCAAATGAGCAGCAGACAGCTCTACGTGAGAAATATCTTTTCTTAAGACCCACCTAAAACGGTGAAAAGAAGAGCATTTTATTTTTACCAACAATGAAGTTTCTTCTTTGGCTCCAGAATGCAAATAAGGTTAAAAGCCGCACAGGATGGATTTTGAAGGAAAGGAACCCTAAGGAACTGAAGACTGACTTCATCTCTTGCAAGCTAAGGGTGACACCTCAAGACTCCAGACCTATTTATAGGTTGTCCAGGCCACAAAAGTGTTGAAGGAACGTCTCCAAGATGCATGATGCTCTTCTCAGATGCCTCCATTCTCTTTACTGCAGACCCAGCCTCTGCCCAGCAGGGACCACCTGGGTGCAGAGCAAAGAGGAGTCTGGCCGAGAAGGAGCACACACCAGAGGGGCCTCATGAACAGGAGACCCACAGCTCCTGGAGGAAGCAGGGTTGAAGGGCAGAGAGGATACTGTACAGAATGGGAAGTGGCGGTGTCGGATAGAAAAGGAATGGGTAGGACAGCAATGCTTCAACGCTTCAGTACCTTAGAATAATGGAAATGCCAGCATGGTGCCCGCAAGAGCTTCCTAAGTACTCAGAAGGCAGACTGCCCAATGCTTGCTGCCATTTTTACTGAAACAGCATCACTGCAGATTCATTTCATTAAGTAGTTCGTTCTGCATGCGGGATCTCAAAAAGGTATTCAGGAGGATTCATCCATCTCTTTATTTTGTAGAAGCCACACAGAGACTTTGATGCCTGTAGGAAGTAAAAAATCCAGGAACAGGTCATAGTATCTCTTGTCTCTGCAGGTCTCAAGGAGAAGACTGGGTTTAAATGCTAAACACACAGGGGTTACATCTATGCAAGGGGTCTTAATGGGAGGATGGGGACTGCCTTGTTTAGTCTGATTACCTTTAGAAATAGACAATGTTTGTCCATTCTATTTTTAGTCCCTTACACAAAAGTGAAAGGTTATCAGGAGGAAAAGTATCTAGAGTCAACATTTATGTTGAAAGATTCCTAGATCTAAGTGGATTTAGGGTATCAACTGTCGGTATTTACTTCTAGAATCACTCTGCCTTAAATTTTAAACTTTTAACTCCATTTAGAAACATGTAAGTCATATATCAGACTCCTGTAGACAAAGAGAATATATTAGTTTGAATAGATTGCTTCAAAGAGACATATCTATAGTCCTAAACACAGTTGAACTCAAGCAGTGAAAAACAGAATTATTTCACTGATGTTAATCTTCCGAAAAACTTTGTCTAAAAAATGTCTATTGCCAGAGAAAATAGATTAAAATAAAGAAGAAAAGCACTGATACTTGTAACATCTTTTTATGTATCCATTCATTCAGTTTCACTTACCCAGTTAAGAACACTTTACAACCTAAGACATTCGGTGCTTTCTGTGATTGCCAATACCATTTTCAGCGAGGATTCTTTATAAGTGGAGCTGCTTGTCTCATGAGTCATCTGTTTCAGAGACGACAAAGAGCATCCCAAAGTTAGCCTGCCTCCTCCCGTTCTAACTCTGGTTCCCAACTCTGCAATTTCATATTTAAGGTGACGCTTTCATGACCAAATATGAGTAATACGTTTAAAAAATTTGAACACGGGTTCCACCAGTTACCAAGAAGGAACTTGGAGATCGATGCCTAGATGTTCATTGACAAACCTACATATCAACTATCTTCTTTACCTGCGAATCATTGTTGTCTCCCTTCAGCTTTGTAAGAAGTCTAGCTCTAAGAAGTTATTTAGAAATATGAGAAATTTCTTGACTCTCTTGTGCGGTGACTTAGGAGTAGCCCATGTTTCCTTCCGGACTGATATACAGCTGCATCTCAGTTCCGAGCCATCCTTGACAATGCTCACCACTCCCTTGGGCATCATCCTCCTTTGTGTGTTGAGGCCACTGTAAAACCTCAGTCAATAAGTGTGTGATACAAAAATTGACAGTGCTTTATGGAGGACTGAGTCATAAAGGACTCGGGCTAACAGTATCGAGCCTTGCTATCATTTGCTTTTTCAGTCACTTGGTAAATAACAGTGTTTGTCTAAAAATAAAGTCTAAAAGTTACATGCAAAAGCAACAGCTTCTCTGGAAGGTGGCTGATTAAGTATTAAAACAAACACCATAAAATAGATTTATATCTTCTTAAAAGATCCTAGTCTACATAGGAGAATAAAGAACCGGAAGGAAGAAGACTGAACAGTTGTATGAAGTTTGTGCTTGTTTGAAAGTCATGTGTTCATTGACATCTTCTTTAGGTCTATGTACAATTTTCAGAGGAAGCTAAAAAATTGTATTGGTTTCCCTGATGGTTGCATAATAAATTAGATAAACAGGTCCTGTACTCCTGTCTTTAAATTTGACTTGTAGCTGCAAAGGGAATTTATGCATAAACGTCTTTAAATGTAAACAAATGCAAGTCAGAGGAGAAAGCATGGATTCTCAAGTTTCTTTTCATGCTACATGACTTCAGGAGGTTAAGTGTGATATTTTTCTCCCATATTCCCACCTTCCTCCCCAGTTAACAAAATAACACATTACTTCTTCAGCCAGGCACACTGGCTCATGCCTGTAATCTCAACACTTTGGGAGGCCAAGGCTGGTGGATCACTTGAGGTCAGGAGTTCGAGACCAGCCTGGCTGTCTCTACTAAAAATGCAAAAACTAGCTAGGAGTCATGGTTGGTGCTTTTAATCCCAGCTACTCAGGAGGCTGAGGCAAGAGAATTGCTTGAATCCAGGACGCGGAGGTTGCAGTGAGCCAAGATCACATCACTGCACTCCAGCTTGGGCAATAGAGTGAGACGACATCTCAAAATAATAATAATATCTTCTTCGAGGCTATTATATTTTTGAAACAAATATAGCTGAATTGCCAGGTACTTGGAGGCTGGTGAGGTCAGAAGCTCTGTGGCTATTCTAAGGCTTTATATCATTGGTGCTGATGTTTATTTTTTGACAAACAAGATGATGGTAGATTTTTTTTTTGTAACAGTAAAACCATTGTCTTTATTTCAAATTCAGGAAGAAAAGAATTAAAGCAACAACAGCAAAAATACAAGTACATGAAGTATATCATCCCAGTTTCTCTAGTAAAATCTAACAAAAAACAAATCAAACCCAAATACAGTATTATTTCTGAATAATAGACAAAGCTTCTATTTCCAGATAGAGGGACCAATGGGCATGAGCAAAGGAGGATGAAAGCAAGTCCCTGTGTTATGGATGTATGCAAAATGACTCATGATTAAGTATGAGGTAAAGCAAGGGAAAAATTCGGGAAGGTATTGTTCTGCCAAGGTGTTGCTATGCTTGTGAATTAAAATTGCTGATCTTGTTTTAAAACATATATGACTGTCTGTGTGTGCTCTAAAAAATCTTGAATTTGCCTGCCGACCTGATGTTCTGACACAGAGTAAAGGTGTTCCCACGTGGACTCTGTTTTCTGTGTGTTTGCATAATAACTGAAATGGACATATTTTGATAGGCATTTGGAGTCTTGTTTTAATGTAATTTGCAACTTGACCTTTTGCTTTATAAACTAAGACAATTCAGTGCTCACAAACATTTGAGAATAAAATACTTTAGAGGTGGATCTTAATTTATACTAAGCTTGTCTTTCTAGGCTGATAAAACATTATCTTGGGATCCGGTGTGAGATTCCACAGGAATTTCAGTTATGTAAAAATGTGAAGTGGTCAAGAAGGTCTCCTATTAAGTAGAGCAAGAGATGCGCTCAAACAGCAGATGACTTTCTTAGAAAGTTAGAGGAAACGTCACATCAAATGCAATTTTGCATGACTACATTTTTGGTAAGAATTGTGCTATCTTATTTGGATTCTCCCCACTATAAACATTGCTTTATAATAATTTTTCTGATTGTGTTTTGGAAGTTACTTTAATCTGGATAAACATGTAAAAGGAAAATTTATTTTAAATGGTAAATAGCAGTGATTACTGTAGCATCAAGGAGGAAACCTGAGTTAAATTCCCAGATACTGAAAATACATACAGCATAATAATCACATAAATTAAGCAATCATGAGCCATTAGATTCTTTGGGGATTCACTGAGAATTTCAGTGCTCGGTTTATCTTATTTTATTCTTTTTAATACCAAGCAACATAGGTGTTTTCACTTAGTACATCAAGGTTAAAATGGAATTTTCAAATGAAAAGCAATCTCAGTCAACTTAACTATAAAATCAGTTTACTAAACTCTAAAATTGGAATTTGGTTAGATAATCTCTAAAGTCTTTTAATCAATGACAGACGTGGGGTTATAATAAGGTGAGAGTAAGAACTATGGTCAACATAAGGCAGGGGTTTAGATAACTGTGCAGAGCTAAGGGGTGGATTTTTCCTCAAGGAGGTGGGTGGCAGCCCATGCACCCAACCCAAAAGACACAGTCACATGCAGGGACTCCAGGCTCACTCTGAACATCAAGAGACAGAGTGTGGACGTGCTGGGTCATTGGTGGCTCTTACCATGGGTGGAGGGCAGAGTCACGGGACTGAGCCATTTGCACTGACCAACGGTGAGTGAAGCAGGGCAAATCCAGGAAGGAGGCCGGGGTTCTGGTGACAAGGCTGGTGTCAAGACCAGACTCACATCCTAGTAGAGTATGGAAGTCAGGTGGGTGGAAGTGAAGAATGGAGAGGAAAGTCAGAGAGCAGAAGATTCTGATTTGGGTGGAGATTGTGGAGAATAAGAAGTGTAGGGCCTTGACCAGCATCCAGGTGCACTTCCCCAGGTAACTACTGCTTGTAATGTATTGTTTATTGACGTACTAATAGGGAGGGCAAAGTAGAACCACGTTGAATTATTCCTCTGCTATCTCCAGGCATGGATAAAAGCATGATCCAATTTCTGTCTACTTGTTTGTTCATTTGTTTAATCTTTCAGGGCCTGCAAAGACCCAGGCTGCTCTCTAAGTAGCTCCAAGCAGCAAGATGTTGTCCTGCATCATTCCCCGCAGTGTTCCTTCCCACCTGCAGGGGCCAAGCTGCTCCTTCCTCCATGTTGAGCCTCTCCTTCAAAGTGCGGAGAGGGGCTGTCTCGGAGGGGCGTGCTACCTGCGATCTCTGCACGTCTCTCAGGCCCTCATGTCTCACCTTGCGCAGGACTCGGCAACCTACTGACAACCGGACTTTGGGGAAGTCAGTGCCCTGACCTGGGAAGGTGGGTGATCAAGCCTGTTTTCTGCTTTTCTGTGTGGATTCTGCATGAGGTCCCACGGAGAATCCCTGACACACACTAATTCCCTTCCCCGCACATGCTCATTAACTCACTGCACTTGTGAATCCCCTTCCCTTTCACTTTGCTGTCAGTCAGTTCAACTGAGTTTATTATTCATTATTGGGTTGAGGAGAAGGGAAGAGAAATAGGTTATTACCACAGAATGTACGCTTTAGGGCTATGAAGATGTGGATTCGAACCTTAAGCCCACTATTTGAAGTCGTGTGGGCCTGAGCGTTCAGCAAAACCTTTGGAGCCTCAGTGTTCTCATCTGTAGAATGGAGGCAGGACTGACATGAGGTTTAGAGATGATGTACTGACATCACAGCCTGAAAGACACCACATTAATGCTGGCTTCCAGGACGAGCTTGCCCTGGTATCATTATGTTTACCTCCACAAGTCACTGACTAAAGGGCCAGTAATTCACAAAATGAACACTACCTCACACTGTCACCTGACATTGTCACTTCCAGTGTGTAAACTCAGTGGTCAACTCCTTTCATGCTTTAACAGTTATTAGAAGTAGTCACGAAGATGGTGCCATTGTCCCTTATGATAAAGTGCTCTCCAATGATTGCCACTCAGTGAGTGGGTGAATAAAATGCAGTGAACCCATGCACTGGAATACTATTCAGCAAGGAAAAGGACTGAAGAACTAATATGAGCTGCAGCATGAAAGGACCTCAAACACACTAAGTTACGTGAAAGAAGCCAGACACGGGGGACTGCGTGTTGCATGAGTCTTTTTATATAAAATGTCCAACGAAGGAAACTTGATAAAGTGACTAAGTTAACTTGTGGTGCCTGAGGCTGGGATAAAAATCCCACTGACTGCTCCTGGGTGTCAGTTTTCTTTTGGGGATGATGGAAATAGCCTAAAATCAAGTTGTGGTGAGGATGTAATGATTCAGGAACTTGACTAAATGTTGTGGGGTTGGATCCTGAAAATGGGTGAATTTTATAGAACATAAATTGTGAGATGTTTTATGAAAGAAAACCATCAAGGTTGCATACGACGGCACAGCTGGGTGGTGGAACCACCGGGACTCGAGCCTGCCTTTGGCTCTGGTCACATTCCTCTCCGTAGACATCGTCACCTGGCACAGCGCATGGCCATGCGTAGTGTCACCCCCTCCCACGTCATGGAGGGTGCGCCATCTCTTCCGCAGCCCTTGTCCCCTCCCGCTCTTGTCCCTGGTCCACTCTGCCCCAGAGACCCTGCCTTTGGGCAGTTCCAGGTTCCTGTGGCCTGGCAAGCCCTCAGCCCTGGGATCCTCTTGTTTGGGTCTCTGCATTTTCACTTCTGTCACTTCTGTGACAATGTTGCTGTGTCTGCCAGGTCTACCCAACTGTCCAGTCTGACGTAGCCTCTGAATGCTCCACCGCCATTCACCCTCTGTCCCTTCTGGCTTAATCGCCCTTCCGAACACCAGCTCATCACATACATATTTTCTTTTTCTCCTCTCCTCCAGAATGCGGTCATCTTGAGAGCCAGAGACATCTTGTTTGGGGTTCTGGTAGAACCTGAGGCAGAGCAGGTTTCATGAAGGGGAGGGGCGGGCAGAGGGAAGACAGGAAAGATGGCACAAGTGGGCACTGAGAGTCATGGCAGGAGAGCCTGAGGAGACGCTGTTGCCACCTCACCTGTTTGGCACCCATGGCGCCTGTTTGCACCCAGCTCCCACGGAGGCCGAGCACGTCCCGTGGCCCCCAACTCCCCAGCTGTGCACATCAGAGACTAAAAGCTCTTTGGAGCCTAAGAGAGGAACAGGAGCCAAGGCAAAAATTTTAAAAAGAGAGAGGAGAAAAAAGAGGGTCCAGGTCATTTTGTATTATTTGAATGACTTGTCTCCTTTCTGTATTTAGACACCACCGAAGTCCTTCAATACTTTTCTGAAATCATAAATGACTTGTTATCCCTTGAGGCATCCAGGAAGAACTCCCTTTGTATAATCTGTATGTTAAAAGACTTTGAAAGTGAATTTCTGTCAGTCAAAAAGAAACCTCTCTCTCTCTCCTCTCTCTCTCAAACAGGTTGGATTGAACACCGTCTTCTTCCCTGACACCTTTCACCATTTATTTCCCTCTGTGTATTAAAGCTCACGTGCAATGGGAAAAGGGCACATGGGAAAAGGGGGAGGACATGGAGCATGGAGTAGCTCAGAAATGAGCTCCTGGCTGCAGCCCCTGAGATGCTCACACCACCCTCTGCTAGTTCCTGTTTCATATGGGGGAGTTCGGGGAGGCACATCCCTGGTGCCATTCCACACAGCACCTGCCAGGATGAGGCTCCTGAGCCATCCCTCTTGATGTCTTCCAGAACAGGAGTGTGGAGCATGGGGATCTCACTCATGACATCTGCGAAGTAGATGAGAAATTGATCCTCATCCCAAGCCCTGGGCTTCCTGCATGCCCTCAGCGAGGGGCCCTGCTTTCATTCCTGTGGCTCAGTCTTCATTGCAGGTGCCCAGAGCGCCTCTGTGGCATCCAAGCACTTACTCCGCCCACACTGGGTCTGCTTCTGTGGGAGAGAATCCCGCTGCTCTGTGGCCCATACCCACAGGGAAAGGCGGGCCCTGTTCCCAAGGGAGGGACAGGGCGCTTTTCCTGTCAGCTGCTGGGCAGCACTCATTCATCAGGTGCAGTGCCCTGGGCCCCTCCAACTCCTTGCCAAAGGTCTCTCAAGGCCCCTGACCCCTTATTTATTTCCTGAAGCAACTCCTCTTTTGGGAATCTCCCAAATGTTACAGGGCCTGCTTAAGTCAGGAAGATCGTGAATCCAATGGTCAGAAACGCCTCTTCTCCCCCTAAAATGCAGTATTACCGGATGTCTCCTTCCTGCCTGCTCTCTGCCTGTGAGCAGGGCTGGCTTGAGAGCTCACTGTGGAGAAAGCTGTGTTTGCCCCGAGTGTTTGCTGACCATAGTAGCCAAGGAGGTGGCCCTGGCCTTGTCTGTCTCCATGTCAGCTGGAGCTGACAGCAGGGTCTGTTTTCTCTAACTCGCTGGAGGACACATTTGGCCACCTCTATTCCTCCTCATCTCGGTCCGGTAGGGAGAAAGGCGATTCCCTTGGAGGGATTTATGTTTGAGTGTAAGACTTTTAAAGATGGAGATGAGTTCAAGGTGCTCACCTCTGAGGGCATGGCAGGTGAGTGTGTGTCACCGACCCTGTCCGATCGCTCTTGGTCTTCAGTCAGTATGACAGTAGCACTGCCAGCACCGGCTCTGTTCCTTACCATGCCCCCAAGGCTCACTCCTGGGTAGTTTCAATGGATATAAGATGCCCTTTACAATGTCATCAGCTAATTCATTAGCCCTGTATTGATGAATTTCTTTGTGTGCAGCACTAATGATACACAAAGATGTGGTCTTTCCTCTTTTTTTTTTTTTAACAGAGTCTTGCTCTGTTGCTCAGACTGAAGTGCAGTGGCACCATCTTGGCTCACTGCAACCTCCACTTCCCAGGCTCAAGCCATTCTCCTGTCTCAGCCTCCTGAGTAGCTGGGACTACAGAGGCGTGCCACCACGTCAGGCTATTTTTTTGTATTTTTAGTAGAGATGTGATTTCACGATGTTAGCCAGGATGGTCTCAGTCTCCTGACCTTGTGATCCGCCCACCTCAGCCTCCCAAAGTGCTGGGATTACAGGCATGAGCCATGGCACCCGGCCCTGGTTCTTCCTCTAAAGAGCCTTATATCAAAGACAAGTGGACATTGGGAATTCCAGGGATTAGGGTGTGGCATCTTTCTGAGCCATTTATTCTGTCTACCATTATGGGCCACCTATTTTCCTGAAAGCTCCCCGTAGTCTCAGCATGTTACCAGAGTGTGCATGCAATACATGTAACACACGTGGGATATGCGGGAGTTTTCAGAAGCATAGGCTGCCCGTAGTGGTGGACAGAATAATGCTCAGAAAGATGTTATATCTTAATCCCAGGAAGCTGTGGACAGGTTACTCTCATAGCAATGGGACTTTGCAGGAGTGATTAAGCTAAGAATATTGAGATGAAGAGAGAATCCTTGAGGATCCAAGTGGGCTGAGGGTCATCACAAGTGACCTTCTTA
This sequence comes from Leontopithecus rosalia, assembly GCA_028533165.1. NCBI lineage: Eukaryota > Metazoa > Chordata > Mammalia > Primates > Cebidae > Leontopithecus > Leontopithecus rosalia. The sequence continues at coordinate 105,065,808 of CM052661.1, forward strand.
GTGGGGGCAGGAGGGTGAGAGAGAGAGAAGGTGTGATATGGAAGCAGAGGCTGGCGTGATGCAATCAGGAGTCTAGAAATGGGACAGGCTTCGGAAGCTGGAACCACAGGAACAGGTGCTCCCCCGGAAGCTTCAAAAGGAACACAGTTCTGCGGACACTTGATTTTAGCTGGTAAGACCCACAGCAGACTTCTGACCCCTAGACCCATACATCGGGTCTATAAGCCACTAGATGTGTGATAATTTGTTACAGCAGCAATGGGAAGTTGAAACACTCTGCAGAGAGGAAGCTAGAATAATAACTACCTATGTTCAGTCATCATCATGTGCGAGATATCACTGTAAGTCCTTTCCATCTGCTAGTTTATTTAATCCTTGCAACAATCCTGTAAGATGCCCAGTGTCATTGTTCTCCTTTTCTACTTGAGTGTACTAAATTTCTTAGAGGCTAAGGGACTTGCTAAAGTCACACAGTTAGCAGGTGGTGGTGTCAGGGCTCAACTCCGAGCGATCTGACGCTGTGGTCTTAACCAGTCTTAACCTGCCTGAGCAGCTCAGAGTTCAGAAATGCCACCAAGACCACGTGTACACTCAAGGCAGATATTCTGATCAGCTAGGGCAGGGATTCCCCCAAACACTTATTCCATCTTCACCACTATTTAGGATCTTTCAAATCCTGCTTATTATCCTTGTAACTGAGAGAAAATGGGGGCTGTTTTCCCAAGTCTCTAATTTTCTACTTCTCTGCTTCACTGTGACACTGAAATATGATACTATAGATGCCCACCAGAGGCTGCCCCCAGAGCTGCCCTTTTGGGAATCCCACCACCTGGGGCCACATCACCCCCCGCCCCATACCCCTGCCTTCTGACAAGGAAGCTCCCACACAGTGGCTCGAGGATGTGCGTCATGTTCCGACAGTGGATTGCAGAATCATTGTGTGGGTGGAGACCAGTCATTTTCTTAAAAATAAAGTAGAATAATGAAGAATATTAGGGAATGTGGAAGAAAATATAGAAAATATCAAAGTGCAAAAAAGCATAAGCAAACTTCAATTTTGTTTGACTCTACATATAAATATTCCCTTATTCTCAACATAAAATAGCTTTCTCACTGTGGGTTATGTTAGAAAACTAGCAGAGAGAAATCCAGAGTGAGCTCTCTTAGACCAGAGGCATGAGAGAAAAGCCAGTTTTTAAAGAGAAAGAGACTGCTGTTAACAATAAGCTCACACCTGTGCTCAGGGAAACATCTAGAAAAGGCAGCAGTAAAGACATGTATCTTTAGTCTAGAAGGGCCTAGAACCACAGAAAGGGAAAATAAAGAATGACTTGCCAATCTCTATAGAACCAGAGCTTGAATAAACAAAGTTTGTAGAAGTGAAATATTTATGAGTAAATTACGGTTAGTGTCTGAAACGTAATTTGCTTTTAACCCATGTGGTCTGTGGGATATTAAATTGCTGGTAAGTGGATGATAAGATCATACATGGTGCTAATTTAAACAGGTCTATTTCTGTGTAAAGAGCAGGAGCAAATACACTGTTTGATACATCTTTCCTGGTCTCTGTTGTCATGGAATAAATATAATTGCTATTCTAAACGGACTGCATCTGTGGCAGCCACCTAGGTGTAGGCATGTAATTTAGAAAGAAAGTATTTGCTTATGAGTGATTGGTGCATCATTTCCATCCAAGAGAGATGCAGTACGATAGATAAGCAATGCTGGCCAGGAGGAAGGAAGCAGTTTTGTGGTCAGCTGATAAGACATTCTTTCTTTAGATTTCTTCTTTAATACTCACCACTGAGTGAGCATTAAACCATTCTTTCCTTCGGACCCCATCTGACTGTGTGGCAGTTGCTTTATATCAGCTCACTCCTCTGGGCCTGAGTAAACCATGTGCCTGTAGGAAAAAAAAAATGAGAAGGGCAGCAAAAAGCTCATCTTCTTGTAGCTGTCATGGATGTAAAATTCCTGGCAGCAAAGTGGGACTTGTGGTAATAATTGTGACACAATAGATTTTGACAAGACAGACTGTTGATATGTTCATTTGCATACAGATGTGTAGCACTCTTTCTTCACATTATACACCCTGGGCCCAACTTGAAGGCCCAACCATTCCTCCAGAACAAGGTACTGCTCAATCGCTTAAGCCCGAAAACACTACATAAGGAAAGTGGCATTGGTTATTTTTGAAAGCAAAACATACAAAGAGAAAGAATGTAAAGATAAAGATGAAGCAGCATTATATGTGGCTGGTCTTTCAAGCTCATGCACAAATGACATTGACTGAGGGAGACTGAAATCCCATCAAAAAATATGTAGCTGACCCTTTGAGAACTATACACCTAACCATTGAGAATCGATTTACTCCTAAAATTCCAGCAACAACCAGGCCCTGTGAGTGGATGTCTAGATACCCAGCGAAAATAACAGGGAAGACACTCATCCTTCTTATCCTACAATTACGATCTTTCTATAAGAGGCAAGGTTGATTTTTTTGTGTTGTTTTGCCATATTAGTATTTTTTGCCCCAACAAAATATGTTATGACTACTATAGAATGAGCTAAAGTATCTCAGGAGTGGTGGTAACTGGCACAGCTGAATTCCACAGCGACAACTGCACACTCGAGATTCACCCGTTGGTTTCTGAATTTTATTACAAATGAATCAGGAAGAACTTAAGTGGAAGCTCACTGGAAGAAAATGGACGAGGACAATCCACTTCGTGACCACTGACTACACTTTCACATTCACTGGATCGGCATCAGGTCAGTGTTAGTCTCTGGTAAGAATGACGGTGTCCATCTTGGCCTCTGAGATTTCTGAATGGGAAGGCTCAGTTTTCATAGACAGCAGCTACACCGATGACGTCCCATGTTTCCTCAGTGATTCACCTTCCCAGCGTCTCCAGCAGAGTAGCCAGCAAAGCCTGGCCCCGACACTGCCCGAGCTCCCACTGCGTCAGCCACTCAGTGGCTTCCTGGACTCTAGGCTCTCGAGTCTATGCTGAGCTCTAGAAGACGTCCTGAAAACATTTTTTGTCACAACATGCAGTCATCACCTGTTTATTAAGAACAGCGTTTTCTTCATCTGTGACTGAAGCATTTTCTAGAACATCTGGTTGGTTATACTTTACATAAATTAACAGACTGTCATCTCCTCTTGACAGTTACCTGTTTACTTTCACTTCATTAAATGCCATTTTTCAGAAAGAACACAAGATATATGAAACACAACATGTAATTAAGCAAAACAATACAAATAAACATAAATAATCATAATGAGAATGGGAAGGAAAAAAATTCACTGGAGCATAAAAGTGGGAATTTGACTTTTGCCAGGCTTGCAAAGGTAAACCCAATGACTGCAATGATGTCCTAGGAAATTATAGTCACAATTTGCATGTAATGTATAGAGTGGTTTTTAAAATAATAGGTTAAAAACTCTTCCATCTTAAATGTATTCCTTAAGTCGAGATGAACGCCTTCACACACTGCTCCTTCTCTGTCTCCCACCCCCTTGGTGCCACCACAACCAGCACCAACAATCTGGCCCCATCCCTTCCTTTTCTTTTCTTTTCTTTTCTTTTCTTTTCTTTTCTTTTCTTTTTTTGAGCCCATCTAGCTCTGTCACTCAGGCTGGAGAGTAGTCACGCCACCTTGGCTCACTGCAACCTCCACCTTTCGGGTTCAAGCAATTCTCCTGCCCCAGCCTCCTGAGTAGCAGAGATTACAGGCTCACGCCACCACACCTGGCTAATTTTTGTATTTTTAGTAGAGGTGGGGTTTTACCATGTTGGTCAGGGTGGTCTTGAACTCCTGACCTCGAGTGATCCGCCTGCCTTGGCCTCCCAAAGTGCTGGGATTCCAGGCCTGAGCCACCGTGCCCAGCCTGCCCATCTTTTAGTCAAGGAAAATCCTGGTCCATGCGTATATAATAGAAAGAAAATATTGGGGATGACCTGCTGAGATAAAGATACAGGGGAGGATCCAACATGACCCACACCTGAATGTGACCCCAGGAGGTCTGTGAGGCTTTGGGAATGCAGGAACCGGAGCTGGGCATCCAATCACTTATTCCAGTCAGAGCAAATCAGTTTAACAGAGAGAAACACGTATTCCCATTTCCTGTTCTCAGTTCAGCACCTTGCATTTTTGATGAAATTTCACTATCTCTATTTTCATCTTAACCAATTTTACCTATAAAGTTTATATATATATAAATTTTCTTGTCATTTATATTGATGAGCAAACATTTTCAATAGTTGTGTTTTTAGATTTCTGTCATTTTTATATTATCTATCTATCTATCTATCATCTATCTATCAGCTCCATTGCCTTTCAATGTGATCCTGGGCAAATAGAGAGGAAACTATAATAATTGGATTGTATCTTCTATAATTAGCAATAGCTATAAGTTTCCTGTTACTATTCATACCAAAATCACATTTAAATTATTTAGCTCTTTCTGTATTGAATATACATTACTCTCAACAGAATCTAACATTTTTCCCATCATATCCATAATTCCATCTCATTTTCTCCCTCCACATATTGTCATTCTTCTGCTAAGTCTGTCAGTCACAGTTTCCGTCTGCTTCTTCTATTTCATGGGCCAATATTTCCGAGACACACAGTGGGAGGAGAAAGAGAGTATCTTTCTGCCAGGTTTGGGAGGAAAGGGGCTCCACTGGCATGACAATTTTTGATTCCAGAATGAGAGTAAAGGACTAGGCAAAATACGCACAAACTTAAAATTATTTAACTCCATGGCAAGGTGCAAAATTTATACTCAGTATTTTCTGGTCTATTTTCACGTTCTAGATGAACTTTTCCCTCCAGTAACAGCCCTAATAGACTTGCCAGACTTGATACATAAAGGCTGTTAAATGAGAAAAGAAAAAACAAAACCAACTGAAACAGAGGAGGCCATTGCTCAGCAGTCTAAATATATGGAAGCCTGTAGAAGAGAATGACACCTCTACGGTCATCAAAATACCAGGAAGCCCTTGGCAAACTACGTTGATTAGAAAAGGCATGTAAGTTAAATACTTAATGTGTGTGAAAGAGAAAGACTAGGTATATTCAACTGCGTAAAGGTTAAACATTTTTCTGTGGTGAGAAATGATAAACAGAAAGCAAAAGAGAATTGGAAGATGGGAAAATTATTTTTACACATATGACACAAGGTTACCGTCTCCCTTATATAAAAATCTCCTAAAATTGACTAAAACATTACAAGTAATCTAAGAAAATCGCTAGGATGAATGGGCAATTACAAGGGTTAACAAACGTATAGAAGGTCGTTAAACTTTACTGAGAGTCAGAGTAATGTGAGTTAAAGTAATAGTGAAATTGGACTGACAAAAAATTGGAGGAAAATGGTAGCATCTAACACCACAGAGGAGGCGAAGGAGGCACTATCGAGGATTGCCGGGGTGAGAAGCGAGTGCGGCAGACTTTCCCCAAAATAAATCTTGAAACATTTCTTAAAATTAAAAATACAAGTACCAGTGAACTCAGTAAGTCCATTTTAGAAATGTATCTTGTAGAAATGGAAAAAAAACCCCAAAAAGTAGAACCAATGTGTGAGGATATAATTTCAAGATAATTGACTACAACGGTGTTTATGGTGGTAAAAAGATATGAATCAAGACGAGTACGGCTGAGTATATTGTGTTCCAGCTTATCGAAGGGGAACAGGTTCGAATATTGGGTTACAGTTGGATGAACTATGGAACATCGCCCACCTATCACAGGATGAGTTTACCGCTATGCCAACTTATGTATTTTTAAGTGGGAACAGAAAGCTATCAAGTATTATGCATGCCATTTTTCTACTTTTTTTTTTTTTTTGCAAATGATCATATGTTTGCATGAGCATTAAGGGATGGGGCCAGATTGTTGGTGCTGGTTGTGGTGGCGCTGAGGGGGTGGGAGACAGAGAAGGAGCCGTGTGTGAAGATAAACTAACGCCTCTCTTGTATCACTTCATTGATCTCATAGTTATATGATCATATACAACTTTTGTAATTTAGAAAACAAAAAATTAAAGTACATTAAATGTGTCTGTTAAAAAAAGGGGAAGAGCCTGACCATGGATGCAGAAAAAGTAGGCGACACTCACATTGTCACTTCACCCTCGTTAGGGAGAGGAAGGGGGACACTGCAGAATGAAGAACTGGGAGGCAGACAGCCTGAGTTCCAGGCCTGGGCCCAGCATCACCATGTGGGAAAGCTGGGAAATGGTGTAGCCGTACAGTAGCATCAAGCCTGAGGGCAGTCAATGTTAAGATTCAGGGGTATCTGGGATTGTCTGGAATGCTGAGGGGAAAGGCAGGCTTGGGACGTGGGCAGACAGTGAACCAAAATCATCACCAAGAGGGAGGTGAGCTGAGGGAAGAGGGGGCTGGGAGGCTGCAAAAGGGCTGGGAGCTGAGGGTGATGTGGAAGGGGGATTATATGGGGCAGGGAAAATGTGAAGCATAACCCTGAATCCCCCAGCTCCCCAAGACTAAAGCCTGAGGCTTTGGAAAGCAGAGACGAGCAAGGAGCTGGCCAGAAGGCTGAGCTGGGCTGCTGCAGGACAGAAGACAGCAGCTGTGCCTTACTCTGCCAGAGGAGAGAGGGCCTGCCTGGGCACTGGGCATTGATCTCCCTTGTGCAAATGCTCAGGGTCCTTGCTTCTGTGATGCTGCCCAGTGTGGCTTCAACCTCAGATACACCTTGGCAGGGAGGCTGCGACAGTAACAGCTGTATCCTCACCTGGAGCTGGGACGTGGGGGAGCAAAATTATTAACTCCTCAGGACAGTCATCCCCTACATGTTTGGCACCAGGGACAGGTTTCGTGGAAGACAGTTTTTCCATGCTGTGTGCGTACGTGTGTGTGTGTGCGTGCGTGTGTGTGTGCGTGCTTGTGTGTGTTTGTGTGTGTGTTTGTGTGCGTGTGTTTGTGTGTGTGTGAGAGTGTGTGTGCGCGCGTGTGCTTGTGTGTGTGTGCGTGTGTTTGTGTGTGTGGTGTGAGAGAGAGTGTGTGTGTTTGTGTGTGTGTTTGTGTGCATGTGTTTGTGTGTGTGTGTGTGTGTGTGAGAGAGAGAGAGAGAGAGTGTGTGTGTCTCTGTGTGTGTGGCAGGGTGGTTTGGGGATGAAACTGTCCCACTTCAGATCATCAGGCATTAGATTCTTGTAAGGCGCATGCAACCTAGATCCCTCACATGCGCAGTTCACCATACGGTTCGTGCCCCTTTGAGAATCTAAAGCCATGGCTGATCTGATAGGAGGCAGAGCTCAGAAGGCACTGCTCACTCATCACCACACTCCTCCTGCTGTGTGCCCCGGTTTCTAACAGGCCATGGACGGGCACCAGGGGTGGGGACCCTTGCTTTAGGCTGCCAAAAGGAGCAATGGGCAGGGTGCCATGGCCAGCTCCAGGAGGGCTTTGGGCTGGCCAGGGTCATTGCCACGTGGCAGTGTTGGGATCAGAGTGGAACTGACCAGTGCCTGCCGTGGAGTCTGATCCTTCCTGAGGTTGTGTCTTCTGGAAACATGGGTGGCAGTAATTAAATATTTGTGGCCCCTTGGTTCCTCGAGCTGACTGTTCTTCTATAGTGCTGGAACTGTCTAATTTGAAGTCATTGTCCATAAAGAAAAAAAATCAGTAGGTGCAAAAGGTAAAAGGACAAGAGTAGGGGCAGAATGACAGAGCGTACAAGCTTCAATGCTTGGGGTTCAGTGGAGTCTGAATTGAATTTCTTTTAAGTCCAAGTCGTTAAAGGAAGCAGCTGCATCCTAGCGTACCAGGCTCTGCATTCAGCATGTTGTAAATTCTTACTAACAGCAGCCAAGGGAATGTCCCCATGCCCACCTTCCGTGGCCTCTGCTTGGTGCCTGAGAGAGAAGATCATGGGTGCAGAGACCTGGATGCACAGAGACCTAGATACACAGAGATCTGGGGGTGCAGAGAACCTGGGGGCACAAAGAGCTGGATCACAGAAATCTGGAGGTGCAGATACCTGGGGCCAGCCCAGCAGAGGCAACAGATTCAGATTCTGTGGATGGAAACCTGATTCCTAGACGATGTGCTTTCTCCAACAGGAAGCAGCTTGGTGTCCTCTAGTTTGTTATCTTAGTCCTTTTCAATGTGTAGCTCTCTCTTCAATCAACTCTAGCTCAGAATCGACAGCATGCCAGTTTCCTCAGGCATAATCCGGCACCAGATGTTAAGCAAAGCCTTTGCTTTGTGGATCCCCATGGGAGGCCTTGGCATCACCCACCTGCACTCTGGCTTTGGCCGGCCAGAAGCATTTTATATCTCTTTGTACCTTGCATGATGCTTAAAGAGTCTGGCTGTCTTTGAGGCATGTTGGCTGTTCCTAGATGCCTCTGTTCTGTCTCCCACCCTTTCACATGGCCCTTCAGCATTCAGCCTTTCCTCTCCCTGGAGTCTGGACACCAGCACACACATCACTGTGTGCTGATGGCCACATTGCAATGGAATGAGATTTGGGCAATTAGATCCGCTTGGGCCAATGCCAATGTCACAGAACAGGAAGGGTGGATGGCAGGAGGGCTTATTCAAATGACAGGGCTGGGAAACCCCTAGACTAACACTTAGTCAACAAAGACTGGAAACCCCCACACCAGCCAGTCCACTGGGAAGGGAGTGAGTCAGCCAGGTCCCTGCTGAGTTGGCCTAAAAGACTTATTCTTTTGCTGTTGTTCTGTTTTTGTTTCTTCCACTGTACAGTTTACGGTGCTGATTAAACTAGAGCTCTTTTCTTGAATTGATTGGTGGTTTTGGAATTGAACAGAGCAAACCACAATCAAATCCTGTGGGGTTGTCCAGAGTGCTCCTGCTGGCCACTCGGGGTGGGGGATGCTTGAGCTCTGCCCAGGCCAAGGAGGTTTTGCTCTTTGAGGAAGGAGTGGAAAACAAAGGGAAGAATAGTGGGGATGGAAGGAAAACTAAGGCAAGACACAGGAATCCAAGGAAAAGGGAAACAGAGGAAGATGGTACAGGGACTCAGGACAACCGACGAAGGACTGTGGTCACATCACAACCGTAGCCGAGATTAAAGACCAAAAAGCTGAAGGTGGAACAGAAGAACACACCTTCCTTGACAACTTGTTCACTCCAAAACCATTTTTGAGCACTTATAGCATGCCAATTCTATAATGTAAAATTTGTGCTCTAATTATCTCATAAAGAAGGGGCGTCATGCACTGAAATTAAACCTTTTTTGCATAAAGATTTCAGCAGGCCTTCAGGGACAGAAAGCAGACTTTCTCGTTCTCACTTTTTCCTTGTAAATGAACAGCTCCCAGGCATGACACCAGGCACCTTCAGTCTGAGACTGCCACGAGATGGGTGCAAGGGGTTTCATTTACGTTAAGCTGAGTTAGAATTTGGAGAATTTCCCTCCCTTCCTTCACACTTATGATCCCCGTAATGCTCTCAGGGTCAGTCCGTCAGACCCGAATGCCAATCCCTGTGCTGCCTCTGACTGGCACTGCCTAATTTTACAGACGGCAAAACAATGTTTCAGAAAAATTAAGTAACTTGCTCCGTTGCACACTTGTAAATGGTGGAGCTAAAATGGGAACTCAAGTCTATTTTGTCTGTAAAGTTCACATTCTCTCTTCCAAATTCTGTCTGTGTGTGCATGGGAATACATACACATGTATGTGTACATATGGAAGTAGACAATGGCAAAGCATTGCCTCCTCTCCAAACTAGCACAAAATGTCAAGAAAAATCTAAATTTTCATATGCATACTTTACACACAGGTCAGTTTACTAATGACAATATAACTAAAAACACATGGAACTAACATCTGTTTTTTAATAAAGAAAAGGCAAAAACTCATAATTAGTAGGGAACAAAAACTTCACATGTGTTTACATGAAGATGATGATGATGGGGACAGTAGATGCTCACATTCTAGAGGACACCTTTCTTCCAGTGCCAATCATCATATCTGAAGTTTGGTGTCAGTTATTTAAATTGTTTAAATGGTGCCAATACTTTAGGCTTAAACAATTGTTCTTTGCTAGGGGCCTTCCAATTTTCCTGGTGGGTAAGCATGGTGTAACTGGCATACTGTATTCAAATTTGGAAGTTGCTTGTGGAAACAAGGGTATAAAGATGTCCGAATAAGCTAAAATAAAACTACTGGGGATAAAGTTTATCATACTTTAATTCTATTTAGTCCCACAAGCCTAATATTTTGTCATTAGGGAGAGAAACCTCTTCATTCGGCAAAGATTTTTTAAATGTCCTAACAAGACACTGTAAGAATTAGAAAATGAATTTACCAAACTGCAAGTGAATATTTTAGCCAAATCTACCATTATTTGAAGAATGTTTGTTAGCATACACCCGGACAAATGTGTTGGAATATTTGCTGGAATTCCGTGTAGAGCTAGAGCGTCTGCATTCCAGCCCAGTTCCACCCTCAACTGTGCATAGTCTTGGGCCAATCACATCACTTCTGTGGGCCTGTTTCTTCTGCTGGGAAATGAAGTAGGTGACGGCAGTGCCTAACTCAGGAGACCGCTATGAAGACTGAGCGAAACAATACCTGGTCAGGGTGTAGACCAGTATTTAGCACACAGGATTAGTATTAGCATCATTTTATCAGATACTTCTCCTACATCCTTTGAAATGACCATTTAGATTGCCTCCCGAATATGTTAATATGGTGACTTACCTTAATATATTTCCTGCTGGTAAAGAATCCAGCATTTCCAGAATAAACTCAACTGCAAATAACATACCATACTTTTTATATATGTAGTAAGTTAGCTTAAATTTGTTTAAAATCTTTACAAGTGGGATTTTTCTTCCTTATTACTGTGCTTACCTAGTTTGATGTTAAGGATCTACTATTCTGTAAAAAAAAAATTAAGAAATATTAATTTTGTCTAATTCCTAGAAGAACTTGTGCAAGATCGAAATTTCTCAAATGTTTGGTAAAATCGTGTGCAAAATTGTCAAGGGCAACATCTTTTTCTGTAAGAGAATTTTAAAGTATTGACAATTTTAAAGCAATATTTTAGAGTATTTTTTTCATTTCTTCTCATGTTATTTACAGGAAATTATTCATTTTGTACAAACTTTCAAATATATTGTTACAAACGTGTTCATAATATTCTCTGGTTTTAAAATATCTGCTATTTATAGTTATGACTCAGTTTTCATACCTTAGTTTATTTATGATTGTCTCTTATGTCCTCCTGAGTTTTGATAATTTTGTGTATTTTGCAGCTTTTTAATGAAATGAAGTTTTGGCTTTGTTGATATGTTCTATTATGTTTATCTTCTTTTTTTAAAATTTATTTTTTTCTTTTTATTGTTTCATCCTTTACTTTCATTGGATTCATCCTGTTAGCATTTTAATATGTTTTAAAATTGAATTAGTTCAATTTTCAGCTCTTAAAATTATATATTTTTCTAAATACCTGATGTTTCCTCACATATTTGTTTCCTCACATATTTCCTTTTATTTCGGTTATTGATTTTGAGTCCACAGAGGAATTTCCATAACGAATTATCTGTTCTTTACGGGGGATGAAGTCCCTACCCTTGTCCTCATTATGGGGACAGACAACTGACCTCAGTAAAGCCAGTGTACACCTGAGAGCTACAGCATAACATAGGTAGATCTGCTGGTGTCACAGTTCTGTTTTCGGCGCCCCCAAATGTGTACGGTTTGCTGAAGCACATCAGTAGTCACTAAGGCAACCCATCAGAAGCCTTCGACTCTCTTCCACATATTTAGCTGACTACAGACTTTTTTCACTTTATACGAAAGATACAACAGAAATCCAAAAACCCTTAATACAATATATGCAATACAATACAATTTGGAATCCAATCTCAACTTTTAAATTGTATATTTCTTCCATACAATACAATTCTCAAACTTAGCATAGGGTGAACGATGTGTTTTAGGCAATTGTAATAAGCCACTGGGGACCATTCGTTCATTGCATTTCAACTTGCTTCCTGAATCCTGCAACGTAACATACACTTCCAAGTAATTAACGTAAGTGAGGACTATCAGTGACTCTCTAACATTTAGAAAGCAAACCACTCTCTTTTAATAGAGAGACCGTAGAGGAAGTTTGATAAATAAGCCCCTGTGTTCTCCTTCCTACCTGCCCAGTCCTCGTGGGCAATATAGTATATCGCCTGTGACGTCACACTAATAAGTCCATAGAATTTCTTCTGTGTAAACCACAATTTAACCTGACACACATACATTTACTTTGTCTTTTTGCACCTTTCTCACACATCCAAGTTTTTCATCATTTACATTATTTAAAATAATTTTTTGAACTATTCAAATCTTTTGATCAAAAGAAAAAATATTTTGTGACATTCCTTGTTGTTCTTACCATGTTATGCCAAATCTTTTTGATACTACGTACTAAATCAAAGGATGAAAAGAGCAAATCCTCTACACGCTGTAGAGGAAAATCATCTAAGTGGCTGAAGCAGTTTCTCTCTTTTCACACGCATGTTTAGGCTACATACAATCACAGACTGAAGTGTGTGATTTTCCTGCATCGATGAGATGTGGTATCTGGTTATTGATTAGACAAGAGAAAAACATTAGGCAGAAACATCTCCAGAAACTCCTACATCTAAAGACAGCTCAGTACCTCTCTTTGGTTCCATATTTTATCCAGTGCCCACTCCGAAAATCCACAGGATAGTATAGTAGGCACCTAAGCCCAACTCAACTTGCTTCTTCCCCTGCAGTCTTCTTACAGATACTTGCAAGACGTTCACCCTGTTGCTGCAGCAGACGTGACTCCTGTCTATCCCAGCCTTCATCCAAGCTGTCGGCAAATCCTGTTGGTCCCGTCTTCTATTCCAAACATACCATTCCTTGTTCCATCGTCCAAGCCGCCCTCGTCTTTTGCCCCAGGATCACACAAGTGTTCCCGTGCCCTACTCTGCTCTCTTCTATCGCCCATTTATGGACTGTGCAGCAGCCAGAGTGACCCTTTCAAAACTAAAAGCACAGACCTTCATCATTTACATTCTTATATGTTTTCCCTAATCTTTATGTCTTTCTTTCAAAACAAAGACATTTTAAATAGTTTAAGGTTAGCTTAGAGAGCCCAAGCCTGGGCTCTATTCTCACAGCCTCCTTGCTCAGGCTCTTCCTGCTGCCCTGCCTGTCTTAGAAGATTGTGAACACAGCAAACTTGCTCTTACCCAGGGCTCTGCGTTTACTGCTCACAGATATTCCCACTGCTCATTCCCATAGCTTAGTTTAGATCTGTGAGTAAATATCACTGCCTCAATGAGACTTTTCCCAATTATCCTTAAAAAAATTCTACCCCCATAACTCTTACTTGGCTTTATTTTTTCTTTCTGACACTTATCTGATATTATATGTGTGTCTCCCTTGACAAAATGTACAACCCAGAAAGGTGGAGAATTTGCCCGTTGCCATATCCTCAGTGGTTAAGACAGATCTTGGCACGTGTCACAGCTTGATAAGGGTTTATTGAATAAATGAACTATATACATAATTAATCTTATTTAAATAACATTGATATTTTATGCTTCTATCTGGTTTCCTATTGTAATAGCACTTGCTTGTCCTTATCCCAATTTGTAAAATGTGACTGATTCTCTTTCTTTCCTGCCACGTAATCCTTATCTCGGTTTCCCAGTAGATGAGACATCTCACTATGTGGGAACTCTCAGGATAAATTTAGGGTAAACTGCTCAGAGTTGCAGATTTGAATTGGAAGCGCTTAGTTTCTTAAGTGGGAAGAATTGGGTGATTCTAGTCATTCTCTTCTTGTCCCCACTTCAGTCCTCTGTGGTTGGTCCATTTGGTAGAATGCACATTAAAATAGTTATCAACTATTCTCTATCTCAGCCTAAGGATGCCTTTGGTTGAATTTTAAAGGCAAATTAAAGAGGGGACATTTTGCCTTCTGTAATCACCACATAACGTTGTGCTGGCTTTCACTTGTTGAACAAGAAACAGAATTCCATTTGTTTTTCATTCAACAGACTTGAAGATTACCCCTTGATGAAATCAGTGTTGTTATTTGTTTAAAAGTTAGTTATTGAAAGAAGGTTCTGCTGCTATTACCAATAAGTTTATGTCTCTAGAAGAATGGAGAGATTAAAAACGAAAACCCAACAGGACAGGTGAGTCCTAGGAAGTATGACCTGGTCTTCCTGCTTTTTGTGCCAATCAATGTATGTTATATTTCCCATATGCTTTCTTCCTCATTACCAGGGTACATGAGGCCAGCAATCCTTACTGCATTAGTTAGTCTGTTCTTGTATTGCTATAAAGACCTGAGGCTGGGTAATTTATAAAGAAAAGAGGTTTAACTGGCTCACAGTTTCACAGTGTGTACAGGAAGCAAGATGCTGGCATCTGCTCAGCTTCCAGCGAAGCCTCAGGAAGCTCCCAATCACGGCAGAAGGTAAAGGGGGAGCAGATACATCTTACATGATAGGAGCAGGAGCAAGAGAGAGAAAGGAGGAGGTGCCTCACACTTTCAAACAACCAGATCTTGTGAGTGCTTGCTAACGTGAGAGCAGCAAGGGGAAGGTGCTAACCCACTCATGAGAAACCACCCCCATGATTCAACCACCTCCCACCAGGTCCTACCTCAACACTGGGAATTACAATTCAACAGGAGATTTGGATGGGAACACAGATGGAAACCATAAAACTCACCCAAGCCCTAGATCCCTTACAAATCCACCAGCTTAAGTGGCTCTGTGACTTCTCATGAGGCAAATCTGATTACTGACTCTGCACTGACTACTCTCTCACTTGTTCACGTGCAACTAGGATCATGACTCAACACTGAAAACGAGGTGTAGAGAATGAGTTTCCGCCATCCATGTTCCTTACCACAAGTAAGGAAACAAATGCTCACTGAGTGTTTTTTGAAACTGAAGTCAAGTGAGATAGAGCTAAGGGCGTCTTCCCAGTCTAAAAGTTCATTCTTTCAGGGTCATTTTTGGACATGTTTCTGTATCCTCTATATTTACTACATGCCATCTTCATAACATTCCTATATGTTTGTATAAATATTTTATGTCTCCATCTTGTGGTGTACCTGAGACTGAGTAAGGGAGGCCTGAGACAGATTTCTGCCTCTTCCTTTCACTAGCAATAGCCGTCTATCCATCCAACCATCATCCATCCATCTGTCCTTCCATCTCTTTAACAAATATGTTTCAGTCAGTTCCTATGCAGCAAGTGCCATGTTCCAAGGTTGGGGTAAAGGAATGCACCAATGAACGTAGTCCCTATCCTCATGAAAATCTGTAAAACTTATCTGACCGTATGGAGATGACATTGCCATAGAGATTTCTAAACGGTCACTTAATCAGTGTTGATAAGATACTTAGTCAGCAACTAAGATAATACAGAAAATTAGAAAATAATAATTCTTCAGTGCTCAGATAATTAATTTTAATTTTTCCTGCTATAAAAGGAAACAATTTCATGACATGGTAGTCTTGCTGTATACAATTTTAGCAGCATTTCACACTT
This sequence comes from Leontopithecus rosalia, assembly GCA_028533165.1. NCBI lineage: Eukaryota > Metazoa > Chordata > Mammalia > Primates > Cebidae > Leontopithecus > Leontopithecus rosalia. Next base: position 105,081,364 of record CM052661.1, read on the forward strand.
CGTAATAGATGCTAAATCGTTCTCTCTCTCATATTTACTAGATTTTGCCTTCAACATTAGTGCCGATAATTTTGTTCTACTTTACTGCCCCTTGTTTCCTTCTATTTTACCCACTTATGTTGATAAAACTTCACCTTTTAGACCCAACCCATCTTACTTAATTATTTTTCCCCAATATGTAGATTTGCTTTTTAAATATCAATTTAATTTTGGGATTTATTTTCATAACCACATTTCATTACAAGTATGCAAAACTAATTTTATGCATAGTATTCTTTCTTACAAATAATGCCAAATTATGTGTATGGTCTTCCATCTATTATTATGAGGTTGAATTTTTCTCTTTTCAGTATTTTGGCATTCTATTTATCTTATGTTCTTTACCTTCTACATTTTCAAGTTTGCTGCCCCATCATGGATTTGATTTGCTTTTCTAATTTTATATCTAATTGCATCCCCGACTTTCTATTTTTCCTTTCTCCAACCTAGTTTCATTTTTCTTTACTATTTCCATATGTGCATGCTTCTTTTTGAGATATGAAGCATATGTCTTCTAAATTTTCACCTTTTTTTAAATTTTTGGTAGAACATCATTTTTAGTAATATACATTTTTTTCTTATTCCTCTGTTCCTTCTGGGAAGTTTTCCACTTCATGGGTCCATGTACTCAATTTTTTTCTGTTAAATATTCTTGTGCATGATAATTACACTTAGGCATGTGCCAGCAAACAATTTGGGCTTCATGCACATCTCTCCTCCCCCTTCCCACATGGATATTAGCAAATTCCCTTTCTTAGGTTAATACAATAGTCCCTTTCTTAATATACAGTGTCTGGCAAGTACGAGATTGCTACAGGAAACTGCATATCCCCTTACTCTGCCTGTTGCATTCCCGTACTATATTAGGGAGTTGTGCATTCTGTCTTGGGAGAGTAGAAGCATGTCCAGATCTCAGGGAGGCACAGAATGCCTCCTGATCTGGGCTTCATCGCATTTCCTTCCCTTAGGCTAAGAAGCAAATCCAGTGAATGGATTTGCTTTCTTACTAACTTTTCATATGCTATTTTAAAAATGTAGTTGAGGACAACTTTAGGGAGTTCAAATCACTGAGGTGTATGAGCTGTTTTATTTTCCTAACTCTTTATGGTTACTTTTAATTTGTCATATACTTAGTCGCACAGACTAATTTTCTGTACCAAATTCCATTTCTTCATTTGCTATCAGTCAGCATTTTCTCTCTTAGCCTTAGATTCCACCCTGTCATTCTTTGATCTTCATTCACTATGAGTATCCAGATGTATATTATGCTACATCAAAACTCCAAATGATGATTAGTGATTTAAGATACAATCTATACAGTAAACTGGAGATGCCTGTTTTAAATATACAAAATTTTAGGATGAATGGCAAGCAGACCTCATTCTGACTTAGGCAGCTGCAGTTATAATCAACCTAAGTGTCCACCAAGAAAATACAACCTAGTGTGGTCTTCTCCCAAGTACCCTGGAGCCAATGATCCTCCATCACACCAAAGTCATCCAGAATTCTGGAGCAATGATGTTGACAATGAGATCTACGGGAGGTGCCCGTCTTTTTGTGGACCTTAGTCTCCTTTCTTTGATTGATGCGGTTGATGATGTATAGGAAACTTAAATGATACTAATTATAAATGGACTTGATCAGTTCGTGAACTTTGTCTTTAGAGGAATCTGATAAGAATTGAAATGACACAGAGTCTGGTCTCATAAAATAGGTGATGGGTGGTGGAAGAGGAAAGGGAAGAAAAGGGCATTTGCAGAGATGACTGGTTTCTAATTTCCTAAATGCATTCTCTGCTTGTGTGGCCAGACAAATCAGATGAGAGCTGCTGGAATTCAGTGGCTGTCCAGCAAAGGCATTTTGAATGGCCAAAAATGGTATGAAGAACTAACAGTGCAATATTTTTGTTTGAGACAAATATCCTAGTGACCCTGAGTAAGTGGCGCCTGATCCAGGACAAGGACAAGTGGGTAGTTTGAATAAGATTAGTTAAATTATACTGGAGATATTTAGAACCTACTGTAAGCACCTCCCTTGATACACTCAGCGTCTCCCGATTAGACTCTGTAAGTGTCTAAGAAACACATTTGTTAGTAATTCTAGCTAGATTATTGTCATGAAGAGTACTTTTTAAAAGGTAGGAACATTGGATTTTTCTCTTCCTTTCGTGTCATCTCATTTCTAATCATTCTGAGCCCTGACCATGATTTAGGAGTAGTTTAGGTTTGTGTTGGCCAAGCTGTTCTGTGAAACAAGATTACAGAAGCTGAGCGACCTGCGAAGAAAGGCTACATTGTATCCCTCCTCCTTACAGTCACCCACACACATGAAAACGAGGAACTTCCAAGATACCAATTTAATGACAAGTATTTTCCGTCACCTTAAAGCATATCACTTCTGCTTTTAATTTTTCCCCCCCGCAGCAAAATTTCAGCGTCTCACCAAGATTGGTCCTTGGAACAACTGTTTGCAAACATTGCCTGCGATGATTTGCGTGTCTTCTGTGATTGGCTGACAAAGCCAAGTGGCCGCAGTGACAAACAGACTCCTCATTGTGACAGATGGGCCACCGTTATTTCCATTTCAGTCTGTTTTGTTTAGAATTTATGTTGACAAAAAGAAAATAAAGAAAAAGGAAAGAAAAGATTTCCTGGAAACGGGGAGGTGTTTGTTGTGTTTCACAAGATGCCTGAAAGGCACAAGATTTCCTTCAACTTCAATCGTGGATAACACTGCCTGGGGGGCCGCAGAGCCACAGTCTGGCACCGTGAGATGCAAATCAGCCTGGAGACTGACAAAGAAGAGACAGAAAATGGATATTCCACTAGTTTTGAAAAAGCCCAAAGTAGTATTTACAAATAAGATTTTTGATGATGCCAAGAGGAAGTTTTTTTTTTTAATAAAACAGAAAACCATAAATTCTCCTACCAGCAAACAAATGCAGTTCTCACAATGTGACTATTTTCAGCAGTCTTTTTTGGTGAACGCGCCCACTGCTCATTTGTGAAGGAAACACATATGGACCCATTAATTTGTGATATGGGATTTCTAGGTTAAACTGGGATTGCCAGCGGGAAAATCATTTCCAGGTTCAGTGGTTTAATTTTTGGTTGACAAGACTAAGTTTATTCAAAGCATAAACGAAGAGGAGGGGAGCCACGGAAGAGCAAGGCACTGTAAGTTAGCGAAGTGCCTTACACCGTGCTCAGTAAATCAGTTATTATTTGCAATTGTTGTTTTAATTGTAAACATAAATTGCTACCCATCTTTTTTTCTATTTTTTCTTTATTGGATAATTTGTAATTGTTTATCAGAAATTTTTTTAGATCCCCCTGTATTTCTTTTCGTAGAGCTTAGGGAAGGTTTTATCTGAAATTTTTGATGTAGGTCCTTCTGAGGTTCAGGATATAAATATGACAGTGCCTTTCCTTCACTCCTTCTGTATTTCTAATTTACAAATGCCACAATCATGTCCTCTTGAGGTTCCAATCACTTCTATATCACAACAATTATTTATTTTTTGCTGAATTAAATTCTTAAAAAGTTCCCTCATTATTCTCCTAGGCTTTCCCCACCTCCAGAGTAATAAACTGTGAGCATAGCAAGTAAAAATACATTTCCTTTTTAGCAGAACAATTTTTTATCCAACATCTGGACAGGTGAAGTTTGCTTTCACTGCCATGGAAAAACCACGTACAGATCTGCTTTCTTCATTTCTTTTTAACTACTGCCCACATTTCCCCCCGGTGGGGAAGCCCACCTCATCTTCATGGCCCCTCACGAGCTCCATCCCATCTTCTTCTCAAACTTCTTTAATACCAGCTTGTCTTTAATTTCTTCGCCCACCCATGTTTTTTAAAATTAATGTTTGAAATTGTTTATTTTATTGATAGAATCACATGCATTTTTTCAGAAATAATTTAGAGGTCGTGTATACTTTTTATGTAGTTTCCCCCAGTAATGTCTTAATCAACCTCTAGCAAAATATCACAACCAGGAAGTTGACATTTATGCAATCCACAGGCATAATCAAAATTTCTCCAGTTTTACATGTGCTCATTTGTAAGTGTGTACTTATGTGTGCATTTAGCTCCATGCAGATCCTGTCCACGTGTGGATTTGTATGACAAATGTCACAGCCCAACTCATATCAGTTGCAGGACCAGGATGCCCTCATATAACCCCAGGCTCCCCCGCCTCCTTCTCCCCGATTCCTAACACAGACAACCACTAGCTCCTCGTTAAAACCTTGTTTTCATCGCCAGTGGAAGTCATCTTTTGTTTACTTCTCTCGATCTGTAATGAGGACAAAAGTTGTGCCCTAGAGAGAAGTTGTGGATCCTGTTTCTCCCCTGCCCTCTCTCTGAGGTGCCATCCCCTCCAGAGACCCTCCTCTTGTCTTGGGATTGACTGTTCACTGCCCTGAGAACACTCCCAGGCCTTTCCCAACAACCTTAACACCTGCCTGGCCCCACCGTTGGGATCTGTGTGAAGGACCTTGGCAACAACCCTGCTTGAGAGTTGCTTGGACTCTTCGGCTCTGGCCACAGCAGCGCCTGCTTGGCTGGGATGGTCTCCAGGGTAGTCACAATGTGCACCTGGAACCAAGGACCTTGTTCTCAGCCATGTCCCTGTCTGACCACAGCTGTTGCTTTTTTACCCCTCAGCTGTCTGAGGACAAAGTCTTTCACCCGTCAAAGAGGATGCTTTTCACCTCCTTACTATGATAGAAAACAAATGAATTTCTAATTTAGAACAGGGAATAGTCAGTGAGGCTATGAAGCAGGTGGGACCCCAGCCTGAGCCAGGCGAGCAGGGCAGTGACTCCAGCAGGCCCCACCCCACCCTTCCTGAACCTACAGAGCCTAGGGCTGTAGACCGACAACCAGCTGCTAGAGTAGAGGCTGGGGGTATTGCGAGGGGCGAATGGCAGGCGGGATGGGGAGACAGGGTGTTACACACTACATTCCCTCTAGGGTGGCGTGCCTCTCTACATGATAGGTGATCCAAAGCACAGGAATGACCGGGCCCACTGCCTCCCTCATGGCCAAGTGATGGAGAGAAAAACGCGATCAGAACAGCCTCAAGAAGGCCGCAGAGGGGGAAGCGTCTGCTGGACGTGGAAAGCTGAGAGAAGTTCACTGCGGTTGCAAAGCTGGGAGGTGAAGATAAGAGAGGAAGGGCAGGAGGCTCACAGGGTGAGCATCGGACCAAATGGGGAACGTTCCTCAGCTATGGAAGGAACCCGGACGTCACTCACTGGGACAGGTCCTTGGGAGCACACTGCCTGGAGCACAGTCCCCCGCTCTGGAGTTGCCATCCACAGGGAGGTCGAGGAGCGGCAGAATGTCTGTGGAAGCTGCCCCCTTGGTATCACATGCACACTCCAGAAGTGAGAGGCTGTCCAGGTCACCACAGCAAATGACCACAAACTGGATGACTTAAAACAACAGAAATCCATTCTCCTACAGTTCTTCAGGCCACAACTCCAAAGAGCAGGTGTGAGCAGGAGCGTCTCCCGCTGAGGGTGCTGGGGGAGGCTCCCTTCGCGCCTCTCCGGGCTTGGGGTGGCTCCCAGCTCTGCCACGGTCTCTGCGTGGCATTCCTCACCATGCTTTCTGCATCCTCTTTGTCCCTTGGGAGGCAACACTCATTTGCCTGAGACCCCACCTGCGTCCAGCATGACCTCATGTTAGTCCTTACCTTAATTACCTCTGCAAAGGCCTTGTTTACAAAAACATTCATATCCTGAGCTTCTAGGTGGACACGAGGAACTGGCTAAGCCAGTCGTCCCAATGTCTGGAAATTCCACTCATATTCTGCTAGTGCTGGGTATTCTCGGCAAATGTCGCTGATGAGGGAAAGCAGGGATCAGTATTTTCACAGCGCCCAGAGAAGAACTGTGGGGAGTTTCCCTTCCAATTCTGAGTTTGAAGTAGTGCCTTTAAGAGGCTGCGATGAAAAGTTAGGAAACTGAATAATGCAATATGGTCAATGTCCTGGAAGGACCATGGCTGTGACGGAAGTAACGGAAGTTGTGCTGTAAATGTCCCGTGCCAGAGTGGGCCTGAGAGGATATGGATTTCCTAGTACCTGGTTATGACCCAGGACATCTATCACTCACCTGTAGCCAGTGGGGGAACTGTGGGTGACGGTGTGACAACCTAAGAAAATGCTGCCCTACAGGTGGTACACTAGCTTCCTAACCCCAAGGCATGGCTTACTTCTGCAGTTCCCAACTCTTCTGAGCATTCCAAAGCAATCATAGGCGGCAAGTGTACTGGCTTCATCAGCAAAAGGATGGATCTTGGAGCCCATCCTTCTAAGAGGCTTCCATCTTCAAAACTGTACTGGCTCAGAAGTGTCTCAGAGCTGGGTCTCTGAATAGAAATGGTAATGTCTTCTATCAGGCCAGAGCTCACTGAGAGATCTCTGACTATCCTAGTTATTGAGAAGAAGTGGGTCTTATAGGATGAGAACTAGGCACCTGTAAATGCAGGGGCCATGGTGCTGGGCATCAGATCAAGTGCAGAAAGGAGCAGCTGCTACACACGCTCAGGTTCCTGGAAGCAGTCTGTGTGGGATGCACACAGTGGGAAGATTGAGACTCCACACATGACCTTGCATACGGGTGCTGAAATAAAGCAATGCCTACAACCACGTGGGCTTGGTAGTTGCTCAGAACACTGGGGACAGTGGAAGAGATGGTCCCTGATTGGTTATAGGGTTGCTTCTAGGTGATGTACTGTGAGAATCTGACACCAAGGATGTGACCCTTGTTTAGGGTGACTTGTGGGGCTGTGGAAGAGAAAAGTTAGACTTAAAAAAAAAGGCCTTTTCCAAAATAGAACAGGCCCTGCATTTTGAGGCAAATGTCCATCCGATTTGATGGCTCCAGTCTGTGCTGCTGTAGCATTTCAAATTTAAAGCAATTCAAAGGAATTTCCAGCTAGACCGTGGACACAGCACTCGGCACCAGGTGCCACAGTGACCCTCTCTTTGTGGTCCAGCCGAGATGCTCTCTATCCCATCAAGCCTCTGGTGGCCTATTTACGAAGCATCTCTCTCCTTTTAACTTCTGTTGCCAGCTATCTATACCACTCTTGCATATGTATCCCTTTCTATGTCCCCATTGTCCTCATTTCTTAAACTTAATATCTTCTTTACTATGGAGAAATTCTTCAAAGTTGGGATTTGTATCTATAGTGTCTTTGCAGGTCATGACAACAATAGCAGGTCTGTGAGATTCAAGTGCTTCCAGATAGTAAGGCACAAAAGCCCAGTGTGCATTGCTGCAGTGATGAGGTCATGCTGGTGAGAATGGACAGAGTGACACGGAGGAGTGGGAACCCCTGGGCAGCCCCTCGGCAGAAGGGAATGAGGTTGCCAGCAGCAGATCCAATGAACCACAAGTGCCACAGTGCTGGGCTCGCTTCTTTCCTCTGCCACATAAGTCATCTTTACGGCCCTGGTGACCTCTGGCTCCTGCTTCATGAGTGACTTCTGCTTACCACCTGCCATCTGTGTTCTCTTAGCAGCTGTGTTTTCCTGTCGTCTCTCTCCCTGTCTATGCTGCATGCCTCTTTCCTAAAGAAAGGATCAAACTGGGCTGGCCCGTGCCATCCAGTATGGAGCAAACCTCTACAGACAAGAGCTCTCTGCTTGCCTCCCTGGATTCATAAGTGGGAGTTGCTTTATCCATCATCTTTAACAGCATGAGACCCCAGTGGCGAGGCCAAACCCACAATCATCTGATCCAAGCTTGGTTACCAGGAGTCATAGACACCTCCAAAAGTTACTACGGGCATAGAAACTTCTTTATGTTTTCTCGGAAAGGAGTATTGTAGTATTTTCTGGCTTTGTTGTTACGATAGCATTTCAAGTATCTACTATGCAAGTATCATGCTAGATGCATCTACACCAATCACTCACTTAGTACAGCACCTTTACGGGTCAGATCCATTGGGCACTGTGACTTCCTCGCAGAGAATAAGTAGCTTGTCAGGTCGCTCAGTGGGTGGAGAAGGGCCAGCTCTAAGGTCGCTCTCAGAGTGGCCTCACTTAGGAATGCAATTGATCCCTCTGTATCTGAAGTTCGTGCCTTGCTGCGTTGATGAATAATATACTTTCCTCCTCCCCTTCTCCTGGAGCAATTTCTTTTTAATAGTCTTCTCCTAATTATCAGCTCTTTAGCATAAAGCTGTGTGAGAGTGATAGCATATACTACCTTGTGCTAAAATGTGTTTAATTTAGGCTTTATACTTACAATTTTTCAAACGCTTCCTTATCTTCATTCTATGTCATAGCATCTTATCACCTGCCTTGTGGTGTCCGGTGTCCACCCCATGCCTCGCGTCCAAGCTGGAGTCCTTGCTCAGGTACCCCCTCTCTCCTCTAAGCCCTTGTCAGACACATGTTGCCCACTTCCCCTGCACCCATCACTCAGACACCATCAGCAGCAATCAGAAAGCTACATGTTCTGGCTTTTATTTTCAATCTAGGGACACATAGTCCATATCCTTTTTCCTCTTTCAAAGTCAATAAAAATAAGTTTCAGGATTTCTTAAGATCTCTCATTTATTCTCACATGAATCAGCAGAAATGAGTAACAGTCACAGGCTTGATGAATCCTGGCAGTTCCTCCATGATCCCTGGGAAGAGAGAACCTCTCTTTACCCATGTCAGGGTGACACACGGCTACCCTCATACCTCTCTTGGAAAGTTACAATCTCTCCCATTCCTGGGGTGAACAGCACATCCATGGATACCTGGGGCTCTTTTCCCCTTGTGTCGTGAGAGATATTAGGCCTTCATAAGAAACAGCTCTGTTCTGTATGGCAAAATCCTGACTGATTCTTTTCACTAAATGCTGAGCTTCCTGTTGGCAAGATGCTTGCATCCTCACAGCACTATTAAAGGTTTTTTTTAACAAATGTTTTCTGGATAACTGTCTCTAACCTAGTTAGGAGCTCTTCTAAGAAAGCTCAAATAAACAGAAGGGTAGGGGAGAGAAATAGAAAGAGAAAGAGAAAGATTAGGGGAGAAGGAGGAGAGGAGGTGAGAGCAGTTTCTCAAGTTTTTTCAGCTTCTTGCCCTTATAGAATATCCTGTTGGTAGTGATGGCTTTAAACAGGAGATGTGCCTAATATTCTTGTCAGTAAAAACATCTTTTAGATAGCCCCAAATTTGGGATCAGGAGTTGAATTAGAGTCTTTCCTCTTCACCTTGGACTGTTGGTGGCATCGGGGCTTTTGGAAACCAGTGTATGAGCTAGTCTGATTGTTCACCTTCCTCTCAAGATGCAGTAGCATTACACTTGCAAAATAGTGAACATTAGCAAAAACAAACCTGACACCAGTTTCGTGCTTTGTGAGCCATCCAGCTTTGCACCTCACCCCTGCACAGAGCAGTGCACACACAGGGTGCAAGCAACCCCACTTCTCCTCCAGACCAGCTCAGTGTCCTTCGTGGCACCTTCCCTGATGACCATCCCTGGTCCCTCTGAATGTCACAGTAAGGCTATAATTTAGTTCCTTAATCAATGGCACTATATGGTTACCATGACCAAGTAGTTCAACGTCTACTTTCCTAATCACCAGAATGTCCACATTTGTAGTTTCGGGGGGAAAAGGGAAAAATAAAAACAACTATGGTAGCTTTGAGAAAATACCTGCTCTAACAACCAGCTACTAGAAACATGAATGCCATTTTCTGAAAATAATAAAAACACACCAAAGAAAAACCCCAGCAAGCCCTTGAGGTGTACAAAACAGAATATTTAAGCTTATGAACCATACTGAAAGTTTTAAAACTTGTATTTCTAGTTGAGCTGACGTTTATTCCACCCTCCAGATAATACTGATTCAGAAATTCCCCGGAAATCCAGCATAAAATAATTAGATGAGCAGCAGATCAGGTATGTAGTCTTGTAAGAAGAAAATAGAAAGCTGGTTAACTTCCTTTTTATTGGTCTGATTTTTAAACCCTTGGGTGTGTGAGATGTGGAATTAAAGTAAATCCTAGAGAAGTTCTGGATTTACTATTCTTCCACTTCTCAATTACTTTAGGGTAGTGCGGGGTGGTTAGAAATGTATCTGTTTGATTTCCTTCCTTCTCCTTCTCCAGGATTTTCTGAGTTTCCTGGTTATTCAACTAAGCACAAATTGCTGTTCATACAGATACATGGCCATGACTTCTGATTTGCTGGCTGTCACTCCCATTAATAACCAACCAGGCTGTCAGGCTGTCACTCCTTGTCGTTGTAATGATTTGTTTCATACAAGGGACTTGATTCATGAGAAACAGCGGGGAATAAAAACCCTACAGTGGTCCTGTTTACTTGGGGGTACACAGGGGTTATGGAAAAGCATCGGGCAAGAACACATACTCCACTTTTATCCTCAAAAACTAATTAGCAAGCACATAACTTGGATTTTTTTAAGCTGAACTAATACTCTGGTTGGAGCTTGAAATTTGGTGGAATTCAGACCAGCTCTCAGGAATATTTCCATCCACAGTTCTCAAGTAGCAAGTAGCTTCATCTGACATAGCCCAAAGCACAGTTCTCCAAATGAAGAAAAAGACTTTGCTTCCCAGAGCACACTGCCTGGCAGAGCCATCATAGGCACCCGAAGGTGGTGTGTGGGCAAGCCGCGCCCACAGGGCACTCCCCTTGTGGGAGGCCTGGTTCTTTGAGAGCCCAGGTAGCAGAGGGTCTACCGAGGTCTCATTGCAGTGCTGTCTTTCGTTCCAGTTTTCAGCAGAATTTTCGACTGTGCCTTTAAAAAACTGTAGTCTGTGTTTGGTGACAGGCACAATAGGGTCCATCTGATGTCCCTGCCACCCAACACTGCAATTTCTCCAGTTCTAGCCTAGTTTCCCTGCTCCATTCAGCAGGGAATTCTCCCACAGGTCACGGTGGAAGGAGGGGAGAGTCTCCCTTCATCCCCCAATTCCCACAGAGAGGGTAGGAGGCCCTGATCACAGGACAGATGTGTTTGTGAGTGTCTTGGACCCCTGAGTGGCTGCTCAGCCAGCAAGCGCCTGCTCTGGGAGCCGCAGCCCTACCAGTGGGAAGCCTCCCCTCCTTCCCCCTTCTCCTGCCCGCTGTCCTTCAGACAGTCCCACCTCTCCTCTCTTGGATGGACAGCCACTCTCGTTTTGTCTTTCCCTCCAAGTAACACTGAATCCGAGGAAAGTCCGGTCCTTCCAAGGAGAGCTGAGATGTGAAGTTCCGCCTGTCACCCATGACAGGTATCAAGCAAGCACGTGACAATTTAAAGCAGAATGTGAAGTGTTTCCAAAAAGCCATGTGTAGACGAGTGTGAGAGTGCAAGCTTCGTGGAAGCCTCAGACGGTGCTGTTTGTGCCAGTAACAGGCTCCATTCCTCACAGGCTCACCTAATGCTCATGATTAAAACTGGCAAATGTGAAATACCACACGTAAAAAACGAAGTCCACAATGGCACAGGCCTGGAGAAGAGGACTGGCGCCTGCAGTGGGATAAGCACAATCTGCCCTGCCCTGCACACCTGCAGCCCTTTTCTATATGGAGCAAAATCCGTAAGCTACTGGAGAGGCAGCAAAGACTGTTGTCTGCAGGCGCAAGGAAAGACTCACTCTAGCTAGAGGAAGAATGAAGGTAACAAGAAATCCGTCGGGAGGGAGAGGCAGGAAACTGTCTTGGGCTCATGGTTCTGTATCAATACCAGTAGAGGTAGCAGAAGAAAGGAAGGAAACTCCCCAGCAAGCCCCACCAAGGGCGCTGGGATGAGGCCGGCTGCAGGAGGAGGGAGGTCAGCGAGAAAGCCCCACCCTCCAGGCTCAGGCACACCGGTGCCGTGAAGGCCAATGCCCGGGAGAACTATGCAAGCAGAAGTCAGCGAGAGCCATCTTTAAAGCGCTGGGGAAGAAAGAGAAACCGTGAACCTGGAAATCGACACCCAACCAAAACATCCATCGAACACGAGCTCAGAATAAAGACGTGCTGAAGGGAAACCAAAGATCACAGAGCTCGATACCAGTCGATTTCAAGAAGAAATAGGATACAAGCTAGAATCTTAGAAAAGAACTCAGAACGTGATGAGACAAAGACGGATTTTCTAATGTTCAATCAGTCTAAGTGACAACCCTCAAGAGCAAAGCTAGCAGCTACGTATTGAGAGTTGAGGCATATGTAGGAGCAGAACATATGGCAGCCACACCGCCTAAGACCGCGGATAGGAGCGGAAGGTATGGCAGCCACCCTGCCTAGGACCTCGGAGTGAAATTAGAAACAGGCTAGGGTAAGATTTTTATAGTATATGGGAAGCAGTGAATTATTATATGAAGATATAACATAAAAATTAAAATGACACATTACAAAGTCTAGGACAGCCACAGATATATTTTTAAGATACATAAATAATGAATAAGTAGTGGAGATGAGATTAAAACCTAACACATCTGGAGCCAAAAGCAGGTGAAAAGAGATGGACAGAAATACAAGAAATGGTGGAATAAATAGAAAATGTAAGAAATTGGTAGATATGAACAAACTAATAATCCTATAAAATATAGATAGATTACACATACCAATTAATACAGATATTCTCTGGTTTGGAATAAAACAGAAATTTTCAGCTACATGCTATCAGCAAGGGGTATGCAAGGTGTGTGCAAAGTATCCTCAAGGTGACTTAAATATCAAGGCATAGTGAGGTTAAACAAAAATATAAAATACGTTCCATGCTGACACTAAGGGAAGTATGGCTATTGTAATATCAGACAAAGTAAACTTTGAAAGAAAGGAAATTGCTAGGGATAATGAGGACCAGACTTCATGATATTTGGGTCAAGACATCATAGTCCTGAATGTGTCTGCATGTAACAACAGAGATTCAAAATACAAAAAACAAAGACTGAGTGAACTGAAAGAAGAAACAGAAGAATCCAAAATTATAATTAGATTTCTGGTGTCGGCTCCAAGATGTAAGGAGCTTGGCAGTCACCACCCCCAAACTTTATGATAAGGAAAAGCTGAACAAACTGAAAATTCACACCTTTCTTGGATCCATTAGAGCACTGAGTTGCAAGGCAAGCTGTCATTCCAAAATCTGGAAAGACCGAAGAGATATGGCACCTCAGTTCAGTTACCTGGAGCAGAAGGAAGCTCCTGGGGCCTTGAGCTCAGGGGAACAGTGACAGCGAACAATTTAGACTGGTTGCTGGAAGCTGGGAGCAGAATGGTGTGAGAACGAGAAGCCCCTGGGGGCTGCAGACACGTGGGGACTCACACACTCTTTGCAGCTTGTAAGTATAATTTCCCTATATTTATAAAATACATGAAACCATAAGTCCAAGCCATCCAGAGATACCTAAGCAGGATAATTATAATAAATCCACAAATACTTAAGAAAAATAAGAATATTTAAAAAATAAAAGTAACACCATCACACCTGATATATCATATTCATACTTCAGAAAACCAATGATGAAAAATAATATTTCGAAGCCAGCCAATTTGCCTGAATCAAGGGGAAATGACAAATATAAAGATAAGAGCAGAAATCAATGAAATTGAAAACAGAAAAACAATAAAGAACATTACCAAAAGCTAGGGTTTTTTTTAATAGAAAATCTATAATATTGATAAATCTCTAGTCAGAATGACCAAGATAAAAGGAGATAAGACACAAATTACCAGTATCAGGACTGAGAGGTGGGATTTCAGTACAGATCAAACACCATTTGAAAAAGAATAAGTGTATAGGAATAACAACTTTATGCCCATAAATTCAGCAACATAGATGCAATCGACAAATTCCTTCAGAGACACAAACTATCAAAGTGACTCAAGAAGTGGTGGATAAACCAAACAGACCTGTATCTATTAAAGCAGTTGAATTCATAGTTAGCAGTCTTTCCATAAAGAAAACTTGAGACCCAGATGTTTTCATGAGTGGATTTCACCAGTCATTTAAGGCACAAATGCTACCAATTCAAAAACTTTCCCAAATATTAAAATCAAAGGAAAGACTTTTACTTTTATTTTTTTTTTATTTTAGGTCATGTCATTCTAATTTAATTTTTTTAACTTTTATTTTAAGTTCAGTGGTATATAAGAAGGATGTGCAAGTTTGTTACATAGTAAACATGTGTCATGGGGATTTGTTGTACAGATTATTTCATCACCCAGGTATTAAGCCTAGTACCCATTAGACACATGAATTATTTTCCTGGGTTTCTCCCTCTTCTTACCCTCCACCCTCTGGTAGGCCCCAGTGTGTGTTTTCCCCTCTATGGGTCCATGTGTTCTCATCACTTACCTTCCACTTATAAGTGAGAACATGTAGTATTTAGTTTTCTGTTTCTGTGTTTGCTAAGAATGATGGCCTCCAGTTCCATCCATGTCCTGCAAAGGACATAGTCTCATTTTTATTTATGACTGTGTAGTATTAATATTCCATGGTATGTATGTACTGCATTCTCTTTATCCAGTCTATCATTGATACGCATTTGGGTTGGTTCCGTGTCTTTGCTATTGTGAACAGTGCTGCAATGAACATATGTGTGCGTGTATCTTTATAATAGAACAATTTATATTCCTTTGAGTATATACCCAGTAATGGGATTGCTGGGGTCTAATAGTATTTCTGTCTTCAGATCTTTGAGGAATTGCCACACTGTCTTTCAAATGGTTGAACTAATTTACACTCCCAACAATAGTATATAAGGATTCCTTTTTCTCCACAATCTCGACAGCATCTGTTATTTTTGACTGTTTCTTTTTAAGACACAGTCTCGCTCTGTCATCCAGGCTTGAGTGCAGTGGCACGATCTTGGCTTCCTGCAAACTCCACCTCCCGAGTTCAAGCAATTCTCTGCCTGAGCCTCCCGAATACCTGAGATTACAGGTGCCCACCACCATGCCCAGGTAATTTTTGTATTTTTAGTAGAGACAGGGTTCCATTATCTTGGCCAGTCTGGTCTTGGACTCCTGACCTCATGATCCACCCACCTCAATGCAATGAGTGAAGAAAAATAAATTACAAGCATATAGATTGGAATGGTAGAAATAAAACTTTCTGTATTCACAGATAGTCCTTTACTTAGAAAATCCCAAGGAATCTAAGAAAATGTTTCACAACTAATATCAAATTTAGCAAGAATATTAGCTACAAGGTCAATAAACAAACTAAATTGTATTTCTATACCCTAGCAATTAACAAATGAAAATTAAAATTTCTGAAACAATATTTCTTGCAATAGCTCCTTAAAACATTAAAAATACATTTGTTATAAATGTAACAAAATATAAGTAATGTGACAAAATATGTTTATGACCTGCATGCTGAAAATGTAAAACATGAATGAGAGAAATCACAGATAAAGATAAGGAGAGAAATACTGTGTCCATGAACTAGAAGACCCCCTGTTGTTGATATGTTGATTCTTCCTACATTGACTTACAAACTCAGTGCAATTCCACTGAAAATCCTAGCAGGATTGTTTTTACAAGTGATTGTAAAATGTATACAGTTAAGCAAAGGAACCAGAATAACCAAAATAATTTTGGAAAAGAACAATGTTTGAGAGTTCAACTACCTAAATTCAAGACTTAATGTAAAGCTACAGTAATCAAGACAATGTGGTATTATAAAAAGGATGAACACATGGATGAATGAAATAAAACAGAATCCAGAAACACGTCCACAGGCATGGCAAAATGATTTTTGACCAAGGTGCAAAGGAACTTAGTGAAAAAAGAATTAGCCTTTTCAATAAATAATGTTATGACAAATGGACATCTACATTAAAAAAAGCCCTTGACCTCTATGACACACCAAAAACAAATTTACCTCAAAAGGTAAATTTGAATGAATTTATATGAATCATATAACTAAATGCAAATTGGAGAACTAGAAAACTTCCAGAAAAAAAAACAGGTAAAAATCTTTGCCACCTTAATTTGGGGAAAATATTTTAGATGCAGTGTAAAAAAGCGTGCTTCATAAAAATATTAGTAAGTTGGATATCAAAAAGTTTAAGACTTACGCTATCCAAAAGACACCATTAGCAAAATGAAAACTGTAGTCACAGGCTGAGAAGAATATTTGCAAAATACACACTTGATAAAGAACTTGTATCTAGAATATGTAAATAATTTTCAAACTTTAATAGTAAGGAAAAGCATAAGTAACAAAAAATGGATAATTCACTAAAGAAGACATATGAATGGAAAATAAATCCTTGAGAGGATGTTTAACAACATTAGTAAATAGAGAAAGCAAAGTAAAACCACAATGAGATACCACTTCACACTCATTAGAGTATTTCAAAAAGAAACCTGAAACGCCAAGTGCTGGAGTGCTGGTGAGGACAGGAACTCCTGAAATTTTCATTCATTACTGGTGGGAACATTACTGATCTGGCCACCTGAAAACAGCTTGACAGTGTCTCTTCAAGTTAACTGCACATTTTCCTTTCCACCCAGCAATCTCCTCCTAGGTATTATCCTAGAGAAAAGCAAATTTATGTTCCTGCAAATACCTATACACAGTGTTCAGAGCAGAATTATTCACAATCGCTTGATCTTGAACCAATCCAAATGTTCTTCAACTGGTGAATGGATAAGCAAACTGTGGAGCATCCATAGAAGAAAATATTCCTTGGTGTAAATAGGAACCAACTGCTGAAACACAGGATGACGTGGATGACTCTTAAATGCATCATGCTGTGAGAAAGAAGCCACACCCCAAAGGCTACATATCACATGGGGATTATATGACATTCTGAAAGATAAATTATAGAAACAGACCAGTGTGTGTCAGGGGATGGGGCAGGGTGAGGGTTCACTACAGAGGGGCACAAGGAGACTTTTGGGAGTGAAGGAAATGTTCTGCACCATATTTCAGTTGTAATAGTGGTTATATGGCTGCGTCAAAAACAACTAATAAAACCATATGCTAAAAGGGAGATTCTATTTTGTAAATTATAACTCAAATATATTTCATTTCAAAATAATTAATGTGAGCTTACTGTTTGCTCTAGCTTAAACAAAACTTTAACCCTTTTATACATTTTAATAACATAAAAACAAATATAATTTCTGCTTTTAAAAAACTGAATGTGGGCCAGGCGCGGTGGCTCACTCCTGTAATCTCAGCACTTTGGGAGGCCGAGGCGGGTGGATCACGAGGTCAAGAGATCGAGACCATCCTGGTCAAAATGGTGAAACCCCATCTCTACTAAAGATACAAAAAATTAGCTGGGCATGGTGGTGCGTGCCTGTAATCCCAGCTACTCGGGAGGCTGAGGCAGGAGAATTGCCTGAACCCAGGAGGGCAGTGCGGTGAGCCGAGGTTGCGCCATTGCACTCCAGCCTGGGTAACAAGAGCGAAACTCCGTCTCAAAAATAAATAAATAAATAAATTAAGAATTGAATGTAATAAAATGGAGAAATTACTAATTAGCTAGTGTCAGGACACATGACTGTATTGTTGTTTTATTTAAATAGAATAACTGTCCCTCCCCATCACCACTGCATCAGCTTACAGCCTTTACAGGTGTAACCTCCTGTATTTATTTCCAATTGAGTAACAGTATTAGAGAATGGAGATATTATCCACCTGAACATCTCTTACAAGAGCGAATTTACAGTTTTATGCCTACAATGCTTAGGTATTTTAAACTCCTCACCATATTCAGAAGCTATTGTTTAAAAAGGACCCTTGCATTTCAGCATGCAGCAGTGTGACTGCAATCAATGTCCAGCCCTCATTTCTGCATTCACCAGATAGCCAGCCTGTGGCCCATCAGAAAGGGGAGGAGGAAGAAACACCACAACCTCACTTTGCTTTCTCTGTCCTATTTCTGCAGGGTTCTGTGTGCTGTACCTGCGCTATGTCCTGTGGGGGCCCCATTGACTGATCTGAGCTGGCTGGAGGAGGCCAGGCTGCTGGTGGATGCAGTCCAGGAGGCTCAGCTTCCTGAGGCACAGGGTGGAGCATGGATCTCAAAGGACACAGGAAAGACACAAACTCATGTCCCAACATCGTATTCGTTGAAAAGAACATTTCATTTTGCTGTGTCAGCATCTCACTCTTTCCTCTCACAGGTTAGGTTTTCCTAGTCTTAGGAAATCTCTGGTCTACGGACTTTCTGGGATGGCTGCGCATCCATTTTTCAGTGATTTGGGGCTTAATTATACTTTTCCTTGGATAGTTGTATTATCCTTTATTCCAAACTAGAAAAGGGAGTCTCCAGGCTTTAATAGGAATGCCTTTAAAGGGTAAATAAATTTCATGAATCTAAATAGTCTGAATAAGAATCTGTTAAGTCTCAATGAAGCAGTGGAGAATGTCTGCATGTCTTCTGTTCACAATAGCAACAACAATGTAAAGAAATCCGAAACTCTAAAAAAAGCCATAGAAGAAAATAATGGCCCCAATATTAGCATAATCATTACAACCACAGAGTTAAAAACCACAGCCAGTGTAGTTCTGCATGAGTTATGACGCTCGCATTTCCCTATGTGGTCCTGGATAGGTTTTGCCATCCTACCATTTTACTGTGTGATCTTGGATAAGTTACCATCTTCCTGTGCCCCTTTCTTTCTCTTTTTCTTAAAAATAGCATTAATAACAGCACTCGTAATAACATCTGTCTCCCTCCCAGAACAGTACTGGTGTGTATTAAGTGCCGCAAAAGTGTTTTCTATAAAGTGATATATGACATGCCTTAACACAGTTAATGGCATGGAAGCAAAGAAATCAAGTTGACTTTGTGACTTTAAACATTCTCTTTCAAGGGGCACAGATTTAATAAGATAGGTTTATATTTTTTTCTCACCAGTCCACATCATTTTGTTTTTAAATAAATAAAATTATATAGTTCTAACTGTGTAAAGTTGGTCAATTTTTTTCCAAAAATGTAAATATTATAATAATTAAATTAAAATGTAATGAGTTACTCAGCCAACTTTGGAGGTGAAGGGATTAGGGACAATTTAGAATTTCTAGTTTCCAGATCCTACATAATGGGAAGTCAATAAATATTTTCTATTATTGATGCAATGAGAAATAAAGTTAGATATATTATTTTACCAAATCAGTTGAAAAACAAAAAATAATAATGAACAACACCCAGAGAGAGCAGGCAAAGGATAACAAGGTAACTGACTAAAATCTCTCAGCATTCCAAGGAGGCAGTGAATAGGCATTTTCTGAAATTAATAACTAAAAAGAGGTAAAGGCATTGTGTTAGTCTGTCTGCGCTGCCATAGCCATCCACAGATTGTGCGTCTTAAATAATAGACATTGACATCTCACAGTTCTGGAGGCCAGCAAGTACAAGACCAAGGTGCCAGATGACTTGGTTCCTGGTGAGGACTCTCTTTCTGGCTTGCAGACAGCCACCTTCTCACTGCCTCCTCACATGGTGGCATGGCAGGGGTTAGAGGAAAGAGAGTGCACATGAGCACACATTCTGGTATCTCTTTCTCTTCTTATAGAGGTACTGATTCCATCCATCATGAGGGCCTCAAACACATGACCTCAAAACTAATTGCCTCCCAAAGGCCCCACCTCCATACACCATCAAATTAAAGGATAGAGCTTCAACATATGAATTTTGAGGGGACACATGTACTTATTCTGTTATACTGTTAACCAGCAGAATGATTAAAGATAATATGAGTAGGGCTGGGAAGTACAAAAGATGTTTTTTTTTTACATCTGATCACCAACATATTAGAATTTTTTACTATGTACATGTATTACTTCAAAAATAAAAAGAAACATAACTTTGGAAAAGCACTCAAAAACCACATATTAATACTGTGTAGAGTAACATCCTTATTACCAGGGTTATTTTTCTGGATTAAAAGGAAGCCAAGGCAGGGACATTGCTGAAATCATTGTCAAAATACTTTTTGTATGGTTCAAAGAGAAAACATTCTTTAGGCATGTTCACAGGGAAATACAGTTTTAAATGTAATTTTCCTTTGTTTTTAAACGTTATTTTTCTATTTTTAAAACATTTTTTCTTTTAGTTTTTAATCATTAAGTCCTTACAAAGAAAGGAAATAAAAATATTGCCATAATTGAGATACAAGAAAACGTCAAACACAGAGGTTGCTTTGTTGTGTTTATCACACCTAAGGGGAAAACCTGATCACTGTTTAGAATGAGAATCCTAATAACGATGATGTGTTTATAGCTTTAACAATAATTTGTTGGTGGATGTTACAGTTTAAATCAGTAACTTCTTACTTCTTTGTAAGGTAAATAGCTTTTCCGACTTCCAAACTGCAAGGACAACTTAGGGTCAAGATCAGGTGTCTGGCTGATATGAAATAAACAAGGCTGTCAAAATGGGAGAGGAATGGCATGCACCTGCCACAGATACTGACACAACCACCTATTTCTGGAGGCGTTCCGGCTCCAGGGAGTGCTCAAAGGGTGCAGAGGCTACTTATTCAACCAGCCGGTTCTGGAGTTCATTAATTCTGGAATTCATAATTCAGGGCACATGCAGCTGGTGTTCGAAACCGGATCTTTAAACTGCCTCTCTACTAGAACCGTTCAGTCCTAGCTCTTCTTGGGGAGACAGAAACACTTCTTTAAAAGCAGAAGCAAAAAGGAGGCCAAGGTTAAACAGTGCTCTGGGAAGGTAATGGAAATAAGAGATGAAATAGCCCAACTGAACTTTCTCAGGACTATAGTTATCTGACGTTTCCATACACACATATTCTCACACTTTCCTCATCACAGGAAATATGCATTCATTTTAGAGGTGCAGGGGCAATTACGGTAGCCGGCAGGTGCCTCCAGCAGCTAATCGAAGTGATAGGCTGGAAGTTCTCAACTTCTCAGGAGACAGCATCGTCTCCAGCAGATAGAAGTCAAACAGCACAGTGGTCTCCAAAATTACGACACAACCAGGCTAAACAAAGTTTTAAACTAACTTATCACTCTATATGAGCATGCTGAACGCAGCTTCAGAGGGATGACAGAAAAAGAGGGAGTTTTGTGAAATAAAAAGTCATCTGTTGCCTCCTGCTTCTTTGCTCCTCCTGTGGCCAAGTTTCTGTGGCTAGCTTTTGGTCCGCTCATATTTCCAGGACAGGCAGAAATCTTCCCAGTGAGCTCTTAGAGGTAGTAAATTTACATTACGAGGTAGTAAATATAATACCGATGTGGGTCATTTCTTGAAATATCCATATCCTTCAGCTGGTAAAGCCCTGCGGCAGCCACAAGCACTTTGAATTGAAGGAGGTGGGGGGAAGCACGTATCTTCCAAAAACAACCGAGAACTGAAGCCATTTCCTAATAGAAGAAAAAGGCCAAATGGCTGGGATTCCCTCCGGTTTTATTACCTGTGTCCATTTCCGGGTTTTGTTACACTTTATTGCCTTAAAACGTGAATGCCTGTGTCTCCAACGGCACTCATTCTTTCCAGCCATTTCCCGCTGCATTAGTGACAAAAACCCATCAGTGGGGCCTATTCTATTTCAGCTTTATCACATCGCTGTACTCAGGAGGGCCGAACGCAATTTAAAAAATAAAACCGTGATTTCTGTCATCTGAAACCTGCTTGGAAAACTCACATGAAAATATGGCAGTGGGATGCTGGAGGTGGATGGAAGAAGGAAAACGCCTCCGCTTTAAACAGTTTCTGCCTATTGCAGTAGAAAAATCTGCATGGATTGTCAAGGCACCGACACTGCATGGCTCCTAAGGCTGAACAGCAGTTTGGAATTGGCTATCGAACTCGGCGTTCCACTTTAAAGGTTCTGGGCAGAATATTCTTAATAAGCTGTTTTCCAAATGAATGGCTTTTCCAGATTCCATGAGGTCCTTTCTATTCAGTACCAAGATGTGAAAAGTGCCTGACCCTTCGCCTGGCACCTGCTGTGTTGGGCTGCCCCATTCTCCTTTCTGCCTTTTTAGGGGGTTTCCAACATGCCTCTCCTCCTGCTTACCTCTCCGGGAGGCGAGTCCTCTGGGACACTCGGTTTTCTTCCTGAGCCCTAACGACCCTCCATAGCCTTGTTGCCTTCTCACCACGCTCTGGGTTGGTTCTGCTTGCGTGGCTTACAGAATTATCACAAAACCACAGAACTGCAGAACATTAGCAACTGTGATAAAGGAGGGAAACCAGACAGAGGTCCTGAATTCAGGACACAAGCACGTTGGTGTTCCAGCCTTCAGTGTAGGGTCTGTACACCCATGGCCATCTTCTTTAATTTTTCTGAGCTCTAACTTTTTTTTTCTCAAACGGAGCATAGAATTACATTGAATGAGATAACCTGTGAATCGGTTGACATTCAACCGAAAGGTCACCTCCTCAAAACATGTTTCCCCGGCTCCTCCAGGTTCTCATTCTCTCTCCGCCCCCAATGTTGGACTCGCTCCATTACAGCCTGCTTAGGGTTTGTTGCAGTTTTTTCATATGTGCTTTCCCTATTTGGTAGTTAAGTATCTCAAAGTCTTGCCTTATTTAAATTTTAAGTTTTCTCCAAGGGAGGAAAATGCCAATTAGTAACTATTCCATAACATAGTAGGTGCTTATATATTTGATACATGAATAAATGCACTTTGTAGATCATAAAGTACCCGGTAAACATAAGGTGCTTCTTAATGTAAATACAAGCCATAGCTAGCGGGCCTCTCAACATGATTTATGTGGACACCTTTATTCTTACAAGAGGGAACAGAGGTACAAAGGGATGGAACCATGTTATTATACCCCATGATTCGTCACCAATACATTTGAAGCCATAGCCAAGTCTCCCGATTCTCCATTCAGAACTCTTCACCACTTCCGCCTCTTCACCCTTTCTTTGTATGTATTGACTTACCAGGCAGATTATAACCTTTTTAAATAGGAAAGTCATGTAATCCAATTCTGTCTAAACTTATTTCAAACGTTTTCCATAAATGTGTGAAAAATAATGATGATACTGGTTGTGGTGATGATGTTAGTGCTAAAAAACTATTTCAGGTGATAAAATGTTGGGGTTTCCATCATATTTTCAATATCGATGTAAATTAACATATAATATAAATTATCACAACACATTTATTGCAATTAAAAACGAATGCAATTTTTTTTTCTTTTGGAAAAGTCAGGTAGAATTAGTAAGCAAATTTCAAGCTGATACCTTGGTTCTTTGTATTTTTAAAAGATAAATGTCTATATTGTTCTATACAAGGATATGTGTCCTACTTATGAAATCATAGTTAACTGGATAATCTGAAGTCTCTTTCTGCTATAATACAACCATATCCCAGGTAAATGACCACAAACTTGTTTTCTAATCCTTTGTTGAGCTCAATGGAAAGTAAGGGACATCTCCAAAAGGAAACAAACACAAGCTTTAAACAAACCATTAAAAAGCACTGGATAAGTATAAAATCAAGGATTACTCTAGAGACAGTTGCTAAGAAACTATTTGCTAAGATCACAGCAAAATTTTAGGGGTGGTGAGAAGTGGGATAAACCTGGGACCCCCATTTCCTAAATCAAGACCCCCCAAAGGGTTTTAATGTGAAACTTGATTATTAGTGTTGATTGATTTCCAAAGAAACAAATACAGATTTCCGGAGGAAATCAACTCTAATCTAAGCCTCAGGATTTCTGCAGCTTACATACAACAAAAATATTGCTGCAAAACCTGACTAGCCAATGTCTTTATACTTGAAGTGGCTTAAATGTAGACAATACAGTTGGGTCTTATTTTGTTTTTAGGCAAATTGATCATGTCTGTCTTTTAAAGTTGGTGTGATTGGACCATTTGCACTTTTAAATTTTATTTTAAGACCATTGTAGAATCACATGCATTTATATAAGAAATATTAATATTAATAAGTAATATTAAATAATATTATTAAACATAATACTGAGTAACAACACAGAGAGGTCTTTGCACTCTTTATCCAGTTTTCTCCAATAAAAAAATAATGCAAAATTATAGTGTAACTTCAGAAACAGAGTATTAAAATTGGCAGTGATAAAATCCACTAATCTTATTAAGATTCCTCTAGTTTTAATTGCAATCGTCTCTCTCTGAATGTTTAGTTCCATTCCCCTTTATTAGATGTAGTTTCTATATGTACCATCCCCACAGTCAAGACACTGACCTTTTCCACATCTGCAAGGATCCCTCATGTTGCCCTTTCCACATCCACCGTTCTCTTTCCTGCCCACTCCATCCCTACCCTGGCAACCACTAATCTCTTCTCCACCTCTGGATCATTATCATTTCAAGAAAATCACATAAATGGAATCATACAGTATGTAAACTTTGGAGACTGGCTTTTCTCAGTGAGCATAATTCCTTTGGGATTCATCTAAGTTGCCACGTGTGTCAGTAACCTGGTTCATTTCACTTCTCCATGGTGCGCCATGGTATGCACGTACCCAGGGTCTACCCATTCATCCCTTGAAGGATGTCTGGATTGTTGCCAGTTTTGAGCTAGTACTAAGGCTGCAATGAACATTCATGTACAGGTTTTGTGTGAACATAAGTTTTTATTTTTCTGTAAGAAATGCACCAGAGTGCAATTTCTGAGTTGTATGTTGATGTCATGTTGTATGATAAACTGCTGTATTTTTAAAGCAACTGTATCATTTTACATATCCATCCACAATGCAGTTTTTCTGCATCCTTGCCAACATTTGGTAATGCCACTATTTTTTATTTTATCCATTTTGATAGGTGTGGAGTGATATCTACTGTAATTTTAATTTACATTTCTCTAATGGATCATGATAAATGTCTTTTTATGTGCTTATTTGCCATCTGCATACCCTCTTCAATAAATGTCTCTTCACATGTTTAGCCCATTTTCTAACTAAATTTTTTGTGGATTTTTTTTGAATGTTGATTTTTGAGAGTTCTTTGTAGATTCTACGTATAGATCCTTTGAGGGATATACTGTTTTCTACCAATCTGCAGTTTATTGTTTCATTCTCTTAAAGGTTTCCATTTGATCTGGAAGAAGGAGAACCCTATCTGAGTGGCCTTCCATTGCTCAGCTGACGTTGGAAAATGCTGGGCTAGCATCACTTCTTCTGTTGGATGGGAAGGTTCTAAGATGCCCTGATCCTACATTGCTCCTCCAGTCCCTGGGTCCTGAACCAAACTGTCTTTTGCATTTTGCAACCCCCACTGTTGAGGGTTCTCCTTTGGTTTTCTCTTGCATTGTTTTCAGGGCATGTACAATTTTTAGCTCAGGGAATTAGAAAGAGACAACTCTATGCCATTGTTTCTGGAGCAAATTAAATCATTCACATTTAACATGATTCATGAGAGAAAAAGCTACCACCATCTTGCCAGTTCTTTTCTAATTGTTTGATCATTCTTGGTTTCCTTATTTCTAATTTATGTTCCTTCTTTGGGTTAATTAAACAGTTTTTAGAATTTTTGCTATCTTCTATATTGAGTTATTTTTTAAAATAGGTAACCATTAATTCATTAGAGTCTACTTTCAAGTAATATTAAGCCACTTCCCAACCTTAAAGCAGCGTATTTCCCATGCTTTCCACTACTACTGTCCTGTTTTATCCTCAGATTAGCTGTAAATATACTGTATTACAGGTGGAGTACCCTTACTTGCAGATGCATGTGACCATAAGAATTTTGGATTTGGGATTTTTTTCAAATTTCAGAATATTTTCATGATGTTTACCAGATTAGCATCCCTCATCTGAAATCCAAAATGCTCCAATGAGCATTTTATTTGAGGGTCATGTTGGTACTTGAAAAGTTTCATATTTTGGGGCATTTGGCTTTTGGATTTTCTATTTAGGGATGCTCAATCTGTGCTATGATTTTTGATTTACACAGTAATCATCTTGTATAATAATTAAAGATAAATAAAAAGAAATATGTATGCACCCTTCGTTTTCTCCATTCCCAGTAGTTCTTTTTTGTTGCCCTAATTTTTAGTCTGAAATCATAGTTTTTCTACTTTAAAGACTTTCTTTAATGTCTTTTGTTGAGATAGCCTGCTGGCAATGAATTTCTTGAATTTTACTTTTTTGGGAGAATTATTTATTTGTGAAAGGTAATTTCACTGGAAATAATATTTTTATTTTATATGTATTTTTTTATTTTGTCTCCTTCTTTCTGCATTCTAAAAGTGTTCCTTTATTGTCTTCTATCTAGCACAGTTTCTGACAAGGAGTAGGCTGGGTTTAGCTTTATTTCTCAGTGTGTGGTGTTTCTTTACACCTGGCTGCTTTCAAGATTTCCTTGTTTGATTTCACTCTAAACAATTTGAGTATGATATACTTAGATAATATTCGTGTGTGTGTATGTGTGTGTGCATGCCGGGGGACACAGGTGTTTTGTTTGGTTTCACTGTGACCTCTTGGGGGAGTTTATTCTGCTTGGTGTTATTTAAACTTATGGATCTATTGTTCAGTGTCTGTGTTAATTCTAGAAAATTCTTGGCCATTATTTCTTCAACTATTTCTCTTACCCTGTTCTCTCTCTCTTTTTCTTCTGGGATGCCAATTACCAATATTTCAAGTCATTTGCTGTTGTCTCCTGGATATTGTGTTGACCTAACTTAAAGTTAACTGATTCTTACCTTGGCATTATCGATTTATTTATTTCTCTTCTTATCTTTATTTCCCTACAAAAGGTTTAATTTGCTCTTTTTTAAATGTGGAAACTTAGATAATTTACTTGAGATGTTTCTTCTTTTAAAATGTAAACTCTAACTACCAAAAAATTTCCTCAGAGCACCATTCTCACTGCATTCACGTATTTTGAAACACTGACTTTTATTCAATTGATTTAAACTATTTGATAGTTTACTTTATTATTTCTTCTTTGGACCATAATGTATCCTGACATGTATTATTCAATTTGCAAACACTAGAGATTTTTTCACATATCTTTTTGTTATTGATTTCTGGTTCAACTCAATTGTGACCAGAAAATATGCTTTGCATAATTTCAATCATATAAAACTTACTCAGACTTGTTTTTATTTCCAGCATTAGTTGTTTGTACTTGTGGAGAATTCGATCTTGCCTGTACTTCACAGTGTTCCTGAAAAGTGCTAGCTTCCTAATCCTCTTTACATCTCACGAAAGTCTGACCTGAAGTCATTTTCCACTTAATTTCTCTGATTCAAAACGTAAGCAGACTTCTTTTTTTTTTTTTTTTTTGAGACGGAGTTTCGCTCTTGTTACCCAGGCTGGAGTGCAATGGCACGATCCCGGCTCACCGCAACCTCCGCCTCCTGGGTTCAGGCAATTCTCCTGCCTCAGCCTCCTGAGTAGCTGGGATTACAGGCACGCACCACCATGCCCAGCTAATTTTTTTTTTGTATTATTAGTAGAGATGGGGTTTCACCATGTTGACTAGGATGGTCTCGATCTCTTGACCTCGTGATCCACCCGCCTTGGCCTCCTAAAGTGCTGGGATTACAGGCTTGAGCCACCTTTAGTGTCTTCAGGTGGCCAAATAACACTGGCTGAAGGTCCCCAGGACTAAATAAATTCTAGGACACTGGAGACATCTCTGGATCACAAAACCCAAGACACACAGGTCTGCTGCTTCATGGAGAGATTTTATTTTTTACACACTGAAGGACAGCAGTGAGCAGAAGACCTCTCAGAAAGGATGGGCCAGTTGCCTCCTTTCTCCTCACGAGCAGGAATAATTCTGCATTCTTTATCTTCACTGTACTAGGTTATGAGGGCTAATGTAACCAATTACAACAAAGTTGGTGGCTGAAAACAACAGAAATCTGTTCTCTCATGCTTCTGCAGGCAAGAGGTCTGAAATCAAGGTGTCGGCAGCATTGTGCTCCATCTGAAAACCTGAGGGAGAATGTTTTCCATGCCTTCTCTTGGCATCTGCGTTGCTGGAATTCCCTGGCTTACAGGCACATCACCCCTGTCTTTCTGGCTCCATCACTCCCGTCTCTGGCCCCATCATTGTGTGGCCCTTGCCTTCTTCCCTCTGCTTATGTGTCTTCACTCTTTGTTATAAGGACACCACCCACACTGGATTAAAGCCCATCCTCATAACCTCGTCTCAACTTGATTATTTCTGTAAGGTCAAATTTCCAAATAATTTCTCATGAACAGGAATGAGGCGCTAGGACTTTGACGTATCTTTTAGGAAACAAAATTTTATTCATAAGAGAGATGTCCCATAATATATAAATTTAAGCTGTCCAAATTAAAATTCTGATCTTCCCAACTGGAAATATCCTCTGGTGATATTCTTCTTCTCATCTGATGTCAAGTTCTTAAATACCAGTTACCCATCAAAAAATGTTTGAGTCAGCCGAGCACAGTGTGGCTCATGCCTGTGATTTCAGCATTTTGGGAGGCCAAGGTGGTGGATCACTTGAGGTCAGCAGTTTGAGACCAGCCTGGCCAACATGATGAAACCCCATCTCTACTAAAAATACAAAAATTAGCCAGGTGTGGTGGCAGGTGCCTGAAATCCAGCTACTTGGGAGGTTGAGACAGAAGGATCCCTTGAACCATACCTGGGAGGTGGAGGTTGCAGTGAGTCAAGATTGTACCACTGCACTCCAGCCTGGACAAAAGAGTAAAACTCCATCTCAAAAAACAAAAAATCTTGGAATAATTCCTGAAAATTTTTTCTTCCCTCTAATCTCTAAAGAAATCCTGCTTATATATACATATACCTCCTTTATTCACCCTTATCACCACTTCTATTGTTCCTCCCTTGGTTGGAGGCATCATATTTATAAATTGTTTTCTAACGTTGCCTTGTGTTCCTCTACCAGAACTTTTAGAACTAGTATTCTAGTGGCTAATTTTACTCCCACTGTTTTGCTTTTAAAAACAGCACTGCAAACACCATTCTTATGTAAACATGTTTCTAGACTGAAGCAACTCTTGCTTCCAAGTAATACCCTGGAAGTTGCAGAATCAAAAGTAAGCACATTTTACATTTTGTTACATCTCTCTCTATTGCCTTTTGAAAGGTGGTACAAACTGTTCCCCTTTAAATAATCAGTAGCTAACAGCAAAGATAAACTTTTCTGCTTCCTGTTATGCATCTTGACTTTTGATAAAAATTAAGTTATTTTCTTCTTAGATTTACTTACTAATATTTTTGTATGCCCTCAAGGCAGTGTTTAGACACAAGTCCTACTCTTGTGGAGCTTACATTTTAGTTAGGAAGACAGACTATAAATGATGGCCGCTGTAAGCAAATAGGCTTATATAGTATATTAATTTTGACATCTACATGGAAATCAGCAGCAGGTCAGGAAGCCAGAAGTGTAGTGAGGCGTGGGATGAGAAGGTCATGGAGGGCTCACTGGGAAGTTGATGATGGAGTAGAGGCTGGAGGAGGAGGGCTTGGCTCTGCAGCCCTCTGAGAGGGGGGAATTCCAGGTGGAGGAAGCACCAGGGCAAGCTGCCTAAGAAGGAGCATCCCTGGTGTCACAGGATCCTTAGGGTGTCACTTTTCCAGCCAGAAGCCCCTGCTGCTGGTGGTGCCCTTGTGCAAGTTTTGCTTGGGCTACTGAGCTCATTCTGCCCATTCAGCCTGGCAGGCTGTGCTTGGCTCCTGCTACCAGCCTGGATCCCATCACTGCCAAGGGTGAGTGAGCCAGGTGCAGGGCAGCAAGGGGTACATAAATGGGCAGGTGCAAGGTCTGGCTACTGTGCACAGTCAGGCACGACAGCTGCTGTGGGGCAGGCATTAAGTCTGTGGCTGGACCAGGAGTACTGCAAGTGGTTTCCACTGTGGGGACTGGGAAACATGGTGGTGATCAGAAGCTTTGAGATGCCGGGAACTACAGAACTCCAAAAAGGATGTCACAGCCTTGGCTCAGGGAGCTCCTAGGTCTGGGCTCCCTGAAGGGCCACAGCTCTTCTCTCCTTCTCATTGCCTGCAACATGGTGAGTGGGGGGCATGTATCTGCCTTGTGTGTGTTACAGATCTTTCAGTCCCATCATTCAGCAGGTCCCAAGTTCTTGTCTCATGCCCAGGAAGAATGAGGTACACAGACAATTGAAGGGTGAGCAAGGCAAAGAGGTGTTTTATTGAGTGACAGCACAGCTCTCAGGAGACCCAGAGTGGGTAGCTTCTTTCTGCAGGCAGGTCATCCTGACAAGTATGCAGCCCTCAGTGGAGAGGAGACCCAGAGTGGGTAGCTCTTATCCACAGGCAGGTTGACCTGTCCTCTCTGTGAGTCTGACTGAGTCTGAGAGTTTTTATAGGCTTCAGAAGAGAGGTACATGCTGATTGGTCCATGGGAAGGCATGAGTGAGACAGGGAAAAGCACCATAAGTTCTCACTCTGGGCTGCATATTCCACCCGGAACTGACAGCCTGCCCTCAGGCTTCAGGCCATCCTTGGCTTGAAGGTGGGGCTTCACCAGGGACCTGCCCCTTGCCACCATCTGTATGTCATCCATGGTGTCCAGGCTGTTTGTGCTGAGTGGCACCTGCTGGCCCATGCTGAGTTACCGTTACTCCCTACTTGGCTTCCCTCCTGTGCTTGTGGGCACCCAAGGTCTGGAGGGGGCCAAGGCAGCAGGGGACTAGTGTATCAGTGCTGATATGAGTGCACTGCTATGTGCTAACTCAGCAGAGTGGCAACAGCACCCAGGCTCAGCCACAACTTTGCTCCAAATTCAGAGCAGGTGCCACAGCAGGGAGAGGCCAGGCAGCAGTAGCAGGCACTTCTGAGCTTGTGAGGGGAAGAGGGCTTCCCAGGCCCCCAAGAGCACAGGGATGCCACAGTCTGCAGCCATGGCTGGGTGGCTCCAGTTGCATCCAGGAGGGTGGGCAGGAGCCCCACCAACTTGGATAGGGAAGGGGCTTTCTCCTGTTTCTGGGTCCCAGTGGCTGGTGGAGTGGGCAGCCCAGCCATGCCTCCCTGCTGCAGCCGGCATTATGGCAGCAGCCACTCTAGATGGGCCACTGCTGCCATCACTGGCTCTATCAAGGGAGAGCCAGGGACCAGTGATGCTGAAGCTGAAGGGTGAGGGAGGAACAGAAGGAAGTGAAAGCAGAAAGGTCATTGCCCTCTGTGGTCAGTTCTTGGAGGCTTGGTGAGTGGCAAAGGGACCTTGACTTTTCCTTTTTGTGACACAGGTGCCACTGGAGGGTGAGGGGCAGAGGACTCATAGAGGAGTCATGTGACCTTGTTCACCTTGAGAACTGTGCAACAGACAGGCTGCCGGAAGCAAAGGTGGGGGCAGTTTCCAATTACATGGCCTTCATTTCTCCCCAAGTCCTCACCGGAAGTGCTTCTAACAGCAAATTTCTACCAATAGCCTTTCAAGGAATTTGGACTTTTGCTATATGATCCTCAGAAAAATTATTCCAAGCTCTACCCATTGTCCAGTTCCATGGCCATTTCAGTATTGCTATGTGTTTGTTACCGCACCACGTCACCGTCAGTACCAAAATACGCATTTGTTAGAGCTCTGCTAGAGAAAGAACAATTGTGTGTGTGTGAGTGTGTGTGTACAGAAAAGTGCAAGCAAACCACAATCCTAAATTCCCTGTATAAGTTTTACAATTTGTTGAATAAAGTTATTTTCAAAAAAGTCATGAATTGTAAATAACGCGTTAGTAGAGAGAAAGAGATTGCAAGAGATCGGCTTAAACAATTATGGCTCAGCACATCGGAAATCTCTGGAGCATACCAGCAGGCTGGAAAGTCTCAAGCAGAGCTGATGCTAAGTCCACAGGCAGAATTTCTTCTTCCTTAAGGGAACCTCAGTTTTGCTTCTAAGGCCTTTCGACTGATCAGATGAGGCTCACCCAAATTATAGAAGATGATCTTCTTCACCTAAACTCAACTGTTTGTAGCTCTCTTCACATCTACAAACACTCTCCCAGTGCCACCTATATCAGTGTTTAATTGAATTAGTATTATAGCCCGGCCATATCAACATGTAAAACTGAGTGTCGCACTCTGGGTGTCCAGTCATTTGTGTAGGAAGAATTCCATGTCATATCTCTTCAGGGGTAAATGCTAGAGGCAAAAAGAGGGGTGGATACACTTATTATTTACTGTGAGGCATTTAATCAGAAATCTGTCTCTGATCCAGAATGTCTCCTGTGTGAATTCAGGAAAAAAATAATAAAGATGAATATTAAAAACCAAGCAGTCATCAACAACAAAATAATCAACTTTAAGAAAAGTTTTTACTAGTTTAATTAAGTATTACAATTTTGGGAACACCTTCCAAAACATGCACCAAAAATTTATTGCATAACTCAGCTGAAAATCTCCACATCTGTTGAGTGTGGATAAAATTTGTCTGTACTCAATGGACTGTTAATATAAAATTACACTGTATCCTGTTTACTATTTGGTGAGGGAAACAGTTAAATTGACCTTAGTATATATACATTGGCTCCTTCCTTCATGTCTTTCCTTTCATCAACTTGTTTTGGGGTTCTTTTTTATTGAGTTCATGTTTTTGTTAAATTCTTAAGCACATAAAGGTATTTGCTTCTGTTTCTTGAAAATGTTCTTCCCCCCACAACTGTGTTCTTCTCTAGATTTTACATGTTTTTTTAATTAATAACTAATTAATTTTTGCCATTTATATATGATTCATTTTATTTTGGTCTTGAGAATAGAGTGTTGCAGATGTCAGACAGGATCCTGGCACCTGTGGAAAATAAGCCCTATACCTACAGGCAGAGAAAACTCAACAATGAATCCCAAGTAATAGCTTGTAAAGGCGCCCCTCCCACCCCGCCTGGAGCATCTTCCCAGCCCCAAGCAGTGACCGTGAAGCCCCTGCCTTGGAAGATGGGCAGTTGTTACTGCCTTCCTGGTTGTGCCCGCAGTTGCAGGTCCAGATTTCTCTCTTGTGGAGTGTTCTCTTTCTCTCTTTTTTTCTGAGACACCGTCTACCAACTATGACACTGTGAGAATTCTAGGGATTTTATCCATTCACATTCTGAGCACTGCTTTTTGGAGCCAGGGGCAGAACTGAAATGTTCACACGGATGGGTCAGGATCTTGAATTTCTTATCCACCGCAATCCCATCTACTTGAGTGGTTGCCGCTGGCACACTGTAGCTGGTTTTAGGTTGTGAACACCAATCTGCATCCTCCTATTAACTTGTATATCTGCACTTGGCTCCTTTGCCATCTTTTCCCTCACGTGTTGCCTGGGTAAAGTTCTGTGGCCAGGCCCGTTCTGCCCTCTTCACCTAAAAATCAGATACTCAATACAGCTACCTTAATATCTCCTGGAACAAAATTCTTGACATTATTTAACAAGTGTTCTTTTCTGTCTTTTTATAGGGTCCATATGCATTCAAATAGATGATCCTATCTGTCAGCTTCACACAACCATATCTGTAGGCTCTAGATGGGTATCCGAAATCAATAGGAATGGAATCATGGTAATTAAATTATAGCACTTACATATAATTACACTTACGTAAAAAAATGCCCACCCCTACTCAGAGCTACTCCTGAATATGATAGACATAAATCTTCATAAATGATCAGTTCTCCTGGGGGTGGGGAGGGGAAAGAACCTTAATCGTTAAAATTATGCCGGGAAAACTTAGGATACTGGAACTATTTCACTTCAGAGAAATCATTTGATTCAAACTCCAACTTTAAACAGGCACTTTTCAATAATTTTCATCTTTGAAATTTAATTTTAATGCAAGTCTCTTTGTAGCTCTTTACCCTGAAGGAAACTCATCTCCAAGCATGCGTTTCCTGAGAGTAGAGTTAAGCAAGCCTTAAAGTCAGAGCTCCTGGACTCACACCTTCATGTTATCAGGAACATACATGACACTTGGCATTGAGTGAGGGTTTAATCAATGAACTGATATCTGCTTGAATAAGTTGATTGATTCATTAAGATGACACCAAAAAAGAAGTCTTCTCTCCCAAGCATTCAGTAACACAACCTGAACGACTACTTTGTATCAGATGAGATTGATTTGCAGATTGGGCATGCACTACCTAAGGTAATCAGAAGGAACAAGTTTGCGAGAGTTTGCAAGAAGGCTGGCCTCAGGGTCTGCTTGGAGAGTTGGATGACAGGGAGTCCTAGATGGATTCAAGGTAGATGGGCTTCTCAGGACAGAGAGGAACCCAGGGCATCATGTGGTGAGAAGTAGATTGAGTATAAAATGTTCTATTACTTCACAGCACTTTAACTGGTTCTTAGATGATTATTAAGCAATAATGATATCAGGGGGACTCCTTAAAGAGACAGGAGAAAGTTTTCAAGGTGTAGGGGTTTTGAGAGTAGGGAGTATGAAACTGGATTTCCAAAATAACGAAGTGGGAAGTGCTTATTATTTGCTCTCTCTGAGGAGGTGGGAATGGGCTTCACCATTATGTTCTTCAATTATAAAGGAAAATCCTCCAAAAATTTGCCCTAATTTAGTGGCAATTCACTTGTCTTTGTTCCCAATATGTTCACTGAAAAGTGAGTGCAGGTAGAAGCCACATGAATGGAATTATAGTGATGACTGCAAGCACTGCTAGCATTTGTCCAGTGCACTCACACGGCGCAGCCCATATCTGGAGGGTGCAGCCTGGCCTGGGCCGCTGTGGAAGCGTCCTTCGCTGCATGATGAGTCACTATGTCTGCAAGGGTAAGGAGGAGGAAAGCACTTCTCACAGGGACTGATGGAAGGAACCGATGGGAAATTTGGCTTAGCACCCTCTGCTTAGTGGTGGCACATGACACATCTCTCCAAATAGTTGGTGTCCTGCTCATGTGAAAAGTTAAGATAGTTAATTTGTGTTGCTTCAAATTGATGAGCTGAGAGCAAGTTTTGGTGCAGGAGTTTTCTGCTCATTATAAGGACATTCGTGTGGTGGGTTAGAGCTGTCTCATGGAGAGGCTACCTTGACAGCTACAAGCTACCTGTTACTGCAAGTGTGCAGAGGGAGGGTGGGGACTATTTCCCCAGACACCATGGAGATCTCCGCGTCGGGTGCAGCTTGGTCTAAACGGCAGAAGTATGTCTCTAACTCCACCTCTTGATGATTCTGTACAATCTTTCCTTACTTTTCTATTTCCATGTGAGTTTTTAAAATTTTAACTTATTTCCTTTTATTCTTGAGTTTACCCCTCCCACTGTTTCCCTTGCTTGACTTAGTGCTCAAAACTTATGACCTCTTTTTCTTCTTGATTTTTCACATACAAACCGTATTTCATTTCAGTGAGCCTCAATGAGTTTGTTCAATCAAATATTGGTGAAAATATTTGATCATTGACCATTTCCTAAGGGGAAAAATGCTTTGCAGTTTACAGATTTCAGCAAGATGCTAACAGTTGTATTAAGGATGGACGATTTTGCTGAATATGGCGGATACAGAGTTTTTGGTTTCTGTGGTTTCTCTTGTAACCTCTTCAAGCTGCTCCAGTCAGTAAGGAAATGAGCACAAGCCTGACAGGGTGGGCTGGACCACATCGATGAGAAATGCATTTGTCTTCCAAGCACAACACAGACCAGTTCTGATCATCCAGGCCAATTTCTGCAGAGCGCTCCCAGCTGATACTTCTCCTACTCCATTCACTCTCGTCACCTCGCTTTGCGAACCACTACCCTCTAATTAGTGGCCACAGACATTTCATTCTGCCAAACTTTCTTCTGTTCATTAAAATTTTGTATTCAAGTATATATCCTCACGCAATTTTCATTCATTCGTTAACTCATATTACTAAAAATATAGTCATTAAAGGCAGACTCCAGGCCAGCACACGGTGGAGACCTGGCTGAAGAAGGCTGGACCCTTGCTTTTGAGGGGCTCCCTGACTCATGGAAGACACAAACTAACAAAACGTTTGGCCAGCAGCAGATAACACTGGATGTAGTGAATAAAGTGAATGGTATTGGTATTGACGATTTAGTACTGAATAGTATTGGCATTGATTCAGTCCAGTGAATAGTATGGTATTGACGATTTCAGTTCCATTGGGAAGGCAATTTCAACGAGCAAGCTTGATTGTCACCACACACTGTTAATTCCATGACTGAGGAAGGAATGCCATGAAGAAGAGAGTCGGTAGAATGAATGCAGGTTGACTGTGGAAAAGGAGCTCAGTCTGGGACCCATGCAGCTCTGGCTATGCTGCTTGGCAGGGTTTGAGTTTGGCTCACAGCCCCGGGAGACACAGTGTGTCAATTACAAGAAAAAAAAAATAAGTACAAAAAATGCTTTAAAATTACAAACTTTTAAATCAGCAAATTAGTAAAATATGTACATAAAATGCTATGCAAATATAAATTATTACTACTGTAGCTATCATAACATCATCGAAAATATATTTTTGTCAATATTTCTTTAACATGGAAAATTCAGCTGACTATAAATTATAAATTTATATGTGACACGTACTAGAAAAATAGTGTATATATTTAAAAATCTAAATAATAAATAGCCATGAAGAGCCTGCGCTCAGTAGAGCAGCTTTGTTCTCACAGTTAGAAATGTGTTCCAGATAATGCCTATGTCTATATGACGCCAAAAACTTTGCAACTTTCTGTTATTTAAAGATTTGGCATCACGTAAATAAAAGATAAAATTTTCACTTTTCATCTATAAGATGCATTTTACTGTATATTTTTGCTATTTAAAGAAATAAAATGTATCAGCTGGTCGAAGTGGTTCACACCTGTAACCTCAGCACTTTGGGAGGCCGAGGCGGGTGGATCACCTGAGGTCAGGAGTTCAAGATGAGCCTGACCAACATGGTGAAAACTGTCTCTACTAAAAATACCAAAAAAGTTAGCTGTGCATGGCGGCAGGTGCCTGTAATCCTAGTTACTCTGGAGGCTGAGGCAGGAGAATCTCTTGAACCCAGGAGGTGGAGGTTGCAGTGAGCCGAGATCATGCCATTGCACTCCAGCCCTGACAACAAGAGCGAAACTCCCTCTCAGAGCAAATGCATCATGTGCTGCTTTTAATCACTCTTGATGTTTGGAGAAAAGATACGTAAAACAGTAGAATCATGAGTTGGTATTTCATGTTCTGAGAAGCTGAAATGGAAGATTATGAGTGATGGAGATGGCAATAAATATTAAACTTTGCACATTGGCAGATCTGTATCCTGTGTGTTCATTTGAAACCTCTATTTCCAGGTCCAGGAAAAATGTCACGATCTAGCATCACCCTTCCCAGGAAAAAAGGACAAGAAATATGGCATGATTACCTACAATGTCTGCTGGTCCATCACCTTCTAGTATGGGTTGAAAGACCTTGAACTAGTCCCCTGAAAAGCCATATTCACCTGTTGATTACTCCTAACTCTAAGGAGTCCTACTACCACATGATGATCATTTTGCCGTGAGGGTATCTGAAGACCAACCACAAGGCAAACGAACCCTTTGCGACTTCTTTATACCATAGAAATCCTGGTGCACTCTGTGGGTTGTTATTAATCGTATTCACTTTAAAGATAATTTAGTTTTAATGCATTGTCAATGCAATTCTCTAGGGTACATAAAAAGTCATCTATCTTGTGCACATCGGCTTAGACCCATTTCCTGATCCTGTAGCAGCTATCTAATATTTCTGCTTTTAGCTAAGGGAAGTGACCGAAAATAAAGACGTGCGAAATACATCCTGATCCGTGTTGTAACTTCCAAATGTCTTCGGGGTCACTGCTTAAAAATGGTACCGGAGAGTAATGGCTGCATAGCAGAAGCATTAGAATCTTCCGTTTCTGTCTTATTCAGCTCTTACCTGGCTCGTGCTGCCAGGGACCTTGCTCCCTTCCTCTGGGGGAAGGAGTGGGAGGATCAGTATTTCAGAGAACCAAATTGTCTCTCCCAGGGAATCATAAAGCTACAACTGCAAGAGGGGGTCTGCTATGTACAGCACTTAATTGGTCGCCCACCACCTTGCTATTTGCTTAGGTATGTGGAAAAAAATTTACTGTGTCTAAAAAGCACCATTAATGCTCTGATATTGGACTAAGTCATCTGAAATTGCTTTTTTTGTATGTAAAAACATCATCCTATATTTGCAGTTCTGTACAGCTCAGTGTGATACCTGGGAATCTTTTTGTTCCTCTTCCATAAGCAACCTTTTCAAAGAAATGAAAAATAATGCTCACTGATACAAAGGATATTAGTATTCTGATTTGCCCACATAGTTGTAGAATGGCACATTGCCTTTAATAAGTTCTAGCCAGAAGCTGCCTTTTAAAAGATCTGTTCAGAATTGCTACAGTAGTTCATGAATAATCTTTATTAAAGTAATTAAGGAACATACCTCTTTCTGCCCCTCACAAATTAGGAGCTTGAATAAAATGTGGTAGATTAAGTTATCCTATTTGCTCCATTCTAAGATTTGTCTGTTAAATACAGGTTTATCTGTAGGTATAAGAAAGGAATGAATGTGAAGAAGTTAAACATCAAATAAATGTAGCCATTGCAAGAAGTATTCCCTAAACTGTTGTGGGGGTAGGGTGAGAGCATTTGTATCAAGGGAATCCCATTTAGTCTGTTTGGATTGGAGAGTGTTAGGGATTTGGGGACAGAATTCAAGCTAGGGTGATGAATATATCCATGAAGGGTTCAAATGGCATTTGGAATAAAATTTAATTGCTAAGAGAGCAGCCTTCAGCGGTGCTTAGCAACTTACGAATATTTCACACTCCTCCACCTAACAATTTCTTTTTGGGAATGGAAGCAGAAGCCTTGTTAACAGAAAACAAATTAAATCAAACTTTAAAGATGTTGCTATCATCCAGACCTTGAAGGAGTAAGAGTGAAGAGATATGTGCAGAAAGCATGTGGGCTTTGAGAAAAGATGCAGCAGAAAAAAGAAGCGCCCTGACAGGGAGACTAATTGAGACTGATGAAGACACGTTAAACACTTCTAATATGTGCACACGGTTAGTTAAAGGCTGGAGTGAAACGCCACTGGAAATAGCTGAACAAAGCGATTGAAGAAGGATGGATGCTGCTGGCTGACTTCTCAAAGCTCAGATACCAAGAGTGGGAGAAAACAAGCGATTACCTTTAAGTAAGGTCTAACCAGATGAAGAAGTGATTGATTTGGACATGGTTCTAGATAGCATATATTGTGTATAAATAATCTTATTTCTATTAAAATGATTCAGTCCGCATTTAGACATAAATTTTATTGGATTCATTTGATTTAAAATTTGTCCCCAGATTAAAAATGTATATAACAACACATTATTGACGTGAGCTATGCATGTATTTCAAATTGCAATGAGCCTCCATGAAGAAGAACATTATTATGGTATCTAGACATGGTTCTAGATAGCATATATTGTACATAAAATAATTTTATTTCTATTAAAGTAATTCAATTCACATCTAGAAATAAACTATTGGGTTCATTTCATTTAAAATCTGTCCCCTGATTAAAAATGTATACAATAACACATTATTGATGTGAGCTATGGATATATTTCAAATTCCAATGAGCCTCCATGAAGAAGAAATTCAGAAAATTATTATCTTCTGTTGCCAAGTTCTGTGGCATCACCAAATACCTGGTGACTGCTACTCAGGGGTGAAGAGATGGGTCAAAGCTTATTTAATCCAATATTTTTTGGCTCCTTTGAATAGATGACCTGAAATATGACCTGTGGAGTTGTCTGTTTTCTGATCTGTATTCACCCCACACTCGCTGTATCTCTGGATCCAAGAAAAGTGTTATCATGACTTAGCACCTGTCTTCGCGGAGACCAAGGACAAGAAGGGCCCTCCCTGCACTTGCTATACCTTGGCCACTTCCATCTTTTGGCCATAATGTTACCCAGGGATCCTCACAGTTCTTCAATTGACACTCTGCACTGTAAATCTTACCAGGATGTTATTTATAGGAGGATCTCTGTGAAGTTTCAAGGATGTGGATGCACATCATTCCCATAAAATGATCATTTGGATTTATTTTGAAGAAACTATCACACGTGTTAGCCACAATCTGTTTCTAATTCGTGAAAATATTTATTTTAAAGGCTTTCTGTGAGCATAGTCAGTGATAACAAGAAGTATCTGCAGCTGTTCCAGGTATTGTCACTAGTGGTTGATTATGTATATCACCATAAACTGTGTTTATAAATTATGTTTATTGTGTTATAATTAGTAGCGCTAACAGTGCATAATATCAATAAGGTCATTAAATATGTAAATAATAAATAATAGCAATATTAATGCCACCAAGCAGCAGTACTTGATCGCAGCACGTACATCCATTCAGCCTGGGATCACATTTCTCATCATCAGGGAGACATGGAACAGAGCCAGTCATTGGTTTAATGAACCCAAAGCCGAGTGCAGAAGTTGCACATAGTCTTGCTCAGTGCACTTCTTAAGAAGTGGAGAAATACTGCACAGTATGGCCTATTTCACAAAGCAGTGGGTTTCTGGAAATTTGAAAAGTGGATTTGCATGGAGGTAGGGAAAGACCTATGTACCTTTTCTTTTAAAATGGTGTCTGTTAAAATTTGCTGACAGAGCTGCCCCTAAATGCAGATGGAGAAATAAATAACATATATGGACATTCAAAGTGACCACAAGAACAAGGATTGCCAGACAATTTATAGACAGAACCTTGGGAAATTTTCTACTAGATCTCTGCCTATGAAACTGGGTTAAAGAACACAGCGCATGGCCAGACACAGCTCACAGGCATCTCAGGTGGACTCCTCAGCTGGCTGACTGGGCTAGGAGCAGGCCTCCACCCTCATGGTCAAGTGTGGGCCTCCGGGCAGGTCTGCATAAGGCAATCCCAGGTCGTAGGATGAATTAGGAGTACATCTGCAGAAGATGAGGAAAAGAATACCCTGAAGTACAGGTACTAAAATACGTTTCTATTAGGACAAATCATTATTTTAAAACCTCGTCAGCATCTTTTCAGTTCAAAAGCATGATGACAGGCAAAATTTATACAGCGAGTGACATACGTCAGACAACCCTAACCAGATAATTATTTGTATAAAGAATTTGTTATTAA
The DNA here is from genome assembly GCA_028533165.1 of Leontopithecus rosalia. NCBI lineage: Eukaryota > Metazoa > Chordata > Mammalia > Primates > Cebidae > Leontopithecus > Leontopithecus rosalia. The sequence continues at coordinate 105,122,348 of CM052661.1, forward strand.
CATTATTTTATTATATATTATTAGTAGTATGAAGAATAAATTTGAGAAGATATTCAGGAGGGAAAAACAACAGAAAAGAAAAGAGACTGGACACGGTGGCTCATTCCTGTAATCCCAGCACTTTGGGAGACTGAGGCAGGTGGATCACTTAGGCTCAGGAGTTTGAGACCAGCCTGGGCAACATGGCAAAACCCCGTCTCTATTGAAAATACAAAAAATTAGTCAGGCGTGGTGGCAGACTTCTGTAATCCCAGTTCTGCAGGAGGCTGAGGCACAAGAATCACTTGAAGCTGGGAGGCAGAGGTTGCAGTGAGCTGAAATTGCACCACTGCACTCCAGCCTGGGAGACAGAGCGAGACTCTGTCTCAGAGAGAGGGTGGGGGGGAGTTTCAAATGCAACAGCATAGCCTAAACAAAAAAAGGTTTATTTTCTTTAAAAAAAAAATAAAGGAAAGTGTAGAAGAGGAGGCCTTTCAAAGATACAGCTGAGAAAACATTCCTGGACTGAAGTAAGGCAGGTCCAGTAGGTCTGAGAGACTCCATGTGTGTCTGGTTTTGCCCAGGGACATGGCCTCCAGTCCCTTTTACAAGACTCATAAGGCTCTTCTCTTAAATGTGAGCCAAGGATTAATAGAAATGTTTTTAAAGTTTCAAGTGGAAGACAAAGAGCAAAATAAGCAAAAGATTAAACAAGTATGGAAGGACAAAGAAATTGAGATTGGAGAATTTAAAAAAAAAAATTACTGATATTACCAGAGAGATTAAAGTAGCTATCCTATTCATGAAACAAGAACAGAGTCCAAAAAACAGAACAGTGTTTTGAGGTCAGGAAAGTGTTACTGAAACTTTAAAAGACAGTAGACCTCGTTAAAAAATTAGTGCATGAACTGAAATAAAACATCAATGAAATCCCAAAAGAGCAGAGCAAAAGCACACACAAATGCCCCCACACACAGAAAATCACGAGAAGACAGGAAGATTAGAGGACAATTCCAGGAGCGGCAACATCCTGAAGAGTCTTCTGCACTTTTAGAATGAGGTTCCACGAAAGTAATTGAAGACTTGAGGGAAAATAAACCAATAAATAATTCAAGAAACGCTCTCTGAATTAAAGGTCATGAGCTTCCAGAATGAATGGGTCCACCAAGCACCTGGCACAATGGATGAAACAGCCATACAGCAAGACAAGGTTATAATAAAATGTAGAAAAGTGGGGACAAAGAAAACATCTCACAACCACAAAAGGGAAAAAGTGTGATTCATACGGAGAGCCAAGAATGAGAACAGCACAAGGCATTTCAGTACCAACGAGGCTGCTGAAAACAATGGGCAGGTATCTTCTAATTTTCTGGGAAAATTACTTTCAACTCTGGATTCTGTACTCATTAAACTACTAAGCAGGGGTGAGATAAGAATAAAGACATTTTAAACCATGAAATATCTTAAAAAGTAACACAATTGACTCCAAAATTATTAGAATATCTCAATAAAGTAACGATTTTTAAAAATGAAAATGTTAAGCTTCTACAATGTGGACTAAAAAACTAAAGTGAAGTTATGCTGTAAGTCAAAAGTTTTTTTATTTTATCAGTAAGGACTTTTAACCCATCCATCAATAAATATCTTTATGTGTATGTGTTTTTATAGCTTAGGTAAATAAGTACAATAATTACTCAATTTTTTAAATAAATCTGGCATACAATGTATATCTAAATTTATTGAAAAATGCAAAATAAAAGATAATCATCTCACCTATAAATATAGACTCATAAATTTATATTATGCTTTAAAAAAATTCAACAATATATTTTAATATCAATCATTCTTAACTAAGGTTTATTTAAAGAACATAAGAAATTAGGCCTACTAAAAATTCCATAGACTTATACTAATATTGTTACAGTGCTCTAACCATATGCCAGAAACTGTGGTACATAGTTTGCAAATCCTTAGGTCTATGTGGAAAAGTGAAAACCAAGTTTCCCCCATGCTGGTTGTGCAGGAAGCTCTGGAACGTAGGAGTAACGGCAGCTGTGGCTGCCTGTGGGGCTAGACTTTCCGAGATTGCACAGGATGTGAAGCAGGGTGCCCTGGGAACTGGAACTGTGGTTTGACTTTGCTTGGGTCAGCAACCTGTAGTGAACTCTGCACCCCTCTAAGCATAGCATTAATACCTCCCCAAATGAACATTTAATTGCAAAAATTTTCACCACTTTTATAGAATACTTCAATCAGGTGGAGTTTATGGCAAACGTCTTCCAGGTCTGGGGGCCCTTGTGCCCTACCTTTGCCTGTGTGCTCTGGTTTGGCCATTTGCATAAACTCGCCCTGCGTGGTTCGGAGAGCAGGTGGCAGTCTTGCATGCAGTGATGCCTGGGTACATTCTGTTAATGGTAAAAATGGCCTCTCCAATTAGTGAGAAAGGAAGAATTACTCAGTACCACCGGTGTGAGTGTGTGCAAATGTGTGGTGAGAATCGTGGGCTCTGACCCATTCTATTATTTCATCCAGGGTGAAATATGGGCTCTGACCCATTTTATCATTTCACCCAGGGGAAAATATGCAGGTTTTTGGTTAAACTGAATTACAATTTCCTTCTTATTCTACTTTGGACATAAAGAACTGATAGCCACCTAATCTGTCCACTAAGTTATGTCTGAAAGTGTAAGCAGACAGGGTTCCTAACCAAAAGGGCTCCAGGAGGGTGTATGAGAAGGGCACTCATCGTGGCTCAGAAGAGCTACAGTCCACTTTGGCAAAAGAAAACAGAAACAGGGATGCTTCCTGCTTCATATTACAAATCATCAGTCTCACCTGTTCTGGGGAGAAAGCAAAAATTCTCCTAGGGTCGCATTGGACCTCTGTCCACCTGGGAATTTTTGCAAGAATATTCCTTAATGAGACAGCAAGTTCAACAGAAAGTGGCTGGTTAAACATGTGATGAGAGATGTTAATATCACAGCTATTGAAAATCTGATTTTTTAAAATATGACCTCTATAATGTACTCATATGAAATTTGAAAACAGGGTTTCAATATTTGCATGTTTATGTTTATGAATAAAACTAAACACGTCTTGTTTTTCTAGTTTAAAGTGAAAATGGTAAAGCTGACAGCTACATAGACTACAGAGTCTATCTTCTGTCTTCTCACCTGGGAAGGACATTCTCTGTGAGTGTATAATTTTCATGCTTTTTAAAAAGAGGAATGAATTTGAAAAGGCTTACTAACCCTGGTTTAATGAAATGCAAAATGTTTCTGTCTATAAAGTCAGAGAAAATTAAGGCCCAGGTAATAGCATTCAAATATAGAGTTGTATGTGAATGTGAAATACAGGTTAATATATGTCTGTATGCACATGTTACTAGAAAAAAGACTGAAAGGAAAAACCCCAAAATACTGAAAATATTTATTTCATAATAGTGGATCTAGCAGTTATTTTTTAAAAGTATGTGTTTGCTTAATTTTCTAAAATAACATACTGTAGTTTAAATTAAAATGTTAGTTTAAAAAAGTAAAATCTTGGTAAGGTGATCTACTGATGAATGTCCATCTCTACCCTCACAGCCGGGAAGAAGGACTGAAGTCAGTCAGGAGTCCTAGCTCCGACCATCCATCTGCAGCCCATGAGCCTTGGGATTCCCCAGGATGTCCCCGGGATTCCCTAGGATGTCCCCGGCTTCCTCCTGCATCCCACACCTACATCATCCTCATCCATTTCCATCCTGAATTTCTAACCACTCTTGGTTTGCCAGAGTAGTGAACCAAGATCTACTCACCCAGCCCATGCACATTTCTTGGGTCATTTTTTAAATTAGGGTTTTTATTCTTTGTATTTGTTCTCCACATGCACTTCAAATCTGTTCTACCTTCATTAAAAAGAAAACAAAAACATAGATCTACAAACGTGTGGCTGCTTACAGATGACATATAAAGTGTGGTTTCCTTATAGATCTGAAAAATGTGGTTACTCAGGTATCCCTTTTCTCTCTTTCTTTCTTTTTTTCTTGTTACTTTATTCTCTTTCTAGGAAATTGTTGCCTCAATGCTTGTCATGTATTTCTCAGGAGTCAGAATTGATCCATTTCCCAGTGTCAGGCCTCAGGGCCACACACAGTAGGCACTCAGCCCAGGTTTCCAGATGAGGCTGTTCAAAGAAAAAGTCTGTCTTTCCCTGGTGACTACCAAGTCTGCTGGGTAGATGCTCATGTTTCCTACCATCCTAACTAAACAGCTCTCAGTTACCTTGAAGCCAGTGGGTATTATTCCACTAAATGTAAAGTTCATTGTCAAACTTTCAACCCCCTGTAGACCTGCTTGCATTACCCCTCCACCTGTGATCCAGGTTAAATTGTCAAGTGGCACCCACGTATAAAATGAAGAAATGGAAAGTTCAGTTACCCGGATGTATTTTTCGGGCTGGGTTTCGGATCCCAGATGCCTAGACACAGTGGCGTGACACACAGCTTTAAGTTTTCACTTGGGGTAGGCGTTGGGACCTAGGAGCCTGCAAAAGAGCTTCTGAGTGAACAGCTCCAAATGCCTGGGGATCCCAGAGATTTGGGGTCAACATGAGAAGCAGAAACACAGCTTCCCTGTGCAGCTGTTGACTCACAGCTTGGCGACATTTTATCATTAACTTATTTTATTGTATTGTATTTTTTAACAGGTCTTGCTGTCACCCAGGTTGGAGTACATTGCACACAATCACCACTCACTGAAGCCTCAGCCTCCTGGGGGCCAAGCAATCCTCCTGCTTCAGCCTCCCGAGTAGTTGGGACTACAGGCACACACCACCATGCTCAGCTGATTTTTTATTATTATTCTTTTTTTTTGTAGAGATGGGGTTTCACTATGTTGTCTAAGTGGGTTTCGAACTCCTGGGCTCAAGCAATCTGCCTGCCTCAGCCTCCCAGAGTGCTGGGATTACAGGCATGAGTCATCATGCCCTGCCTGTCATTAACCCTCTTTATTCCTGCCTTTTCCTAACCTTCAAAGCCAGCGATACTTACAGCCAAAAATATTTCATAAAGGAAAAACTGTTTGAATAGTATACCCAGCCATTTTCTCAGATAATTCCCCCTACCACAATGAATCACTTTTAAACCCGAAAAGAAAAGGAGAAACTCAGTTGGTATCTCAGGTAAGCCATTGCAAAGGTCCTGAGAAGTAATCATTTGGGAAAGTACCAACCTCCGCCATGAAGTGCTGCAGAGATTTGCACAACAAAAATGAGACTCAGAAAACGAGCCAACATGTTTCCCTTGCTGGCTGCTGGCTGCGTTGCTGGGTTTTTCTCATTTTCCACCGTCTTGCTTTGAAGCCTCCAAGGCTCAGTCCTCAGCCTTCCATCCAGATTCACACCTTTGGTGATCACGGTCATTTTGTGGCTTTGAACACGTTCTTTTCACCTAAATTCCTAAATTTATGTTTCCTGCCTGGACCTCTCTCCTGAACTTCAGACCTCCAACAACTAAATCTCCATTTGCCAGTTTAAAAGGTGTCTCAAACGTGGCATTCCCAAATCTCCGCTGAAAACATTCAACTGCACCCATTCTGCCTACACGCTGGGGCTGCCCTTGACTCTACTTCCCTCACACTCCACAGCCAACCCCTCAGCAAAGCTCAGTCCCTGTTCCACACATGGCCAGAGGCTAACAGCTTCCCACCTTCACCAGCTCTTCCATCTCTCTTCCCCTTCGGTCTGTTAATACTCTCTACAGGGAGCCAGATCTTAAAAAGCGTGAGCTAAATCCGCACGAAGGTTCTCCGGCCCTGCACAATGTGTCCCCATCCCTTTCCTCTCTGCCTCTCTCCCTCTGCTGCCATCCGTCCTGGCTTCCTTGCTGTTTCTGGAATTTGTCTGCCATGCTCTTCAGGGCATTTGCATTTGATGACTCTTGCTCTGATTGGAAGCCTCTTCCCCAGAAATCTGTGTGTGCGGAGTCCAGCCTCTTTCGAGTCCTGTCAGCCTGTTTACACCTGTAACTTGCCCTTTTCTCCTTAGAATCGTGATCCTCTCCTTAAACCGCTCTTTTCCAAATCACACACACCTTCTAACACACAATATGATGTGTTTATTTTTGTTTTATGTGTTATTTACTGTATTATTTATTGTCTCTACCACCCCACAGAATGTAAGCTCCAGGAAGACAGCAATTCCTAGTTTTTTCCCCCCAAGTAAACCCCAAAGCACCTAGAGAAAACAGTGCCTGGGGTTGCAGTAGCTGCTAAACATCTGTTTAATGAATGGATGAATTTTCCATAGCTAAGATCTCTATTTTAAATGACTATATTTTAATCACTTTATGTATGAAACTTCCAGAAAGGCAGGATGCTAACACTAGGAAACAACCCTCCTCACGTGCATGAACTCGGAACTTAAAATATTTCTGGTGGAAAAGTGCATGTTACAGAACGCAGATGGAAGAGTTACCTGGCAGGGCACTCATGTGGACCTGGCCAGCAAGCGTCTGAGGGCAGCACAGTGAATACAAACACACTGTCCAGTTACAGGCTGTCGAACTGTGCTGTGTTGTAGATGCGGCACAGTGTTGTGCTGCGTTAGATTATCTGTTGTGTGTTTTTCAGCTGTTGTAAAAACTGGATATAGCTCCTTTCTGCTTACGTCTTTCATTTTCATCTGGATGTTCTGTGATTCCTATGAGATCATTATCTTCAGGTTTTGTTTTTACCTGTGTGTTTCCTTCTTCAGACTTTAAAAATGTTAGGGCAGGATGGACCAGGTGTGCCCAGCTAGGTTTCGAGGTTCCCTAGTGCCCTGATGGAATGGGCCAGGTGTGCTCACTCGGTGTGGGGGTCATTACATAAATGCCCTGGGAGAACGGACCAGGTTACACAGCCAATGCCAGGCTTATTTGACGAGCATCTGATCAAACTGAGGTGACCTACACCTTACGTTCTAATTTAACTTCTTAATTTTCAGTTATCAGTTAGGGGAAAGTTTGTTTTTTCTCTATAGCCCAGATGCCAGGCTAATTGCCAGGGACACAAAGAGGGATAAATTACAGAGTCTGCCTTCCAATGTGTTGATTATCTTTTTTCCAGACCACAACGTATTCGGAAAAGAAAATGCTAAGGACAGAGAGAGTGTGGGCAAGTACTTTGACCTTAGAAGAAGTCATAGGGAAAATCTCTTACAAAGCAGATCCAATCAATAAGAAACGTTCGCTGCCTGCTGTCATTGGGTGCTGGGGCAAATAGCAACACCCACTGCCACACCCTCTACGTCCTCCCCGGGTTTCCTGTACAACCATACCACTGGACCATGTTCTGCACTCTTACTCAGAAGACAGGCATGCATAGGCCACATTTTAAAAGTAATCCCACTTGAAACTATCTTTAAAATGTGTATCTGTGGAAATTTCTCAACGCCATCCTGTTAGAAAAGAGCACATCAAATGTTCCGACTCTTTTTATCTGTTCAGGTGTTGACTCCTAAAGTTTTTGAATTACAGTGGTCTTGAAAATCAGCCCTCAGGAGTTTCCAATGTTTCTACTTTTGTTAAAACTTTTGAGAAAGCAGTTTAAGGAGATATTGTAGTTAGATCTTTTTCATTTTCCGGAAGTGCATTCCTAATTCACAATCAGTGACAATGTAAATTCACCAGAAGGCTAACACTCTCGTGTTTTGAAAATGTGTAGTACTGTCAGCAGAGCAGAGACGTTGCTCCTCTATTTTGGCCAACTGAGGGCATGATCCATGCCAGATATTTTGCATATTTTTTTTCTGATACTCTACTACACATTTATCAATTGGAAATAAATTGCTGGTAATAGGCATAGTATTTATCCATGTCCATTCGGGAGCATGTGCCTGAAGCCTGGGGACTCAGGATCTCAGCTAGCTTCCTTGGAATTGGGGATGGGCAACTCCTTCCTCCACACGAACACAAACATTAACAGCACTGAAGTTGTTTGAACCGGCCAAGAAGGTCAAATTCGGATAATTACAGTTACTGGACTGATGTTCAGAGATTCACATTCCTTGATGAATCCATAACAAATGCTATGTGATGGAAATATCTCCCATTGTTCTTGTATTTGCCAGCTCACAGAGTCTTCCCAGATGGCAAATACAAAGATAGCATAAAAAATTTCCTCCTGAAATGCAGTCTTTGAAAGTGTTTTGTTAGCCTAACAACAGATACTCCAAGATGTTCCAACATTTCGATTCTAATGGACATAACTGATGCCCCTCCGCTCCTTAAAAATACTCCAGATATTAAAATGCTTCATTACAGCAAATTGCTTGTTGTTATTAATGTCATTATTGGTGGCTCGCAGAAGTACTCTCTCCCACCCCTTAGGAAAAACCCGGGTGCTTTATTCCTTGAATCTGCATTCATTATAGTAGGTGGATCTCTAGAGCAATAGAAACGGGAAGGTCTCAGTTGTTAACACAAAAGTGGAACTGCTTAAATGTGATTACCTTGTTTAATGAAGTGTTGCATTTATTTACAAGATGACACGATGCATCACATTAGGGTTACCGTAAATCAGCTTATAAAAATGGACAAATGGTTCAATAAAGGGATGCATTTACAAATTGGAGATAAAGATGTTTGCACACATTCTACTATTTCCCACTGTTTAAAATATACTATTTTGAGACCGGCTGAGGAATTAAACTCGGTGATTTGCTTCTTCACTTCTTTCATGCTCTCTGTCACTGTGGCCCTGAATTCTACCGTGGCCTCAATTTGCATCTTACGGTGACTGGAAATCTCCTTCCCTTCAACCTTCTCAGCATCTGCATCTGCAAACACAGCTCCGTCGTTATACATGCAAACGCACTCCCCAGGCTGCCGGCTTTCACAGAGAACATACGAAATTGCGGTGATGTCTGACAACCGGACGGAATTGCCGAGGGCACTGGCTACTCCTGTCTCAGTGTTGTTGTTTTTTTTCTAATCTGCCTGGTAGAAAACTATGAGTAACCCCTTAGATCACAGGTCGAATGCCTATGTCTACTGGGAGTGAATTCAAATCGACATTCACCACAGGTTCAGCGGGGAAACGCACAGTGTCTGATGTATAGAAAGAAGAAACGTGAAGTTAGACTACAGGATGGAGTCCGGATAACCCTGCCTCTTGTCGGTGTGACTGCTTACCTTCTCAGCTTCCCCCTCGTCCCCCACATGTGGCCGTAGCTGTGGTGCAGAAGCAGGAGAGCACAATGGGAGACATTGGCTTGGACCTGGGTCTGCACTTGCCTGCTGCGCAGCATTCCCTCAGTAGGGAAGGAAGCACGAATAATATCTGCCCAACGTAACCATCCTGAAACGATCAAGTGTTACTATAAAGAGAGCAGGGCAGGGGTGAAAGTTTGGGATTCGCACACTTGCGAAACAGGCCATCTCCACTGGGGTTCGCGAAAGACACTTTGCATGGAGATGATGGACAAAAATGGTGAGCATGTATTTGTTAGTTATCAGAATTTGCCATGACCAACAGAAAACAGCAAGTATTTGATGCTTTCAAAATGTATTTTCCCCTAATAGGCTGGACCTGTATTAATGGGATATAGAGAAAATGAGTTGCAGGTTTGGGTTAGAGGACTCGGTTTCACGATTCAGCTCCAAGACTTACTAGCTGAGCAGCCTGGACAAATGGCTGATTTCTTCATCTGTGAACTGGGGATCCTGACATCTGACTTTATAGGATCTGGGGCAAGAAACAGGCGGGGAACTGATCCTGCCCACCATTTAGCAAGGGTCAAGTTCTCTCCCTCATTCTCTGCTCCGTTTTCCCTCCCTCCTCTTTTCTTTCTCACCTATTTAAATCTACACGGGATGTCTTTTTGCCAACACACCAGTTGAACACATCTTGGCCCACACTCATCCCCTCCCCCACATTGTCATGTTTACTGTATCCTGAAAAGTATTCTTTGTGAGTCTTAATTAATCACATGTTAAAAGTATATTTTTGAGTTTGGCTCATGACCAAAAAAAAAAAAAAAAAAAAAAGAAGAAGACTCTTAAATTTAAGTCTCCAGAAGACCGATCACAGACAGAGCTTTTGATTTCAGTCATAAAATGTAAATAGAAGCATTTTAATTCCATCCTTCTGGGTTTCCTCACCAGGCAAACAGATAACCTAAACCTCAAAAAGGAGTGGGAGAAGGAAGAAATGGAAAGTGATTGTAGCCTTTTAAATAGGACCCAAACCTACATTTAAAAGAGCAAATTGGTTACGAATTTGGTAGAATTAATCAGTGTGGACTGATTTTCTCAAGGTTGAAGAATTTGAATATTGTGGATATCTTAATAAAAATACTAAGAGAAGAATGATTGTAATCCTAGACACTGGGGTCTCTAGAGCACAGGAGGGTGCTAAGGGTCAGAGCCAGCAAGATAGTGTCTCCTAGGGTACAGCCCTACCTGACTGCCCCTTGGGGACAGCCGCCTCCCACTTCAGGGAAAGTCCTGCCCAATCCAACCACCTCTCAACTCAGGGACAGTCCTCCTGCTCCAGCCACCTCCCACCTCAGGGACAGTCCTGTCCAATCCAGCCACCTCCCACCTCAGGGACCGTCCTGCCCGATCCAGCCACCTCCCACCTCAGAGACAGTCCTGCCTGCTCCACCACCTCCCACCTCAGGGACAGTCCTGCCCGATCCAGCCACTTCCCACCTCAGAGACAGTCCTGCCCAATCCAACCACCTCCCACCTCAGGGACAGTCCTGCCTGATCCAGCCACTTCCCACCTCAGGGACAGTCCTGTCTGCTCCAGCAACCTTCCACCTCAGGGACAGTCCTGCCTGCTCCACCACCTCCCACCTCAGGGACCTTCCTGCCCGATCCACCCACTTCCCACCTCAGAGACAGTCCTGCCCAATCCAACCACCTCCCACCTCAGGGACAGTCCTGCCTTATCCAGCCACTTCCCACCTCAGGGACAGTCCTCCTGCTCCAGCCACCTCCCACCTCAGGGACAGTCCTGCGTGATCCAGCCACTTCCCACCTCAGAGACAGTCCTGCCCAATCCAACCACCTCCCACCTCAGGGACAGTCCTCCTGCTCCAGCCACCTCCCACCTCAGGGACAGTCCTCCTGCTCCAGCCACAACCCACCTCAGGGACAGTCCTGCCCAATCCAACCACCTCTCACCTCAGGGACAGTCCTGCCTGCTCTAACCACCTCCCACCTCAGGGACAGTCCTCCTGCTCCAGCCACCTCCCACCTCAGGAACAGTCCTGTCCAATCCAGCCACCTCCCACCTCAGGGACAGTCCTGTCCAATCCAGCCATCTCCCACCTCAGGGACAGTCCTGCCTGATCCAGCCATCTCTCACCTCAGGGACAGTCCTGTCCAATCCAGCCACCTCCAACCTCAGGGACAGTCCTGCCTGCTCCAGCCACCTCCCACCTCAGGGACAGTCCTGCCTGCTCCAGCCACCTCCCACCTCAGGGAGCCAGATGAGGAAAATAAGTAAACCCCCAGCCCTGTTTGATGCTTTTGCATCCACCACCTAACTTCTTTCTCTACTAACAAGAAAGCCTTCAGCTTTTCCTTGATCTCTGATAAGTCTGATGATATTACATGCTGAGGTCTAGGGACGTGTTCCCCAAACTTAGAAATCCGCCCCTCAATCCCGTGCCTCACGGAATACTGTTTGCTCTGGCATTCATCTTCCTTGGAAAACCAGTGCAGCAGCTCTGTCTCTCCACGGACCATGGCTTCTCTTTGGTGCTCTGCGGGTCTGCTAGCACTGGGTCCCAGCACTGATACCCAAGGTCTCCCATCCTGTGGCCTCCGGAGTCCTCCCTCTGCCAGGGGAGGGGCTGCCAGGACACATCTCCAGGTGTCCAGTGCCAGGTGGGGGCGGGGCAGGAGGGAGCCCCAGCCTGCCACCACATCTGCAGGTAGTGCCGCTTGAGTGACAGGTGTAGTGGATGCCACACCGGCTGCCAATATGTTATGAGACCATGGTAACAATCACTCATCTTCAGGGAGCGCGCCGCTTCCTTCTTCACTATCAGACATGAAAGAAACAATTTCAGGTGCCAGAAAAGGATATCTGATAAAAGAAAACATTTCAGCTTTCATGGCGCTGGAGTTTGCCCCAAAGCAGTAGCTTTGATATATTTTTTTTAAGTCTCTTTCTTTATGTTTACAATTAATCCATGATTATCTACAATCTTTTGACCTATTGGGTCCTAGCAGACGGGTATTGGTTTCTTTCTTTCAGAAGCATCGTTGTTCTAGAAATTTACTTGAGTATCACGCATAGCGCCATTTGCTTAGTGTTTTACCATTTCCAAATAACTTTCCGACAGGTAACCTAATTTTGCTTCACTTAATCCTCACTGCAAACCTGAGTGTGTAAGAATTACAAGATGATTCGCTTCTGTAATGAATGATACTAAGTTTTATTCAAAAGGAACACTGAACGCAGAATTATTCCTTGAAAACTTCTTGACATCCTTTTGGCAACAATTTTATGCCACTCTACCTGTCAGTGGAAACTCTTGAACAAACAGTGCGGCAGTTAGAACGACAGAGGTATCTGAGGCTGTTTCCTATTTTTTGATGGAGTAATGTCCTCAATAACCGTAAGGAAGATGTTAGCAGAGTTCAAGAGATTCCTGCTCCTTTTTTCCTTCTCAAATCCTTTCTGCTGTTGGAATCTGCTTTGCATAGAAGAATTCACAACAAATACCACATTTAGGCAAAAGAAGCACCCACTTTGTTTCAATTTTCTACTTCTTGGGGTTTCGGATGTAAAGCATCACACAAGGGGAAATGTATATGTATGCCTATGTGCATATCCATATATTCTATACTGTACCCTCATTATATCATGCCTTTGTTCTAATTTATTAAAATCAAAAGCCTCAAACTGTAGCAGCAAGGAAAGAAGCCAGGAATGCTCACTGAGGAGCAGGTGGATTTGGAAGACTCAGGTATTCATCACAGGTCACACAGAGTGCAGGACTGGATTGCAGGGAGCACCAAGCTGTCCCACTCCTGGGATGAGGGGAGGTGGCCACCTTTCCCAGGAGTGTGGCAATAGGTAGCTCACATCCCATCAGTTTCAGGACCTAACATGCCTCAAGCACCCTGCACCCAACGTGATCACAGGAGCTAAGGGCAGGAGCAGACAGGATGCGGCTATACTGCATACACTCTGGAAGGCTGTGGAAGGGAAGGTGTCCTGTCCACACAGAGGCTGACTGACTGCAAGGCCCCCTGCAGGGGGCAACCAGAGGAAGTGAAGCGGGTGTAAGTGACCTCAGGCCCCTGGGAGAGTGCTGTCCTCCATTTCAGCCATGGATCCGAAAGAAGCAAAGTGCTCGTGTCTGGGGAAAAGGAGTCCCCAGTTAGCTGAACACCAGTCTCTTAGTCTCTGAACCTGATTATTTACAGCTGCAAAACTGGCGTGTAAGCACTTTAAATGTCTGCGACTCTCTACTTTGACCATCACTGGACCAAAGTTGAATTGCGAGTAAAGTTTGATGAAGATGGACACACGCCACTTAGCTTTCCCACCTCTGTCCCTCCCCGCGGGCGGAGCTTTGCTGTCCCCCGCCGTCCAGAGCCAGGGGTGCAAACACAATGAGGCCTGTGGGTGCTCCTTGCAAGGCATATAATGATTCATTTAATGAACTGTCCCCAGAGGAATTAATTCTCCTCCTAGGCTTAGGTGGTTCCTGGGAGGATATTTTCCTGATTCGCACTCCTCCTAGGACGGGTCCAGCCCATTCACTGTTAGGTTTTTAAAAACAAAAGCAGTTGACTTTAGAAACATGGAGGGATGGAGTGTGGGGAGGAGTAAGGACCAGGGCTCCTGCCTTTTCTTCCCCGGAAGCACACCCTACACTGACCAGGCCTGTGTCCCTGTTCCCAAGAAGAGGCTCACGAACAATCAGGCAGAGCCACCGCCGTGCCACGTTCTCAGGTTCTGTGCAGCAAGTGTACTCTGCTCATCCCAAGACGGAGTCCAGCTGACCCTGGCTCTGCAGCTCTTCACACAACCACAGGTTTCTCTCTCTCTCTCTTTCTTTCTCTTTCTTTTCAGAAAAGCTCTCACTCCATCTCCCAGTCTTTGGAGTGCAGTGGCATGATCATGGCTCACCATAGCCTTCAACTCCTGGGTTCAAGTAATCCTCCTGCCTCAACCTCTCAGGTAGCTGGGACTACAGGCACGTGCCACCATCCCTGGCTAGTTTTTAAAATTTTGTAGAGGCAGGGTCTCATTATGTTGCCCAGGCTGGTTTCAGACTCCTGGGCTGAAGGGATCCTCCTGCCTCAGCTTCCCAAAGTGCTGGGATTACCGTCATAAGCCACTGTGCCCAACCCCATACACAGAATATATGTGTAGAGCTCCCTGGAAGACCAGATGGGGGCTGTGTGGGATGATGCCGAGCTTCCCTCAGATGCCCAGTCATCTCCCAGAGAAATGGCCTTGATTTGTGCTCCAGCTGGATTTCAGCGAAGGGGCTCGTGTTTTCTGCTCCAGCATCATCCTGCCCCTTTGCTTCTTGGCCCTCTCTCCAGCGGGGCAAGAACACATGGATTCCGTGTGTTCTGTCCCTCCCCTCAGCCCAGCTTCTCCTCCTCCACTCTGGCTTCCTTGTCTTTCCATGAGGCTCTCACTGCCATCCACCCCTCCAATTTTCAGCCAACTTCCATTTCGCCTTAAACTTAATGCAGTTAGAAAGGACTTAGAAAATTAAAAATAAAACTGAAGTGTTTAAAAATCCATTTTGTGCCTGTAACTCCCGATGATATCTTGGCTTTTCTGGCTCCCCTTTCTTCCCTCCTGTCTTCACCAGTGTGGTGGCTGATGCCTGTAATCTCAATGCTTTGGGAGGCAGAGGCAGGAGAATTGCATAAGGCCAGGAATTGGAGATCATTCTGGGCAATATAGTGAGACCCCTTGACACACACACACACACACACACACACAAAGTACAAAAGCTAGCAGGCTGTAGTGGCTCACGGCTAAGGTGGGAGGATGATTCCAACCCAGGAGTTTAAGGCTGCAGTGAGCTATGATCACACCACTGCACTCCAGCCTGGGCACCAGAGTGACACCTTTTCTCTAAAAAATAAAACTAAATAAAAATCCATTTTGCTTCAAGAACATTGCCTGATGACAGCAGTCCAAGACAGTGAGGAGGAGAAGGCTGTTTACAAACAAATTCAACTCCCAGAGCTCCTGTGTGCCCCTGGGCAAGCTGAGGCACTTCTCTGTGCCTCAGCTTCTCCATGCACAAACTGCAGCTGGCAGTAGCAACCACCTCAGAGGGCCGATGGCAGCTCAAATCCCCGACTGGCCCCGGGCCCTGACGAAGGAAGGCTGTGCAGGCTCTGCATCTCTTCTTTTGGATGTTGGCTCTTCTGCTGGCATTGTGCTTAGAAAGGCACGGACAGGCACTGACACTGGCTGAGCAGACAGTGCTGGCAGAGTGGACCAGGCTCAGGCGTGCTCAGATGGGGCCCACCTCATAATCCAGGTACCCCGTCATCCAGGCACCCTGTCATCCAGGCACCCTGTCATCCGGGTACCCCATCATCCAGGCACCTCATCCAGGCACCTCATCATCCAGGTATCCCATCAACCAAACACCCCATCATCCAGGCACTTCGTCATCCAAGTGCCCCATCATCCAGGCACACTGTGATCCAGACACCCCGTCATCCAGACACCCATCATCCAGGCATCCCATCATCCAGGCACCTCAGCATCCAGGTATCCAGTCAACCAGACACCCTGTCATCCAGGTGCCCCATCATCCAGGTACCCCATCATCCAGGCACACTGTGATCCAGACACCCTGTCATCCAGACACCCTGTCATCCAGGCACCCCATCATCCAGGCACCTCAGCATCCAGGTATCCAGTCAGCCAGACACCCCGTCATCCAGGCACCCTGTCATCCAGGCAGGCGTCCACATCCTACATGTTGAGCAGGTTTCATGTATCAATTCAAAAAGTTATTATATGAAGGAAACACATTATATATAGGGGAAACTGTCCTAATTTCTAAATGATACACCCTTCCTATTTTTAGATTTTTATGACTTTGCATCGTTCTCTCCTGAGCTTGATTAATATGGCAAAAATCTAGTTTTGCACACCCTGTTGCTTTTATTTAATTTAAAGGGAAAGATCATAAAGTGTGAATGATCTTTTGTTTTGTTCTGAGTTTTGTGTGTGTGTGTGTGTGTGTGTGTGTTTTCCTTTTTCTTCTTCTTGCTTACTCCTGGTGGAAACTTCCTTTTGCCAAGATCCGCTTGGGAAATTTCCATTTCAGGATTTTTTTATGAAGCTGCAAGAGACAAATTAGGTGATATGAATAAGTTAACGTCATATTTGCTGCTTTATCACAATACGGAGCATAAGTAATATATGCTATTTGACTTGTGGTTGATGCAATACTTCATTAGTTGAGATTTTGTGAAACGTTTACAGATCCTTAATCAAGAGGCCATACTGGAAGAACTTAGCTGATAATAGGCGTGGATATTTAACTTGTATCTAACTCAGTTTGTGGAATGACACCAGACCCCATAATGGAAAAAGGAAACCAGAGCATGACATTATAAAAATGCAGAGCATTATGACTCAAACACAGTTTGCAAAATTGGACTTATTACCCCGGAGTATTTTGGTTTGACCCAAATAGAACATACTGAACAGATTTTCAAGGTTGAAAATACCCTACATTCATTCATCTTTGCAAATTTAGCCACCCTGACTGCTGCTGACGGCCTAAGGGCTTTCCTCTTCCTGGAAACAGGAAGGTATTCACTGAGCATGTTGGTTGGTATCATTTTCCACTGTTTGTGCCACTCCTCCTGGCATGCAACTTCTACACACCTACTCTTTCGGAGAGGCTGGTACCTCATCTTGTTTAAAAGGAGATCATCTCAGGAGAGCACCTTTTCATCGAGACTCTTCTGGAGGAGCAGCCTCATCTTCCCCTGCATGGGGACTGCTTAAGATCCCTGGCCTGGGAAGCTGCTGCCTTCCACTCAGTGCCCTCACTGCAGTGGATGGTCCAGACATGGACTGCCAGGCATGGCCCCACAGGCACCTGGTGCTGGCCCCTCTTCCCTCCTGTCCAGCAAGGGCACAGAAGTGAATCTACGTGCAGATGTGAGTGCCACGTCCTCTGTCCCCTGGATGAGATAGAGAACCAGGAGAAGCCTAACCTGAGGTTTCCGTGACAACCATGGAAGCCTCCAGAAACTTCAGCACCCTACCAACTCCCTCTCAGAACCTCCAGGTTGCCAAAAAATATACGGTACTGAAACGGCAGCTGAAGGAAGAGCAGGAAAGATGCGCTCTAAGGCAGGGATTCTCGAGCTTCTCCCCCAGGTGAGAAGGGCTTCTGGGAAGCTAATAGTGTGTCGACCTCAAGAGGCGGCATAGGTTATTGATAATGCTGCTGAAGTAGGACTGAATGCCTGGAATGCCCTGAAATGCTGCAATTTAACTTACCCAAGAATCTAAATGCAAATCAGCCCTATTCACCACTACATTCGAAGAGCACGTCTGCAGTTGTAAATGCTTTGGATCTCCCTTTCTCTTATCTTGGGGCTGTCAGATTTCTGATTCAACCCTGGTGGAGAATGCATCTTCCATTCCCACTCTGTGCGGGTGGTCGGAAAAGATTGCTTTCTCCCCGGGGAAATGGCTTCGGCAGCACAGCCAGACTGCTGGGGTGGATGGAAGGGAGATTTGAAGCAATAAAAGAACCATAGCAAAAGCTGGAGGTATCACCCACTTCAAAACTGTGGAGCAAAAGCACGGGTCTTGCCCAGCTCCTGCAGCTCCTGACGATACGGTGGCTTTTCTGGCTCCCCTGTCTCCCCTCCTGTCTTCACCATCTCTCCTTGGGGATGAACGCCTCTTTTTCCATCATCCCCTTTCCCTCTGGGTCATGCTACCTCCCTCCAGCCGGCATCCTCACGTCTCCTGTCCGGTTTTATGTGACCGTCTTCCAACTAACCAGGCAGCCATGCTTCTAAAGACGGGCAGATTTATAGGAAGAAATAAAAGTCATCCAAAGATAATACCAAACAGATTGGAGAGCCGAGGGAGTTATTAGGAAGCAAACCCGGGCAGGGCTGTGCAGGTCCCTGCACTTGGCTCCCGCTCTGCTCTCCATGCCAGTTCTGGGAGCTCCTGCTCTTCCTCTAGCCCCCCTTTTCCTTTTCGAAACAAAAATAGAGAGATAATAACCCACAAAACAGAGCTTCCATGTATATGTTTTTTCATGTTTTAGAGGAGAAAGGGGAAAAAAAACAGGGCATTGTGTGAGAGAAAACTGCTCTGCCGCGAATCGGCAAGGGTTTATTATTCTGAGCAGCACTCAATCAACTGTGGCCCCACGAACAGAGAGTAATGCTGGCGAAGCGTCCTGGGGGCTTTTCTTCTGTGTGTGAGTGGTATCCATCTGTCAGCTGTCAATGCCAGTGAGAGATATACAGGGCTGTCACTTCTCGTCAACCAGCATTTGTGAAGCCTTCTGCAGCTGCTCCGCAACCACATCCTGTCCTTATTGAAGGCCGGAAGGAGCCTCCGAGACGATTGTGCCGGCCAGGGTGGAGGGAGGAAAGAGATGTCGGGGTTGCTCCGGGGTAGCAGTGTCGCCCCGTCAAAGACAGAAGCACAAGCTACATTTGTTTTCAGAAAAAAAGAAAAAAGAATAGCATTAAAAAAAATAAAAACTCTGAGAAGGTAATGTTACTACACTTTGTCTCCAGAAAATCCTATGTGGGTCCTAGGGCCTGTGAAACCCATAACAGCAAAGAAAATTTATATCTCAGTAAATGAATACATTCAAGGCAGAGATTGCAACACATATTTTTTAAATCAGTGGAATATAAAGAGGGCATACGTTTTATGTTCTCCCCTTATATAAATTATATTACTCTGAAGATCATGCATATGCAAGTTTGTATAATGGAGTATATATTTAATATGTGTTTGTAGTAAAAGATGAACATGAACCACAGACATGTCTGTACTATAATGCAGAGGTTTAAAAAGTGGGTTAATTTTGATATGGAAACACTCTATTAATCATTACTCCAGTGTTCCACTGGACTTTTCAATATGCTTATTTATAGGGTGACTCCCACTTAATTGAATTATTTTAAACTAACCATGGTTCTGGTTTTGTGCTCCTTGTGCAGAGCCCTCTTTGTACAACACCTGCCTCAGGAAAACGGCCCCTACTCACCCTCAGTGCACTCGCTGGCCACAGAGAAAAATGCAAAACAGGATGTAAATGTGCTCTCCCTGTAATGTGCTTTCTGTCCTAAGGTATTGTAGAATTTGATTATGTTTTCTGTTTTCTGAAACTGTGGCTTGGACACAGTTCTAGTGAAGAAAGAAGTCAGATATTTTTAGCCAACATATGTCATAGATTCTTATTTCAAAAATAAGGAGCCAAGAAATTTCTTGGAAAAAGAAATTAATTGATATTAGAGCCACTGGAATAGAGAAAAGAAATGCAGACGGCGTGGGTGCTGGGAGGGCAGCAGCCCTTCTTCAGATCCTGAGGACAACAATTACTTGGAGCACACAGAGAAGCTAAGGCTATTGCAAGAGAAGGAGTGTCATTGAGCACATTGGCTAAGATATCTTGGGGAGAAAATCTCAGCTATAAAGTTATCATTCCTGTCATATAAAAACACACTCTTCATTTGATGATGGAGAGTTCGACTGGGGGGAAAGAAGGGGAATTGATAAACCACGAACACTCACATTCAGTGCCAGGGGAACCTGCAAGGTAAACACTCATTCAGTTTCTTCATTCAAAGAGGCTACAATGAGGTTGTACAGACTATGCAAATGCATGAAAAAATTAAATAATCCAGGTACTTACAGGAGAATTCGAGTACAGTTGAAGAGAAGAGGCAATAGAGTGCAAGTTACATTTTAACTGAATAGATCAGAGATAGCATTTGCTCATTGTGTTTAAGAGGTCAGTTCAGACCAAAGTCACAAATAAAACCAGGTCTGGAAGGGTTGGAGGGAGTCATTAGTCTCACTGAAGGGAAGAAAGCGTCTTAGGCATGACTCTGTTTCCTGCTGTGGCTGTAGAAAATCACCACGCACTTACGGCCTTTAGAAACACAAATCCATTATCTGATGGTCCTGGAGGTCAGAAGTCCTACTCCAGCCATCGGCAGGTCTGTGTTCCTCCTGGGGGCTCTGTGGGGAACCCCCTTCCTTGCCTTTTTCAGCTTCTAGGGCTGCCTGCTCTCCTTGGCTTGTGGCTCCCGAATCTGCTAGGCCCAGCTTGGCATCTTCCAATGCCTCTTTCCTGCCATCTGTATTCACATATCCTTCTCCTTCCTCCCCGGTCACATCCCCTCAATCCGTTCTCTCCCTTTCACCATCCTGCCTTCCTCTTATGAGAACCCTTGTGATTACCATTCAGAGCATCACCAGTGGGGATCCTAAAGGGCATCATGAAGAGGAGCTTAGCCCCCAGCAGTTCTTGGCTTCACCCAGGAAAAACATTGAAGGGTGAGCTGGTGGTAGAAGAAAACAGTGCATTGAAGCTGCAGTGTGACATCTCCATGACTGCTCCTGTAGAGCAGGGTTGCCCCAGAGGCAGAGAGTAGCAGTTCAGTGCAGTTATGCAGGCATATTTATACATATTTTTAATTGCATACAGATTTAGAGGTGGTTTATGCAGAAATTTCGAGGAAAAGGTGGTAACTTCTGGACCTTTGGGTCATTGCCATGGAAAAGGGCAGTAACTTCTTCGTGTTGCTATGGTGATGGTAAACTGCCATGGCACCCTGGGGGGCGTGGCTTCTGGAAAGCTGCTTCTGCCTCCTTCCTGGTTTAGCTAGTCCTCAATTTGGTCCAGCATCCAAGCCTCACCTCTGGAGTTGAGTACTGCCTCCCACCTACAGCATCAATTACATTATCAACCAGAGGATGTCAACTTGGATCGTCCAGGATAATCTTCCCCATCTCAAGATCCTTAACTTCCTGGTATCCTCAAAATGCTTTTTGCCAGAGAAAATAGCATATTCAGTCTTTGGGGGAGCAAAGGACATTATCCAGGCAGCTGTAGGCAGCAAAGACTTTGGAGCCAGAGCTGAGGTGAAGAATCCCAGGGCACAGCTGGAGGAAGCCTGACTGGAGGGTGGAAGGAAAGTGGATTGAGACATGGACTGGAAACGCGCTGGGACCTCATGGGGACTGTTGAATTTCAGCCATAGGATATGAAGAATACAGAATGTTTTACATCAGTTCAGTGTGGGGAAGACTTTCTAATAAAGAAATATATACAGAGACAGAATAGGGAAATCATGAGTTATCTGACAGCAGAGATGTTTGTACAAATATGGGTAATACATTTAGATAGAACTTTAAAGATCCTTCCAATTCTGAGATTCTAAAAAGCTTTTATTATCACAAATTTATCACCTAGGAGATTAGCCTTAATTCAGGATCATGAGTTTTACAAGGGTTAAAGAAGTCTACTGGCCTCTCTTTAGGTTAGCTTTATGAGACTGATAAAATTACACTAAAAGCAGTAAGATTATATGTTCACATAGTTCCTATGAATGAGAAGCAAGATTTATTTTAAATTTAGACATATCCAAGCAAACTTTGAAACACTTTGAGAGTTGTTTCTACTCACCTTAAGTAAGTATTAACCAATACATGGTACAATGGAGATGAACCATGACCCCATCAATCATCTTGACCTGTTCATATTTTGATTGTTAATTCAGTAAATTTTTTCAAACCCAAATTAGTCAATAAAGAAGATGCACAGAGATAAAGAAGGAAATAGAATTACTGCATGTTTACCACATAGGTTATCGGTAATGACTCCGAACAGAGCAATGTGTGCTAGATAGGTTATCAGTAAACTTGTAAACACAGGCAGCTGTGGGTTCTGCACTCCAAATAACAGGTGTACATGAGACTGTGTTCCTCTGGAGAAAATCCTTCAGAGGGACCCTCCAGAGGCTGTACTGAGCCGTGGCCTCAGTTTACTGAAGGAAAATTGATGGGATTACAACAGATTGCCTTGTAAAAATTATTCTTTCCTTGGGGGCATAAGAGAAATGGGCTTCTGTGGAGGTCGGGAAAAGCAGGGAGGGGTGATGAGGCGAGTTATCACGATTAAGAAGCCCAGGAGGTGAGGGGATCTTTATAAACTTAGTTATTCTCAAGGATCAAAGGCGGTGAGGCCCAAGTAAATTGGATCTGGAGAAGGCTGTTTTCCACTAGGTGCCGAAGAGGGCATTCTGAGGACCAAAGCAACAAAGAATTATGGCTTCTCTCTTACTATTTGGAATTCACTAGATTACATAGTGTTTAAATGACTTATCACTGTTAATCCTACTTCTTCCTTTCCTTCCTCCCTTCTTCCCTGCCTTCCACCTGCCCTGTATGTTGCTGCTTCATGGAGACAAGCATATCCCTTAAATCACACATCTTTCTGTGTCTTTTGTGGGACTGTGGGTTATATATCCAACCTGCTAAGAGGCAGGATGGATGCAATTTATGGTTAGGAGGTGGGCCTAGAAATGGATGATTATTATCAGAAAGTTTCGGCTAATAGGAGATAGTATTTTAGAATGTTTGAGTTTTTGTTGCATGTATGTGCACCATAATATCAAAGTTGATGGCCAACTGGACAGTGTTAAGATGCATTGTGTGGAAAATGCAGTCTTCGCTGCTTTTCATTTGCAATAAACCCACAAATTTGTTAGTTAGCAAAATCCTCATTATCGGGTATGCTTCAAATCTTAAGACTCTAAGCATGAGGGGACAGTCAGCAAGTTGCAAATCTTTGGCACAAACAGTCACAAGCTGTAATGAGATGCAAGCTTGGGATGAAAAAAAGACAACAAAATGTGTTTTGTGTACTGCCATTTTTTTAGTAAAATATAACTAAAAGAACAAACTTTTGACAGGGATAAAATTTTCCAATCAGCAGTGGCACAATTACAGCTTGGAGATCTTGTCAAACGTCAGGAGACCATTAAGAAGCAGTCCTGGTCACTGCACACCGAAGAAAACACATTCACAAAAAATACCTTGTCAGGGGAAATCCTTCTGCTCCAGATATTAAGCATCTAAGAATTTTCTCCCTAGGAGAGGTAACAAAAGATAATGTATTAGAATAACAATAATAATAATTCCCATAATTCTAAGTGATTTTAGTTCTATCCAAATTTCCAAATATTCTAGTCAGTCTAGCGGAGCTAGGAGAAATCCTATGAGAGGGTGCAGAGAGGTTCAGGTTGGGACCACTATAGTCGCCTTTTATGCTTCTCTTCTCCGTGGAAATGCTCCTTTGGAGATGGATAGTGCAGAAAAGGTTTTCCTCAATTATCTTGGTCCTCATTCTGTTGTTTTTCTAAGTACACACTCTCACCTTCATGGTGCATGTATACGTGTATGTGCCTGAAGGGTAAGAACAGGAATGTTCTGATTGTGACCTGGACCCTCTTAGTGTTCTCTAAGAAGGTGAGAGCTGAGAGATTGCCTTTTATTACAAGGCCATAGGGAGGATTTGCCAAGGGAAGGTGGAGAAAGATGAACATCATGAAACAAGGCCAAAGTCAAAGGGCCAAGAGGGAGCCCAGAGGTTCACAGAAACCAAAGGGGTGGGGAGGGTCAGGATCACATCTGGGTAGGGGCGAGAACACTCCACTTAGGATCCAAGTGCCTTGCCTTGAGTTAACAAACCTCTATGTGACCTTACTCCACTTATTTTTCTTATCTCATTTTCTCCCCAACACTGGGATTCAGACTTTTGGTCTATTTCAAAAGCTTATCAAACTTGTTCCCATGAAGGATCTTTCTTCTGACAGGTCAAAATTTCCTAAACTAGGAATAGGGTCTTGTGCCTTTCAGAGCCTAGAGTTCACTTTAGCTTCCTGTAGCTCTTACACCTTCTGACATTGAGGTCTCAGCCTAAGTGTCACTCCGTGTTACAACTTCAACTATTGGTCAAGATAGAGTTGCAGAAACTGGATTTATTTTCTCACCAGAAACAATGAAAAAGTAAGTTAAAGTACAGAAAAATATGTATTTAAAACAATTTTAAAGAAACTAGACATCATGCAACAAAGGAAGAGTTTCTCAAGAGACCAGGAACGAGTGAAATGGGCTCTCCGACAGATGCAACTAACTGCCAAAAGAGAGTTTCCAGGTCATGATACAGAGAGCAGGAACCCAGAAGGAGCCCAGATGACACCCTAAGTTGGGAGACAAAGTGAAATTCAGGAGAGAATTAGGCAGCCAGACTCATAGCTCAAATTTCTAGAAAAGAAAGCTTCTCAGAAAAAGAACCCAAGAGATCTGTGTGGGGTCTCCCTCAGGTGTTTGTCTAAGTTCATTTGTGTAAGGACACTATGGAAACCATCAAAATGTATTCTTATTAACAAAATGGATAAATTAGATCTTATTAAAAATTCAAAACTTTTGGTCTTCAAATAGAACTTACAAAATAGAGACAAGGAACAGACTAGAAAAAAATATTTGCAAAACACCTATTCTGCAAGATACTTGTATCCAGACTATACAAATAAAACCTCTTACTTCTCAATAATATGAAGAAAAATAATCCAATAAAAAATAGGCAAAAATATTTCTGTAGATATTTCAGCAAAGAAAATATCTGAGTAGTGAATAAGTACATGAAAAGATGATCAGCATTGCATTAGGGGAACACAAAACCACAAGATAATATCATTTCATATCCACTAGAATGGCTACAATTTTTCTTAAAGGCATATAATTTTAAAAAAATGTTGGCAAGGATGTGAAGAAATACATCCCACACATATTGTTGGTGAGAATTGCAGCCACAATGAGAAACTGTTTGGCAGTTTCTTCAAAAGTTAAATATAAATTTGTAATATTACTCATGAATTCCACTCTTAGTTATTTACCCCAGAGACATGAAAACGCACATTGACACAGACTCACGGGTGAATGTTCTTTGCAGGAATCTATAATAAAGTCGATTAGTATTTGCCTGGGGCAAGAAACAGGATTAACAGTGAATGGGCATAAAGAACTCTATTAGACTAGTGGAAATGATCTGAAACTAATTTATCAGCCAGGCCTGGCTTATCCCAGAACTTTGGGAGGCTGAGGCATGTGGATCACTTGAGGCCAGGAGTTCGAGACCAGCCTGGCCAAAATAGCAAAACTCCCATCTCTACTAAAAATACAAAAATTAGCTAGGAGTGCTGGTACATGCCTGTAATTCCAGCTACTCAGGAGGCTGAGGCAGGAGAATCACTCGAGCATGGGAGGTGGAGGTTGCAATGAGCCAAGATCACACCACTGTGCTCCAGCCTGGGCCACAGAGAGAGACCCTATCTCAAATAACAAACAAATAAACAAATAAAAAGTTTAATTTATGATGATGGCTTCAAAACTTGTTAAATTTACTCCAAATCATTAAATTCTATACTGGAAGTTAGTAAACGGTATAATGATATATTAGATTGGTACAAAAGTTGTGGTTGCTAATATATCGAGCGGGAACAGTAGAATCACTAACACACGGATGAATATAGTGTCTTTTTCCTACAGTCAGACTGGACCTTGCCACAGGAATTGGAAATAATTAATCTTCTTATAAACACTGCTCTGGTCCATCTAACAAATATTAAAACAAAGCCCTGAAAGAAAAAAATCATTTTCATGTGTTTACCTGAACCCTAGAAAAAATATTTTTAGGAATAGAAACATATATAGTATGAAAGAGAGTAAAATTCACAATATCTAACTGGCATGTGATCAAAGATGAACGGAAATTGAAAGAAATAAGCAGAAAAATACAAATTGTAATAAGAATTTAAGAATCAATTAAATGAAATTTATCCAGAACTATAAGGCCCAGATATGTTATAATTAACACACAAGGACACTGAACTATTATTATAACTACATTCTATATTTTTAAAAAGTTAAATAGGACCTAAATGATATAAAAAGACATGTAATTTTGAGAGACAAAAACTCTAATGGCTGAGATAGAAACATACTAGGTGAGATTAATGGCAGTTTAGGTATCTCAAGAAAAAAAGCATAAATTTCAGATACAGTAATACAAAACTACTAATAAAACACATAGGAAAAAATAATTTTTAAAAAGTGAAACTGTGAACTGTGGAACAGCTAAAATGAATAAAAACTTTTCAATTTTATTAAAAACTATAAATTCACAGGTACAAAAAGCTCAAAGAACCCAAGGCCAAGAAACATGAAGAAAACTGCATCAAGTTGCAGTGTAACAAAACTACTCAAAACCAGTTCTAAATGGAAAATGTTATAAACAGCCAGAAGAAAAGGACATGTTAATTATAGAGGAACAAACTTGAGGAATAACACAGCAAAATTTTTAAAAGAAATGAGGTCAGTAAGAAGACAGTGAAGTAGCATCTTAAAGTGCTGAAAAACAAACAAGCAAAACAAAACCGTCAACCCAGATTTCTATAACCAGTGGTGAAAATATCTTTTGAAAAAGAAGGTGAAATAAAGACCTTTTCAAACTTATGGAAGCTATCTAGAAGTGTAGAATGTCGGTACAACAATTGATCTTCACCATGGGATTCACAGCACAAGAGATGTGAATAGAAGACAGAAATGTTTAGGCAGAAAGAAAATGATACCAGATGGAAATATAGTTCTATACAAAGGAATGAAGAGCACTTGAAATGATAAGGAAATGTTCTTTCTTGTAATACACATGAAATTGTGCATCACTTGAAGGTAAATGGTGATAAAGGAGGATAAACAAAGGAAAACAGAGAAGAGAAAATAGAATATTCAAACTAAAAGAAAAAGTTATAAAAGGGAAACAAAGAACAGATGGAATAAATTTAAAAATGTTCAAAGATGATAGATTGATATCTAATTATTTGAATAATAAAACTAAATGTAATTGGCCTAAATATTCCATTTAAGAGGCAGAGATTGTCAGATTGGATAAAAGAGCATGCCTCTTGCAAGAAAATTACTTAATACATAAAGATGCAAATATGTTAAAAGTAGAACGATGGAAAAAAATACAGCCTGCTAACAAAAATAAGAATTAAATGAAGATATATTATTATCAGAAAAATAGGTATCAGAGCAAAGAATTTTAACTAGGAAAGGAAAGCTATTTTGTAATAATGAAAAACACAATTTATTCAGAGAACAAAATTTTTCCAAATATTGATATATACAATAGCAAAGTTTCAAAATACATGAATAGCAGCAAAACACAAAAGAAATACACAATCCACAATTTACCCATAGATTTCATTATCCCTCTTTCAATAATTAATAGAATAAACAGAGTGGGGAGTAAAAATTAGTAAAGATATAAAAAACTTGAACAACACTATCAGCCAACTTGTCCCAATCAATATTTATAGTGCAGTCCACCCAAAATTAACAGAATACACATTTTATAATCATACACAGAATATTTATCAAAACAGAAGATATTCTGGGCCATAAAACCATTTAAAAAGTCTCAATAAATCTGAAAAAATTAAAGTCATACGAAGTATGTTCTTGACTAAATGAAATTAAATTAAAAATTAATAACTGACATATTTCTGGAAAACCCCAAATTATGTGTAAACCAGATAACATATTTATAATAATGCATAGCTTAAAGCAGAAATAAAAATGGAAACAAGTAACTTGAATTCAATATAAAAAAATTACAACATAAAAAATAATGCTGTCTCCTCAAACATCTGTCCTGATCACCCAGTCTAACATATTTATAGCTTCTCAGCCATGCTCCATCAAACACCTAATTTTATTTATTTACTTAATTTTAATTTGTATTTTTATTTTAAGTTCCAGGGTACATGTGCAAGATGTACAGGTTTGTTACACAGGTAAACATGTGCCATGGTGGTTTGCCACACGTATCAACTCATCGCCTAGGTATTAAGCACCAGCATCCATTAGCTATTTTTCCTAATGCTCTCCTTCTCCCCACCTCACCCCCTGACAGGCCCAGTGTGTGGTGTTCCCCTCCCTGTGTTCATGTGTTCTCATTGTTTAGCTCCCACTTATAAGTGAGAACATGCAGTGTTTGGTTTTCTGTTCCTGCATTAGTTTGCTGAGGATAATGTCTTCTAGCTCCATCCATTTCCCTGCAAAGGATGTGAGCTCATTCCTTTTTATGGCTACATAGTATTTCATGGCATGTATGTACCACATTTTCTTTATCCAGTCTATCATTGAAGAGCATTTAGGCTGATTCCATGTCTTTGCTGTTGCACAACACCTAACTTTAATGGTCTCTATGAAACATGTTTATATTGGACATTTTAGTAGTCATTCAGTCATTTTACTTGTTTATTATATATCTTTTCCATTTAGAATGGAGACTCCATGTGCGTAGAACATTTCCTGTCTTGTTCATTACTGTGTCCTCAGACAGTGCCTAGTAGTGTTCAGTAAATAATTACTAAATCAGTGAATGAACACCAAAAAAAAGGTATCAGGAAGGATAAAAATAAGGGCTGGGAGCAGAGGGTAGACAAAAAAAGGAAACCCCTTCTTTATTTGAACCAAACTAAGGATAGGGTGAGAATGTGCACAACTAGAAGAAAGGGGCTGGAGAGAGACCTCCAGAAATTCTACCTGGCAACCAGAGATCCTCTGAGCTGTCTGCTCATGTTTGCAGCTGCTTTTAGGATGCTTTGGTAAAGATCAGATGAGTATTGTTTTCCTAAAGCGATACCCACTGTGACAACTGTTGGTATTGAGGGCCATGAAGCACAGATTATCTGTGAAACTGCTCCTTCATTGCAAGGAAGTCTCCTTGTCTTCTCGTTTGCATCTGGTACATACCATTTTCTTTACTTCTCTGGAGCAATTATTTCATTGCATTATTGTGTCAAATACTAGTATTTTGGAAATTCTTATCTGCCTGGCATACAGGTACTGTGGTAATAAACATAACATGAATAAAATTAACATATTGCAAACTAAATTAAGTAATGAGTATATCTCTCAAGAGTTTATACAAATCTCATAAACAAGCAGTAGCTGAACAGAGGGCTGGGATTAATATATTTAAATTAACCTCAAACAAACCTCAGTTGAAACTGTAGGTATGATAGTCCAGAAAGACCTACTGTCAGCTCAAAACGCCCTTGATAACCTTCTGAAAGAAACACTGAGACTCTCTTCTTAAACAAGGTCTACTATTGTGTTTGTAGTAGTGATTTGTAGGAAAATAGGGGCACAATACCTGTACTGACACATATCCACATATGTATGTGTACACACACAGAGCATTGTCATCATTTGCAGCAGTTATGTTCTGTCAAGTCACCATGAACACTCACATAGTAAATATTAAACCCATAACTCTTAGGGGAAGTCATGTATCTTTATTTCTAAGGATCGGTTTTCTGACATTTTTGGTTTCCCCTTATGTTTAACATCTCTGCCCATAAGCTCTTTCATTTCTTCTTTCTGGTCTTCATTTGTAGAAACAATTACAGTTTTAAGTCTCTAAAGCATTTACAAATGTTTCTACATGATATTCATCTTTTTTGGAAGATCACCACTTTCTGGCTAGGCATACTTATTTTCTGATTAGTGATATTTATCTAATTTTAAATTTCATTATATTTTCCCATAATTTTTTCTCTTATAACAGGTTTATATCAGTGTTATGAAAACTTTCGTTATTCATCATTGGGAAAGAAAACAGATTTTTCTTATGCAATTATTTGTGAGAGATTCCTATGTGTGAAAAGTAGGTGAGAAGGGTCAGATCGACTCCTTACAAGGTTGCCTCTAGGGTTCATTGCCTGAAGCTTCTCTCTGCTTATGCTGCTGCAGCTCCCCACTGCTTCCTACTAATATGGCTCCTCTCTTGCTTCTTAGCATAACACAGTTTTTCTGTTTCTCTATGTCCAGTAGGGGAGTCTGCTATTGGCCTTGCTCACCAAGTCTGACACTCTTTGTTGCAGAGAAGACATGTAGAGCTTTTTAACTTCAGGTTCTTCACCTTCAGGAAATGCTCTTTGCTGATATTTTCTGAGACCCGCCTCCTCTGGTCTGCTATTTTCTTTGTAGACACCCTTTTCTTCTTCCTGTTCTTTAGCCCAATCTCAGATGCTTTTGAAAGTCCCTTCATATGTATTGGAAATTACAAATCATGATTTTTTTTTGTTTCACTGAAAATGAAGTTTGTAAGGTTTCTGTCTTCTTCGTTGGTATGATCTGTAGAAAAATACAGCCATAATCATCACTTACTACTTTTAATAATTATATATGTTTAAAATTTCATGCCCAGAATCCACCCAGGCCTCAGACACTCCAAAGCTGACAGTTTAGGAGTTGGCTTCCATTTTCCTGCGGACACTGTGGGCAATTCCTGAAATTCTTCTTACCATGCATCTATTTCTGGGAAGCATCTTAGGGTGGTTTGTAGGATATCTGATAGCCTTCCCAGGAAAGCTGACTCTACTTGGAGAGAAGCATTTCTCGTCTTCCTTTCTTTTTAGCCACTGTTTCCTCTTCTCCTTCTTTTCCTTCCCTTGTTTCCTGGCTGCCTTGTGGGCTTGATCCTCTAATGACCCAAGGACTTGAATTAGAACATCATCCTGGATGTTACTCAACATCATGTTGGCTCTGCTGTGGGGATAGGAAGGGTCTTCTCTTCCAATTTCCATCACACCCCCCCATACCAAGAGAGACAGAAGCATCAGAGTCAGAAAGAGAAATGTGAAAATGCTGCTCTGTCAGCTTTGAAGATAGAAGATGGGTCATGAACCAAGGAATACACATGGCCTCTAGAAACCCGAAAAGACAGAAGCTCAGATTCTACCCTGGAGAATCCAGAAGAAACAAAGCCCTGTCAGTACCTCAGTTTTAGTCCAGTCAGACTTCTGACCTGTGGAACTGCAAGTCAATAGATGAAAACCAGTGAGCGTGTGGTTTGCCAGATGCAACTGGAAACACACAAAGCCCTTCTCTCGTGACTGTGGAATGTGGTGTGAAGATGATGGACACTGAGTCAGCCATTCACATTCAGGCTCTAACATCATTTTGCTTTCCAAATTCTTCTCTCTCCTGATATTATGTCACTTGACTCTTTTTGTTTCCACTATAACTAGGAGTGCCACCTTACACATTTTAACAAAACTATCAAAGTTTATAACCACACAAGAGAAGAGTTATATGGGAAAATATATTTTTGTTATAAAAAATTAATATCATGTTTCCTTGTCAATCCATTTTTCCATCTTCAGGCTAGACATTCGTGCTTCCCTTCTCCATTCTTAACACAACAGTTTCTGGATCTTTTGCCATCATTCTCTTGAAATTTCTTAGCCTGACAATAGCTAACTTAGTACATTGTTATCAAGACTGGACACCCAAACATAACCTAATAGGCAACACTAATAATATCAGCTAAGAGTTAGCAGTGTTTTCTACAGTTGAGAACTTGTTCTAAGCATTAGGTAGTGATTTAAATTTCACAATGGTCCTGTAAGCACTGTCATTAGCCTTGCTCTAAAGATCAGGAAACAGAGTCACAGAGAGAGAGGTTGAGAAACAGGCTTACGATTATGTGGCGGGTAAGTGGAATTTAAATTGAGACAGTCTTGCTCTTGGAGCTGTGCTCTTAACCGTCCTGCTAGGACTATTTACTGCCCTACTTTGGTTCTATTTAAACTAATATTAATGAAGTATTTCATATTGTTAAGGAATGAACTGCACATTTGAAGAAAGCCTCTATCCTAAAGAAGACAGAATAAAAGAAGTAAAAGTCAAAATGGAACCAA
Organism: Leontopithecus rosalia; assembly: GCA_028533165.1. Lineage (NCBI taxonomy): Eukaryota > Metazoa > Chordata > Mammalia > Primates > Cebidae > Leontopithecus > Leontopithecus rosalia. Next base: position 105,154,149 of record CM052661.1, read on the forward strand.
ATGGAAATAGTGGCAAGTCAGTGTAAAAAGAAAATTGTAAAGAAAATTTAATTAATAGTCTCAGAGAGAAAAGAAAAAATATTGCGTTGATGAAAATGTAGACACGATGCTGTAAAAAGAGAATAATCCGTGAATATGAGCTCTTGTAAATAAAAAAAATTAGTAACTGAAATAAAAATTAGATTGAAAGGTTGTAGGATAAATCAAGGTAATCTCTACAAGCGGGGAAAAAAGCTCAAGAAAATGGACAATCTGAGAGGATAATAAGAAAAATAAAAAATTAATGCTCAAGGACTTACATCCAACTAATGTGTAAAAGATCCTGTTAGGTCAGTGAGAAGTACAGGAAGCTTTTTTTAAGTATATGGAGTTTTTTAAAAATCCAATACTGAAGGACACGACAATGAAGATTAAAGAGGCCCATTGTATACGAAGCACAATGTTGGAATAAAGAAACACAGAACATAAGAAAAAATTCCTAAATGCTTTGAGAAGGGGAGACACACCAAGCCAACCCAGTAACATGGCAAATGGTAAGAATGAAAAAGTGGCATCACACTTCTTGACTTGGATTTCTACACCCAGTGAAATTACCTTTTAATAAAAGGGTAAAGACACTTCCAGACTTATATAACCTCATAACATTTACTTATTATGCATTCCTTTGCAGGAAGCTATGGAAAAGAATTCTTCTCTCAAACAATAAAATAAACCCAGAAAAAAGATAACATGGGAACCAACTCAGAAGAGGAATCACAAAATGACTACAAAAGCAAGTCCCAGAGAGACCGCTGTGCTGTCCAGACCAGAAGGCAAGCATCCTGGAAGGAGTAGGAGGTAGATGACTCGAGGTAGGGGGCCAAAGACAGATCAAGCAGGCGTCTTCTTGAAAAAACAAAGCTGACAGGTTATGTGGCAAATTGTACCAGGAATACTTAGCCAGAGGTTCACAAAAAAACTAAGCAAATGTGAAAAAGAAGGCATTATTAGCTCCAAGGAAACACTAAAATTAGTAGGAGACAGAAAGCTAGCTCCTATACAGTGCTACATTTGGTTCAGCACTAAACAATATACTCATGGTCATGATAATGACAAAGCTGATTTATAAATAAATTTAACCATAAAATGATGATAAAATTATACTTCGGAGTATAGGGGAAGGAGAAGAACTTTTTTAAAAAAATTAAAACTTTCACCTATTATAAATAAAAAGTCAACAGATAAAGTCTATAGATGATACATCTGATAATAGTATATACAGATTATTTAGAAATATGAAGATAAACTAAAAAAAAAAACTGAAGGAGTTGAAAATAGATATCATTGGATATACAATAACAAAGACTTGGAACCAACCCAAATGCCCATCAATGGTAGACTGGGCAGGGAAAATGTGGTACATATACACCATGGAATACTATGTAGCCATAAAAAACCATGAGTTCATGTCCTCTGTAGGGACATGGATGAACCTGGAAACCATCATTCTCAGCAAACTGACACAAGAACAGAAAATCAAACACCGCATGTTCTCACTCATAGGTGGGTGTTGAGCAATGAGAACACATGGTCACAGGGAGGGGAGCACTACACACTGGGGTCTGTGGAACGGGGGAACTAGGGGAGGGACAGCAGCGGTGGGGAGTTGGGGAGAGATAACATGGGGAGAAATGTCAGATATAGGTGATGGGGAGGAAGGCAGCAAAGCACATTGCCATGTGTGTACCTACCCAACAATCTTGCATGTTCTTCTCATGTACCCCCAAACCTAAAATGCAGTAAAATATATATTAAAAAAATAAATAGGGGAATGAAATAAAGAGAAGCCTGTTATGATTTAAAAAAGAAAGAAAGAAAACAGTTACCATTGAAAAGTGAAAGAAATGGAGTGGGGGCTTCAACAGGGAAGACATTAGACTATTTTTAATTTGTATGCAACTTTAAAAATTAATTAACTAAAACATGAAACAGTTTAAGCCAAAAAAATAGATAAAGCAAAAATTTCCAAGCATAGGAATATTGTGAGTTCTTCGCTGTGTCTCTGACTTTTCCGTGGATTGCTGACATTTGAGGAGTGTCATGGGCGTGGCCATGTTTCCAACATTTAACAGTTGAGAAGGAGTAACTTTCCAAGTTCACATTGTTGGGGTGCTAGTAAAGATGAATAATTTTATAGACTCACTGGCCAGTTGATATCCTTTTCTGTGACCTTTCTGGCCACTTTTTGCCTATTGTAACTTCTCATTGATCTAAAAGGTTCTTTCACACATTGAGATGATTGACTTGTTGGCTACTGTTTTTAGCAGTAATTTTTTAAACTCTATATTTTCACATTTTAAAATATTTGCATGTGGTCAAAACATTGGTTTTTGGAATTCATCCTCCTGTGTGGCTAAATTCCAAAAAAAAAAAAAAGATGTTTTGACCACATACAAATTCAGAGAGTCAGTAAAATGCGCTTAAAAACAAAGGCAAGCAGTAACAACCGAATACCAAAGCCCTGACAGTGTGAACACGGTGTTTCAAAAATGTGCAGTCACTGCAGGGCTCTGGCTTCCATCAAAGTGTGCTGCAACAGAATTGAGCAGAACAGAGGGTCACTGGACCCACTGACTGGAACGAATCTGCACAGCCAGATCAATAGAGTTCAGGAACCAGAATAACGATAATAACTCACTAATGCTGGCTGAGCACTCATTAACAGGCGGGGACTAATCCAAGCAACTTACACGCTTGCATCATCAGTCCAGGAGAAGCTGGAACTGGGACTCCGAGGTCTGGGAGCCTTGCTACACAACTGTGCTGGGAAAGGTCAGGACAGAGGGGGTCAGGTCACAGTGAGTGAGTCTGAAATAAAAACAGAAACCATTGATCATTCTCAGTGTAAAACGGGGATCATGTTTGAGACTTAATAACTTTTCAAACAATAACACCAAAGCAAAGCATTACTTGTATTTCTCCATGGCATTTCTTTGCAATGCAACAATCAGCTTGTTTGTTTTAAGACTTTGCCACTGAGTGTGCATGGGGAGTGATAATTCTCAGTTCCGCTGCATCCTCTAGCACTTACCTTTGCTTTTTGATTCGGAACTTGTTCTCCCACCCACAAATTATAACGGTCACCTGCCCCCTCTATTTGGAATGCGCTGGCATTGCTATCACAGAATTCTCTTCCCTGTTTGTGAGACACCTTGCACCTCGGTTATTCTATGATTAAGTCACACAGTTTGGGTTTCACTGAGTGCAGTCATGGCTAGATGAGAAGAGAGGGAGGAGAGTAGCTGAGCACACAGGCGGGCAGTCCTGCCAGTTCCTCTCAGGAGCAGGTGGTGGAGGATGCCCAGAGAGAGCGCCCCACCACCGGCTCCCGTCCAGAGACGCTCCAGGGCAGCAGGCAGGCTTCCCCACAGGCTTGTTTCTCCTGCACCACACCCTTTTCATTCTGCTCAGTTTCTGCCCCTTGGCCTCCCACATCTGACTAGTTCACCTCAGCTCCATCTGTCCACAAAGGGCCTGCTTACGGTTCTATTTCCCCTGACCCATTCTCCCCACACCCTGACCTTTGCAGTCTTCCCTAAGACTTTGCTCTGTGATAAGCTGGTTTCACAGACGAGTACCTGCTAAACTGTTAGCTGGTGATCGTGATTCAGCTGGTGATTCTCACACCACACACTTGCCTTTCAGCAGGTCTATCCCAAACTCGCCTCGGTGGTGGCCTTTACAAGGAAGGGCCCTGAAGGCAGGCCTGATGCCCTCACCCTGGAGAAGAGGGGAGCAGGTTGCAACCTCTCAAAGGGTGCTGGTGAATCTGACATTCCATAGCCAGTGAAGGATCAGTAGGATCTCCTATTGACTGGCATTTCACTGTTTCTGAAGCAGCATGATTTTCAGGATGTGCAGCTGCCAGGGAGAGCCGGTTCCCAGGGTCACAAATGGCTACTACTCACACAGCTCCAAGGGAAAAGCACGTGACCTTGAAAGAGTAAAGCAACTGGAGGGGACGGAATCTCGGGTCACGCTCACGGCAAACTCCCTCCTAATTACATGGCCCTCCATGGTCCTGGGGATCCTAGCTCATGTTAATTTCTGGATTTTCCCGAACTGGTTCATAGTTGATGTGGTTACTGCTCTGGTTTGTAAACTGAAAAAGCAACATACAAATTTAAATTTTTTTAAAGAATTACTATTACAAATAATGACTTCATTTTAATATATAATATATAAATTAAATATGCTAACTAAATATAATATTAATCATATCTGTTATAATTATACAATTAATTCTATAATAATTACAGTATATTAATTAATATAATACAATTACATGGTCATTAAATATTATTTTAATACTGATGCCATTTAATTTGTATATAATTTAAATAATAATTTAATAAAATCCATTATAATGGATAAATTTAAATAATAATTAATTTAATACAATAAATTACAAATATATATAATAAACAAATTTTACTATACAGATATCCCACTCCTACAAGCACAGACAGAGCTATCGTGTTGATCAATCCCCAAAATGATGCTCAGCTCATTTAACATTTAAATTAAGCACATGGTGCAAATGCCTTCAAAATCGTGCCTTTGCTGACGTGGTTCACCCACATCCATGGCAAGATTCCTCTGCCTCTCTCCGCTGATTGTATTAGTGAAATGTCAGATGAGTTGTTTGACTGACTCGACTTTTAAAAATCTAATTGGGTCATCGCATTGTGTAGAGTCAAACCCATTCTTAAATACAACAGAATTCCGAAGTTCGGAAGCAGCCTTCTTCCACTGGCTTCGGGTCTGAGCTGCCCGTGACCTGTGTGTGATGCTGCCCATGGCAGGCCCTGCGATCCTGCCCTGGCCCCTGACTGGCCAGCTCCCCTTGGCCAGCTGACCCAGCTCCACCACAGACACACGGCGCACATCATACTGAGAGGCTGTAAAGCTTAGTTAATATTTAAAACATTTTGATGCTCAGATAAAAGGGGATTCACGTTGTCACCAATTAGTAGGAAAAGACTAATTATTATACAGACCTATGATCCTTTATAAGTAGAAACATTAAAGGAATCTAAAAGCTATCACTTTTTATGAAAGAGCAGATGGCCTGAATCAGACCCCTAAAAGATAATGGGTGTGTGTGCGCAGGCCTGTGCACGCACACGCCTGTATGTGTATCACTAAACAGGAATCTTTTCATAAGGGCCATTGAAGGAAAAAAGAGAGAACAGAACAGAAAACACGATGCCAAGATCATCATAGTTATTCTAGCCAGTATTGTCCCTGGAAATTTATCCAGATAAACATTGCCTTCCTTTCCACACCCTTAACTGCTTGGAATTATGCTTAAATTTCAATTGTTCTATTTCAACAAAATTCAATAGTTAGAAACTAAATATTTATTGAGTTCCTGCTATGGTGTGGGCACTCAAATAGTGTGGTGAACAAGCGACCCTACTGGTTCTTGAGGAGCTTATAGTTCAGCAGAAGAGAGGTGAGCGTGTGACGTGCTGTAAAGGCTGTTATCCTGTAGCCCAGTTTTTGGCCTCATCACCCTCATCACCACCAAAGCGCCGTCTGGTGCACTCGTGAAGAAGCAGCTTGTTTCACAGCAGCCCTCGAGTTTTCTCCCTAGTGGATGCTGTTTCCGTTTTCCGTTGTTCTGTGTTCCTTCCCAAATCTCATAGCTGGGTTTAGGGTCATTGCTGCATTCCTGTCATTTCTGAAACACATTGGCGGTTAGCCATGTGCCATGACAGAGGTGTTGTGGGACACTCCAAAGGGACATCTTTCAGGAATAGCAGCCCAGCGCTGTCTTCTTTCACCACACGGGGAAGCCTCTTCCTTTGTCTGCCTGGGCTTCACTTTCCTGCATCATGGGGTTTCCCAGCCTCTACTACAGGCTTGGGAGGCAGCTGGGAGAACTTAATGTATGGGAAAGCATACCAGCATAAGCCTGGGCCCTCTCAAGGCCCAAATGAAACTTTTGCAAAGAAGTTCAAATCTCTATAGTAGCATGACTATAATCCTTTTGGTATATACTCAGTAATGGGATTGCTGGGTCAAATGGTATTTCTGATTCTAGATCCTCAAGGAATCGCCACACTGTCTTCCATAATGATTGAACTAATTGACACTCCCACCGACAGTGTAAAACGGTTCCTATTTTTTTATATTCTCTGCAGCATCTGTTGTTTCCTGATGTTTTAATGATCGCCATTCTAACTGGCGTGAGATGCTATCTCGTTGTGATTTTGATCTGCATTTCTCTAATGCACACGTATGTTTATTGCAGCACTATTCTCAATAGCAAAGACTTGGAACCAACCCAAATGCTCATCAGTGATAGACTGGATAAAGAAAATGTGGCACATATACACCATGGAATAGTATGCAGCCATAAAAAGGGGTAAGTTCACTTGCTTTGCAGGGACATGGATGAAGCTGGATACCATCTCACAAAACTAACACAGGAACTGAAAACCAAACACTGTATGTTCTCACTCGTAAGTGGGAGTTGTACAATGAGAACATATGGACACAGGGAGGTTAGCATCACACACTGGGGCCTGTCAGGGGTTAGGGGGCTAGGGGAGGGATAGCATTAGGACCAATACCTAATGTAGATGATGGGGTGATGGGTGCAGCAAAACACCATAGCATGTGCATACCTATGTAACAAACCTGCATGTTCTGCACCTGTATCCCAGAAATTCAAGTATAATAATAAAAGAAGTACAAATCTCTGCAAACTCCAAATTGTTTTTCCACAAGAAGGAAACCTGCAGGACTCCTATATCCCTTATGCAAACACAGTATCTTCCAGTGGTGGCTGAGAGATGCTGGGTGCAGGAGGTGTCTTTACCTGAGTGATCTGGAGTTACTTGGCCATTTATAGCTGATCTTCTCTGAGGTCTCCATGACACTGTCAAGTCAGGATGTAGCCTAATTTGTCCAGATCTTCTGAAGAAAAACCCATTGGTTCAGACATGTACGCACAAGCATACAAACACACATACATGTGCACATACACATGTACAACATGCATAAGCATGCATGCACAAGCATGTGCACACGTATGCACACCCCCCCACACATGGACCAATGATTTTCTGAGGTTCTTTAGCCTATATCTATTAAGTAAGGAAACTATTTTCCTAATTGGAGCATGATAATCTGTTCAGTCTTCTCTTCTGCAAAGGAGATGGTATTCCACATTATTACTCTGGGTAGTGTCAGACTTTGTTTCTCTTCCTGCTTTAAGAATCTGTATCCTGAGTCTGCTGGTGAAAAATGGGAAACCAATGAATGAGCTTCATTTCTGATATTCTTTACATTTGAACACATCAAAATTGTAACTAGAGTATCATCAATACCTGTTTTTACAAGTAAACTCCCAGGGACTGGGTGAGAGTGATGAGGGACGGGGGATAGTTAAGTATTCCAGAAAAATTAGGAGTAAATAAAAATAGCCACAAGACTCTGGCTTTTGGGAAGGACTGAATGCTTCCAATATGACTTGTTTTCATTTGATGGGGTTTTTTCTAACTTGATTTGCAAATACGGTGTTAGAAATATTAAAAGCTTACTGCACAATGAGAGTAGACATAGATTATTTACAAACAGGTGCAGAAAGTTGAGGAATAAGGATTTAGGGTAGTAAAGATTCTTTGCATTAAGCTTATGCTAGAAACAGTGGGCTATAAAAATAAAGTATGCTAAAGTGGTAGAATGATTAAATTTGGCAAGAAAGAATGAAACTTTTACAAACTGAGGGTCTTTTCTCAACTCAGCAGGAAGACCTGGTGTATTAACACTTTTATACAATTACTAATGAGTTAGTTATCCTAAAATAGTGACTGAGCTTGATTTATCACAAATGAATTTCTGTGCACACAAGCAGCTGCATTTGCATAGTGGGCACTGCATCACTCGTAACATGCAGACAGTTTGGCCTGGGGAGAGGTGGGACGTGCCTGAGGAAGCTGGACAGGACCTCTCCCTGGGCCGTCATATCCATTTACCTAGTTTTGATTCAGCTTCATTCATCCATTAGTCTACGTTTCTTCCGCTAAGAACACATCCCACCTCTTCCTAATCCAGTCCTTTCAACCCTTCACCTCTTTGATGAGATATTGTAAATAATGAAGTCCATTAAAGAATGCCCTATCTGTGAGCACAGGTCTCTCCTAATCAGAGAAAACATTCTCAGTTTTCTTTCATTTTCCTTTTCCCCTCTTCACTGAATTTCATCCAGTTACGTCTTCTTCCTCCTGACCTTCTGTGATGAATCCATTGACTGAGTTTCTCAGGTTTAAGACAGTAAAGAAGACTTGTTCCTCTAAATTTTTTGTGGAAACAGAAGAAATAAAGAACCTTCTTAAAAAGTTAGATGAGAGATGGAAGTGTAGGTCCAGTTCCAACCTCCTAACATCTGGTAATTCCAGATTGATGGGGGCTCTGTAAGTGGCCTGAGATGAGACACTTTTAGTAGCTAAAAGTGTTTCTTTCTAGGTGATTTTAAAATAGAGTCAAAGAATAAATCTAATAGAAACAAGAAAAGGAGAACTTTGATTCTGGAATGCCCTGTGGTTCTTGAAATGTGAATAAAATTACTTCCTGAAAAAGCTCAAAAATGTTGTTAATCATTCCCTTTTCAGTCACAGTGTTTAGCAGAGTCCCAAGTGCCTGTCTAACAAATCGTACCATTGGCTTGAGTGACCCAAACTAAGCATAAATCCCCGCACACTTCCTACATGTCAAAGTGGCCCATAAGATTTTAAAATAAACATCCTTGCTTGACAACTGCTTTGCGATTAGCTCATAGGAACGTGCCTGCTGCGTTGACTTGTTCATGCTGCCGCCGTTCGTTCACGGGTCCCTTCGCTTTGCTCTCTGTTTTGAATTGTGTATTTTATAGGATGCTTGTAATTTTCATAACTCTAATGTTCCTGGTTGTCAGACATTACTGAAACCAGGATCTTATGAGTAGTTAAAAGCAGCTGAAGTGATCCTTCACATCCCTTGTAAATTGTATTCCTAGGTATTGAATTCTCTTTGTAGCAATTGTGAATGTGGGCTCACTCATGATTTGGCTCTCTGTTGGTTTGTTATTGGTGTATAGGCATGACTATGATTTTTGCACATTGATTTTTGTATCCTGAGACTTTGCTGAAGTTGCTTATCAGCTTAAGGAGATTTGGGGCTGAGATAACGGGGTCTTCTAAATATACAATTAAGTTGTCTGCAAATAGAGACAATTTGACTTCCTCAAGAGAGGCGTTTCAAAGAATGTGTTAAGTCCAAGCAAACTTTTATCCCATCCATTAGTCTCTTTCCTGTAAGACAAGAAAAATCATGCCTGATTAAAAAGTATACAGACCTGCTTACTAGAATGTGAGATGCTAAAAGCTGATTTTAAAATTGAAGTAGCATGTGAATATATCCATGCATTAATTCATTTACTGAACCCTTCTATTAGCATTTGTTGTCCACCTAATATGCAAAAGGCATTGTGCTTTTACGTTTCATTATGTGAGAGATATAAGGTACACACCATTGCCACCTGCCTTCTGGATATTTAAAAGCTAGTAGTCGTGATAAGTTATGTGCCCAAATAGCTTTATTACCAAGTACAAGGTGATGGCACAATAAACATATCAATAATGTTCTTGGGTGTTTTCAAAAATAAATAAAGAAATAAAAAACACTGGCATTCAACTAGAGAAATGTGAAAAAGTCTCTATGTTGGAACTGGATTTTCCACTCAAATAATGGTCTTTGAAGAAAATCAAGGCTCCAGCAGGTAGAGATTCAGTAAGAGGTCATACCAACGCCATGGAAATCATACTTGGAAAGTCAGTGAGGTGGTAAGCTTAGCTGTATTTGGAAAATGTTCATGTAACCTCACTGAGATGTCCCAGGAGATATTTTATGCATACAAAGTTTTTGAAGAAGACATGAATCCAGCCTTTAAGGAGCTTCCAACCTGGTGTAGGACATGAAGAATGAGAAATTATGCTTAGGACAGTGATAAACACTGTATTAGAGATCTATACAAAGGGAGAGGGAGAGAGGAAAGAGAGAAGAGCGGTATAAAAGGCAGTGAAAATTGCCTATAGTTTATACAGACCCAGAAGCAATAGCATACACAAAGATACAGAGGTGCAGCAGGTATGTTCTGTTGAGTAAAGTGTAGGTATCAGTGGCCAGAGCATAGAGAACAGAGCCAGGAAGGGCAGCAGAGAGAGAGGCTGGATAATTAGGTTGACGTTAGACTGGGAAGAGGCTTGAAAGCCAAGAAAAGGCATCTGGGTTTCTTTACCAGGCAACGAAGTCTTCTGACCAAGAAAATGAAATAATCATAGAAAATTATATAAGCAAATGCCTCTTTTTAACCAAAATAATATATAAAACCTCCTTCACTGAAGGCTGGGGGTAGCAATACACAGATGGTAACACATATCTAAATGATCTGCTTAGAAAGCACAGCTTTTAAATGTTTGATCACAATCAGGTACAAGGATAGCTCTGAACTCCTGAGATTTTAAGATCCATGGGGCATAAGCGTCTGTGTTTATTAATCACCAAGCCCCAGGCATTTAATTAATGTTGGTTGAAAAAGTGGGGGAAATATCTGACAAATGAATGAAAAATAAAAATGAACCCAAAATGACTTCAATATTTACAAATGGCAGAACAGCAAGGAAGTGCAGTGATGTCTGGGTTTTGGATAGACAGCCTCTGAGTGAATGGGGGAGAGCGTGACACAGTCTTCTGGGTAAGGATGAGGGAGTCAGTTCCCAACGTTGCTTCCTCCTCTGGTGATACTCACAAGCAAAGGATAATAAAAAGAATATATCCCAAAGTCAGAAATAAACAGCAGATACACCCCCAGCAAGCAAAGCCTTTGATGGGGCTTCACGTCTTCTGAACTTTGAGCAAACCTTAAGCAGATAGGAAAGAATGAAATGGCAGCTATACTAATTAGAGCACCAAACATATTCATCCTGGTTATAGGATAAGAAATGGAAAAAGGAAGGGTGAAAAGTAATGCTTCACAACAGAATAAATATTGAGTGGTTATTTAATAGATTCAGCATAAGTGGTGTGTAAATACTTACAATTATTAAGGAAAACTGTGTAAGAAATCCTGTTACTGACTCAAAAATATCTGTGGCAGCAAGGGGCGGGGGTCATGCCTGTAATCCCAGCAATTTGGGAGGCTGAGGCAGGTGGATCACTTGAGGTCAGGAGTTTAAGAGCAGCCTGGGCCAGGTGCGGTGGCTCACGCCTATAATCCCAGCACTTTGGGAGCCCGAGGCGGGTGGATCACAAGGTCAAGAGATCGAGACCATCCTGGTCAACATGGTGAAACCCCGTCTCTACTAAAAATACAAAAAAATTAGCTGGGCATGGTGGCGTGTGCCTGTAATCCCAGCTACTCAGGAGGCTGAGGCAGGAGAATTGCCTGAACCCAGGAGGCGGAGGTTGTGGTGAGCCGAGATCACAGCATTGCACTCCAGCCTGGGTAACAAGAGTGAAACTCCGTCTAAAAATAAAAAATAAAAACACCCTGGCCAACATGGTGACACCCCATCTCTTCTGAAAATACAAAAATTAGCTGGACTTGGTGGCACATGCCTGTAATCCCAGCTACTTGGGAGGCTGAAGCAGGAGTATTCCTTGAATCTGGGAGGTGGAGGTTGCCGTCAGCTAAGATTGCACCATTTCACTCCAGCCTGGGCGACAAAGTGAGACTCCATCTCAAAAAAAAAAAAAAAAAAAAAAAAACTCTGTGGCATTTTTGAAGGTGGAGACCACATGTCTGTTGTCTTTGGTTCCCAGCACTTAGCACAGTGCCTTACTAGTCACTCAACAAACAAATAGCAAATGCAAATGAATTTCCTCAGCTGCATCTTCTGTTCTGAATTTACTCAGACGTCACAGGGAGAGGTGGTGGTGTGGCCAACTTGCCATCAGTCTCCCAGGCTAACCTCAGGAGATGGCCCATCCTGGGGAGCCCATCTGCCATTTCGAGATTATGGCAGTAAGCAGGAGATAGTTGTTTTGTTCTTCACTTTATGATTTAATTCTGCTTTGTGGCTTGCTAGGATGCTCATGCAAGCAAGAAGCTCACACAGCTCTGGAAAGAGTCAGGGAGAATGAACCACAGGCCCTGTCTGCCTTTCCCAGATGCACCGCCAGGATTCCCAGTTGTGTGTACCACACCTCTAGGCTGACCTGAAAGGCCTTCCCAGAACGTGTCCTGCTGGCAGAGGGGGGAAACTTGCTGAATGTTGCTTGGGTTTGAGAAGGCTGACCAGGGTGCACAGGGCATGGCGATGAGGTTGCACAGTCAACGTCCCTTGATGCTGAGACTTCTCTTGGCTCTAACTCCATAAGCTAAAGTAGCAGGAAAGCCTGAAGCCACAGAGCTCACCTGAGAAGAAATGGGGCTAGTGAATTCTCATCCTTGGCACTGGTGATGTGGCTCAGCTCTCCAAGCGCTGTCCTGCTTTCTGTCCAGCCCCAGCTGGAGAAAGGAAAACCAGCCCGGGCCGCCTTGTCCTGGTGCAGAATCCACCAGGCGTCGAAGCCTCCGGGTTCTGCATAAGTCTCCTTTAAGCCAGAACTTGCCTCTCACCATTTCCATGACGGAATCATTTCATCTGTAATAATTTTCCATCTGAGGCTGGAGAAGAGGTGGCTGCAGCTTTACCTGCTGTTCAAACCAGGCACGGTCGAGAGAGACCATTTTTCTTTGTGTTTGAAACCAACAGGAGGACAAAAAGGCCCCATAAATACAGCCAATCAGGAGTATTTTATATCTATTGCTGCAATAAGAAAGCCCACCTGTAACGGAATAGAAGAGGGATGCAAGGAAATAAGAAAAAAAAAGAAGGAAGAAAGATTTAGGGAAAAAAGGAAGCAGGGTTAATCCTTCATGTTGAAAGCGCCTGTGGTTAATAGCAAAATAGGGCTTTAGACTGTCAGGGCTATTAGTCAAGGGTTAAATGTCACTCAAATCACGCCTGTTATAAATTGGAAAGTGCGTGCGTGTGTGTGTGTGTGTGTGTGTGTGTGTGTGTGATGTGACCGTGGGAGAAGATAGAGATTCTACTTTTTTATGCATTTCAAATTGAGGCCATCTCCACGCTGGCCTGGAGATGACCCGCCACACGATTTTTAAATTATCTCCGTGTGCGCTCTGCTTGTTTTGGAAATGCTCTAAATAAAAATAATGGACTGTCTTTTAATAAGTCTCATTGTGAGGATTCCACATATCAAACAACGCAGTGCAGCTTGGAGGCAAACGGCGGGCGTGTGTGATCTCCTGGAAGAGAGACAAATGGCAGTGTGGGGAGCTCCATCCAGGGAACGCTGACAAGGAAATGGCATTCTGAAACTGACACATCTGTCAGGGCGGAGGATATTGGCACCTGTCATGCAATTTCAGTCATGACTTTTAATAAAGCTGCTTTCCCTTAGGTAAAATTGGAACTTGACTGTAATATTAGCTGCAAGCACGTCTTGTGCTCCCCTTCAGAGCGCTTTTGTACGTGAGGCGGTTCCAATGAACCTGAAAGATGAAGTAATGATGTTTACCAGCTTTCCCTGCCTCCCCAGAACTCGGGATTTGAAAAAAAAAAAAAAGATGTTGCACTGAGTGTTTTTTCTTTCTTTATTTTCTTCCCTCCTTGCTTCCTTCTTTCCTTCCTTCCTCTTTCTCTGATTTCTTTCTTTATTTTACAAAATGTCTCCCTTTCCCAATTAAAGCCAGTTTCCGGGTTTATGTTCCTATCACTTGCCTCTCCTCCCCCGCTGCCCGCTTCCGCCTTTCCCCAGCTTTGACTGGGTTGTTGTTTGAGTAAATTTAGCCTGGAGAAGTATGTATATCATAAAAACCGGGTTGGGATTTGTTGGCTGTCAGTCAATAAATCAGTCAGAGTTTAATTACCAGGCATGTGAGGGGCGGCGGTGACAGGCACCAGCTCTAGCAGAGACCGGTTCTTTTGGGGCAACCACTATTAAAAGAAAGAGCTAAAAATGAGGGTGCGTGTGTGTGTGTGTGTGTGTTAGAAAGCTAAGGGGCAAAACAGAAACGAAAAGTTACGAGTGTGTCAACTAGAAAGAAATGAACCGCTAAGAAACCCTGCAGCTGCGATGAACCCTAAAAAGTTTTGGTTTCAAGATACAAAGTTTTAGGAGTTGTATTAATAAAACATTCTTTCATAAACGCTTTTCTTTGATAATGTGCTTGGAACATCACTAGCTGAGTGTAACATGAGGTCTCTACACTAACATATCATAATTTAATTATTGCTTCGTTCAATGCAAACATTTTGTTTGTAATCTGTTGAATAAAATAAAGAAAACCACTAAACTGGAAAGTTCATGTGTCACCTCCCCTCCAAAAACAGAAATCATTGTGGAACAAATGACATAATGTGTTAAATGGTGATTCACAAAGTGGACATCAAGTGGGTGTTTCCCTTATTCAACATTCCCAGCACTGGTCCACAATCCTTCCCCCTTTCTTCTTCCCCTCCAGCCCCGTCAGCCCTTGGGTTCAACATTCCAGGTCGAATGACCCTGAAACAGATTCAGTGTTTTCTTTTCCTTTTCTTTTTCAAAGGCAATTCACACTCAACTTGGGTTTTATTTTTGACTAGTTATAAGAAATGTCATTTCTGCCTGTCCTCTGTCATGAGGCAGTATGTGGAGATACTGCAGGATACTTTGACTGAAAGGAAGTTCTATTTTCTTTTCTCTGTTCTCCAGTGGTATGTCCCTGTTTGTTTATATGAAATCCTTTGATCTTTCTAAGGAAGTGTGGGAATCTTCGACTCAAAGTAATGTGTCTCTGACTCAGAAGGCGAACTTCTTGACTGGGAGTAGGGAAGAAAAGGGAGGAGTCAGAATGTCTTGATCATCTAGGATGGGAGAGAAAGCCTATCATATGAATCTTTTCCCAGAATTTAAACTTCACAGGATTTCACCGAGTTACCCTGGATCTTATCCTTCTTCCTGGAATTCTTTTAGAATGATGCTGCTAGAAGGATGTGCCCATCAACCTAGTGGAAAGCCTGAGATTTTTGTAACTATATTATGCAGTTTTAAGACAAAAGACCAGGCAGGATGAGTTGTGAAGCCGTGGAGAACAATGACACACACAACCAAAGCAAAACCAGCAGGCTTCTGGCTTCTGCCAATTCTTCTTTGTGAAGAAAATGTCTGGCAGTTTGCCAAAAATCTTAGCCGTGAACAGCAGCCACTCCAGTTAAAATTGCTATTAAAAAACGAGACCAAAAAGCAGAACAAAACAAAACAAAAATCTATACCACCTGTCCAGAAAACCGCCAGTGCCTGGGGTCCCATGAACTGAAAACCTGGAGCTCACACCCCTGCGTCCCTTCACAGTAGGTCAAATGTATTCTAAACCTCAGTTTACCCAGCTTGCAGCCCAAATGCCAACAATCTTGGGGTCAAACAAATGTCTCTGTGGTTTCAGTCCAGGTAGCAATGGCCAGATTAAATAAACTTAAGAGTGAGAGATCTTTGTTTAAACAATGAATGTTACAACTTCTTCAGTGCCTCATCAGAAAGCCCAGCACCGCTGTGAAGTTCATAAATGTCTCGCCAAGCTACCCCAGGACATCAGGTTAAAGGACCAGAATCTGCCCTGGGGCACTCCTTTCTTGAATACTTCACCCCATATTAACAACCTTTATGTCAGAATTTAATGTCATATTTTAACCAGACTTGAATTGGAAAAGCTGGTAATAGTGATATAGTCTCATAGGAGAAAAGAATATGTAAGAAAAAAATAACCAAATACTATTTTAAATTAACCAAAGGAGGTGCAGTCTGTATGGTTTGACATTTCACAGTATCAAAAGTTGTCTGTTTTTGCCCCAACATAATTCTTCCCTGCCCCCAAAATGTGTATAAAGGGACGGCAGGGATCACCCAGAACCTGGTAACACAAACGTCCACACGTTCTCAGTAAGACAAAGACAAGCTAGTCACGTCACTCAATTAATTTCACTATTTCTGTTGGATATTATTTACTTGCATCTGCAAATAAAAGAGAAAACAAACACTGAAATAGTTATTAGTACGGGGCTTTCTATGGCTTCCAAGCCATCAATACCACATAGAGCAGAAATGTCTAATGGAAACTGTGTGGGACGTCTTTCATCATTGATTGTTAATATAATCACTGGGTTCCAGAACAGAGTAAACATTAAACCACATCTTTATATTATCTGATTTGTAAGGATCTCCAGGTGGGGTTTCCACCAAAAGAATAACATTCCTGCATGGCAAGTGGAAAGCTTCATCCTGCACCCTGAAGTGCTGGGGCAGAGGCTCATCCCCTCCTGTTTTCTTAAGGAGGAAAGATTTCACTGACACGCTGTGTCTTCAATTTTTAGGGACCAGTTCTCCAAGGCAGGACCAAAGGCCTCCACACGATGCCTGAGGAATTCTTGTCCAGGAGTCCCTGAGGTTCTTCTGGCCCCTCCCCTGGAGCCCCCTGTGGGCCCAGCACTTCGCAGTGCTAGTTACGCTCACACTCACTCATTCACTTGCACGCTGCCTCACTCATTCGCTGAGGCAGTCTACAAATTTCGACTAAAGACTTGCTTGTGCTCTGGGGAAATACAATTATAAACAAGAAAAGCAAAGCCCCTGTTTTGAAAGAGCTGACATTCTCATGGGGCTAAACTGAAAACAAACAGCACACAAGCAAGAAAAACATCAGATGGTGACGAAGGCTATGTGGAAAATTCAAAGACTGTGATGTGATAGGAAGCTCCTTGGTTTTCTGGTCAAGGAGGGTCTCTCTGAGGAGGTGGCATTTAGGTGAAGGAGTCAGATGAGTGAAGAACATTCCAGGTGGAGAGGACAGCAGGGAGTTTTAGGAAATGAAATGAAGGCTGGTGTTTTTAAAGTGCAATAAATAGGAGCAAAGCAACGTAAGATGAGTTAGGATAGGAAGGCGGGAGGGAGATCGCGTAGGGGCTCTACACCGTGGGTAGCAGCTTCAATTTTCTTCCAGGTTTTGAGAAAAAGCTACTGGAAGGTTTCAGGACACTGACATGGTTTGAATTGACCTAAGTTATGAAAGCATTACTCTAATATCTATGGGTATAAAGTCATTTAAGTGGCCCAAAGTAAAAGCAGGAAGACGGATGAGGGGTCTCTTGCAACCATCCAGACAAAGGATGGCTTGGGCTAGGATGGCAGGAATGAGGATGTTGAGACGTGAACAGAGGCAGGACCTGTTTTAAAGCAGAGGAAGGAGGAATCTCTGGAAGGTTAGATGACACTGAGGGACAGAGAAGTATACCGTCCAAAGTGGGCTAGGCTATGCTGCCTAACAAGTAACACCACTATCTCAATACCTTAAAATTAGTTTCTCCTTCTTGATCCATGTTCATGGAAAAGTCAGCAGGGGACTGTGTTCCATGTTGTCCCCATTGAAAGAGACAGGCTTATGGAGACTTCCCATCTGGAAGGTGAGTAGTTGCCCAATAAGGGCTGGGTAGTTAAAAAAAAATGAAGAATCCTACTCTAGCTCTTCAATGCTTCCATGCAGTGGTGATGCCCAACCCCTCCCCTCACAGCTCATTGGCTGGAACGAGTCACTTGGTCATGTCTAACACTGAGGGGTCAAACAAGTGTCATTCTCTATGGAAATAATAGAAGGAAACTATTGGTAAACACAGTCATATCTATCACAAGAAGTGTCAAGGAAAATCCCTACATTTTTTATTTGAGCAATGGGATAGATGGTGCTGCTATTTACTGGGGAGATGGAGGACGTGCTCCTATAACCCCTTACTATGATTGTGGCTGTTGGTTTAACATCTAACTTATCAGAAAGAGTATCAACTACAAGCTCTCCAGATGACTGCTGTCCCAGACTCTCTGAACCCAGCACTGTGACTGCTGATAAGACATATTTGGTGGCTTTAAGAATGAATTAATGAACCAGAGAATATGAATAAATCATTAAGTCATGTGGTTCTTTCCAAGGGTGACAGACAATTGCATGTTCTTTCTTCGTCTCTGAAACCCACCAAGAAGTCTACTATGTAGCATCAGCAAGGTCCCAGGGCCGTGGACTGATTCATAGATGAGTTGCCAGCAGCTGTGTATTTTCCCAGGCCATCAACAGCTGTCTTGAGGTCTTACGCTCTAGTCTGTGATATCTGGACAGTTTTCGGCAATTTATTTGAATGCTTCAGATGACCTCTCTGGATGCTGGCTTAATTCTGTTTTTGAGTCAAATGCATTTCCAGTTTCCTCTGAGAAATACTTTGGTTACCTTGGGTTCCTAAGGGTCAACCGAGGCCAGGCTGCTGTTCCCCTTATAGGACAGTGAAGGAGGTGAAAGAAGTCAAAACAGGCTGCTGCTATCTGAGTTGTTCTTAACAAGGCAAATCCTAGGCTCATCAAAGGTTGGCCAGACATGGAAATGACACAACAAATACCACGTCATTGCAGACACCTTATCAACAAATATCTGCTGGCCCATGTTGAGACATATTATGGGAGATAAAAGATAGACAGAACTTCATCCTTACACTAAAAGTTATGGCCTTATTTTACAATCCAGTTAAAAAGAAAATTCTAAAAACCATTATAGAATTTCAAGGGGAAAGAGAGTACCGTGGCTGGAACAGTTAAGATGTTAGCTTTGACTGGGGTGTGATTTGAAAACATGAATGCCACTGAGAAAGGTATTACAGGTGGGGAGACATAAGTACAACCTCAGAATCAGGAAAATCATGTAAATTTTGGTCAGAGTCAAGTAGTCTCAGTAGTTTCTCTGAAGAATAGAATAAAAATCAATCCAGCTAGTTTAAAAGGTTCTAACAAATCAGAGGAGTGCCTCAACTGCCAGGCTGAGGCATTTGGACTTGGTCCTGCCAGCCTTGGACCCCTGACCGCTCTAGAGTGCTGGATTCACTTGAACTACATCCAGACTGAAAGCTCCTGAGGGCAGGGGCTGTGTCCCTTGAACCTGTGCATTCACAGCACCTCTCAGAGAAAGGGGCACACAGAGGCACACAAATCATGATGCATGAATAACTAAGGAAATGAATGAACACAGGGATGATCCAATGGGGTTTAAAAAGATTAATGGTGTGGCAGTAGACATTCTAACTGGGGGAGAAACAGACTCATGGCAAGAAAAACCAGACGCTGTTGGAAGAGTCTAGAGGTGAATTTGTAAGTCCCTCACAGAAATTGACAAATGCTCAGGTACTGTCTGTCTCAGTTCGGTGAGTTCCTGGCTAAAGATGAGCAATTTTTAAAATTGCAACTCAATATTCTTTCTAGTTCAATGTCAGTGCAACTTGTTATGAAGACACAGAACAGGATTTGAAGAAATAACTTGTAAAAATAAAATTATATCGTCAGAATTACTAATACCTTGACTGCCTGCACAATAGTGACCTTGAATCCCAACATTGTATTCAATCTAATAGAAACATTTATTGAGTAATGTTAAATTCACAGGCCATATCATTAAACTCTTTTTAAATCTGTGGTATCAATTTAGGTACTTGCTCAAGAAGCCCAAAGTACGATTTTGATATTCAGGAACACTAAAATCAAGTTAATGTTCGAGCGGCACATTAATGTGTAGTTGCTTACTTGCAGGAACAAAAGTACAACTGAAACTAGCTTAGAGGAGGCACGTGCCCATGGAAACAAGCTGCAGGCAGGGCAGGGGTGCAGCTGAATACAGTTGGTGCAGAGGTTTGACAATGTGAGACCAGGAACTCGAACACCACCAGCTCCTCTTGTTCTCTTCCACTAAGCTGCTTCTTCTGTATGTTACCTCCATTCCTTCACACTGCAGACCAGCTTCTTTCACTCTAAGGAGGACCTGGCGGCTGATAGTCCAAGGCTTTGGCATCTCCAGCCCTGGGAGAAAGGCCATCACTTCTCCATGCTCTAACTGGCTAACAAAGCAACATACCAACTCCTGGGACCAATCATCTGTCACCTGGAGACATAAGGGAACATGATTGACAGTGGTCATAGAAGCCACAGGGTTGAGGCTCTTGGATGGTGAGCAGAAACCTTTCTCAGGAGAACAGCCGTGGCTGTCTTCTGCCGTCTCGCCCTGCTGTAGGCCACCAGGAGGCTGCTGCTGTCTGAGATTTCTGTTTTTAATCCCATGTCTTGATAAGAAAATGTAGATGTGATAGTTTCCTAGGCTGCCATAACTGAATATCACACACTGGGGGGCTTAAACAACATCAATTTGTCTCTTGGTTCTAGAAGCTGGAAGTCTGAGAGCAGAGCAGGATTAGTTCCTTCCCAGGGATATGAGGGAGAAGCTCTTCCAGGCCTTTCTCCAAGTTTCTTGTGGGCTCCTGTCAATCTGATGTCCTCTGGCCTGTTGATTCATCCCCCGTCTCTCCTCCATGTTCACGTGGCTTCCCCCCTCTACACATATCTCTGTGTCCAAAGTTCCCCTTTTACTAGTTCCCAGTCATATTGGATTAGGCCACCTGCACCACCGATGACCTTTAAAGTTGATTGTCTCTGTAAATAAGATTACACTCTGAAGGACCTAGGATTAGGAATTCAACGTAACTTTTTTGGAGAGAACACAGTTCAGCCCATAAAAGAGAGTGACAGACATTTCTGCTAAATAAAATAGACTTGTCAGCCCTCTCTCGTTTGTTAATGTCATGTGTTCTTTAGTATTGTTTACTGTGTTTTAGAATTTCTTTTTAACGGACATTAAAATTGTCAATTTGCAGTATTTTCTGGTAAGAATGCATTACCTTTTCTTGACTGTTACCAAGTAAAAAGTAAGTATACATTTGTATGAATCTATGTACAATCAACATAAAATATATTATTTAGAATTTCTGCAGCAGAACTATTTTTTCCTGGGAACATTTCTCAATGGGACTATTAGATCTTTCCCCATCTACTCACTACATTCTCAGTACGTGCAGTCACTGTAGTATACGACATTACAATGGAGTTACAACTTACTGTAATCCAATATTGAATCTCTTTTCAACGTTGTCTTTCATGTTATATCACAGCAGGTATTACAGAATGAAATTAAGAAACAAATTACTAATCACAGCTGTTATTCACTCTTACAATTTGTGAAGAGAAGAAAATGTGGTTTTCCTCAGAAAAGGTAATATCCTCAGGGATTGGTCTGAAGTTTTGTTTTAAAATAATGTCATGGTTTGATTCATCTGTAAAACCATCTGGGCTTCCCCTGTGAGCCACTGAGAAAACTTAGTGACATCATCAGAAGGAATTCCTGGAGACCGGGCTTACCTGTTTTGCACTCAGAAAATTTCGCTATTAATTGGTATTTATTTGGGAAAGGCTGTGGTGGCCCGCCGTGGTGTGTGCTGTAAACACCGATGTGTCTTTCTTTTATTCTCTAAGTGACAGTGCAAGAACGTGTGTTAGAGATGCACTGACATCAATATATTGTTACAATGTGAGTAACAAGACAGCCCCCCTGACGGGTGGGGCTGTTCCATTTCCAACAGCCCCACTCCCCTTTCTTCCACACTCAAAGGATGAGGGTGCACACTGCACCCTGGGAGCAAATGTGGAAACTGATATTCGGCAATGGCACATCGCCTTCTGTGAGTTCCCTGTGAATGCGCCCTCATGTTCTGGTGCCAACCTCAGGGTCTGACAACCTCCTCCATTCCCTAGGGTTACTCAGCCTCACCTCCACTGCAGTAGAAGTGGGCAGACTCACTCCCTGTGCACACATGACTGCACACAGACACTCATGAAGAAATGAATTGACCCGGCAGGATATCATTAGGTGCCAGAGACTCCAGCGCCAAAGACATGAAACCCAAGGTTTATAGAGCATATTTCACCTCCAGGTTTGACTGTGTATTTCCTTCCATTACATTTCAATATCAAGCAAAATAACACTTCTTGTTTCAAACTGTCTGTGCTATTATTTCATCAGAAGCAGAGCCAGTATGAGAAATGCTTTCTGCTCTTCTGTTTCATCCCAGAGGAGGGGCTACCCTGAAAGGCGAAGGAGAAGCCACCAGGGTCTACGGTACTCTTAGGACACGGGAACCTGCAGGACATGGCTCCTGGAAGACCTGGGGGGGGCACAAAGGAAGATGTTCTCTCAACGGTTTTCCAAGAAACAATACAGAGATAAAAAGGTCAGAGCCTGGCAGCCCCCTCTAGCATATGCACGTCTATTTATGAAGACACTTAGCCTGGATTTAGTGAGTTCACTGCAAAGCTCCAGGGGCGCCTGTCTCTTTAAATCCGTCTCCGCCCAAGTGAAATTTGTGGCCCTGATGAATGGCAGAGCAGAGTCATCCATAAAAGGGCAGGGGAAAATCACATTCATTTGCATACAGTAATTATTCTGTGAATCGGGCCACCTTTATTGCTGGCAGAAAATCTACTGTCAGCATCACTCTATAGATCAAGTTTGAAAATCTAACAGCTGAGGAAAGCAATTGTTTGGAATCCATGCCGTCCAGCACTCCTGCCGCCCCTGGTCAGTGATCATGTTTCTGGGAGGAGGGCAAAGTTTCTAGGTGCCCGTCAAGCCCTCCCTGCAATGCCTGTATCTGCTCAGAGGTGTTTCCCAGCAGACTGGTCATGGCTCTGTTTTCAAAGAATGAGTGTGAGCACAGGTGTGAGCTGGAACCCAAGGACTTTAGAACCACCCGTCCAGTTGTTAGAGTTGGCAACCCCTGTAAGTCACGCCAGGCACTGCTCTCCCTTTTCTAGGACTCGCCACCGGCCCACATCACCCCATGGTGCACACGACCACCACCACCACTACCACACCTGTAACTCCAGCTGGCTCGGTCTCACCAAGTGTGCAGAAAGGAAAGGCGTGGTCAGTGCACGTCTCCCCGATGTGACGGAGAGGGAGACTGAACTGATAACTTTCTGTGGCCCTCGGATTTTTGGAAAGTAGGGGGAATTGAGGTGGAATAGATGAAAAGCAGAACGGGCAGCCCTGGGAAAGAATAAATCCATTACTTACGGGGTGGTGGAAGGACATGCAGCATGGATTTTAATCTCTAGAGGAACCCTAGAGGAAATCTTTCCATTCAGAAAGTAGGGTTTGCAGCAGGCATGGTTGAAAGAGTTAGCAAGTATGGCCGAGAGCAGGGAGGCTCGGGAAGGTGAAGTCAAAGGAGGAAGACCTACAGCTCTTGGGACTTAAACAGGTGTTTTAGGTTTTGGTCATTTCCATTTTTGCCTGTAATGTAAGGTTTCCTTCTAGATAGTCCAAGTTTCGAGGTGCACTAACATAGCTGGGGCAAAGACTCACAAAGCCAGACGAGCAGTTCTGTGTGTGAACCAAGGATTTCCCTTCACACTTCGTTTTATCTTTTCTATACCCAGGTCCAAGGGCCTGCTGTAAAACCAGAGTAAGATAAACGCTTATCAAAAATTCAAGTAAGACACTTGACATAGAAAAGAAAACATTTGAAACACCACGAGATGAAGGGTACTGTGAAGCCACTTTACTGCCACCAGGAATTCACTTGGGATGTTAACAGGGGAAAGATAGCAGTTAGCAGGGTGCTGCTGTGCTCATTTTACTGGAAGAAGGGCTGTAAATAAAAGTCTTATACGAGTGTCATTCCAGCCTCAGAGTCCTTAGGTTGAGGTTTGGGTTGGATAAGTTGCTTGAAGATAAATGTTTATCAAAGAAGATTTAAATTCTCTGTGACTCTTTTTTCATTTTTCTTTCTTCTTTCACCCTAAAAGAACTTTCATAATATGGATAAACCTTGAGGACATTATGCTAAATGAAATAAGCTGGACATAAAAGCACAAATACTTTATCATTTCACCTGTATATGGTTTCTACAGTAAGAAAATGGATAGAGTGGAATGGTGGCTGCCAGGGGCTGAGGAGAAGACAGTGAGAAGCTGTGGCTTAATTGGTACAGAGTTTCAGGGAAGATTGTTTAAAAAGCTCCAGAGATGAATAAAACACCACTGAACTGAACACTTAAAACTGGTTGAAATTGCACCTATTGTGGTTGGGTGGAGGAAAGGCAGGCATGTCTTCTCCGGGGAGCCTTGTTTCCTCCCTGATACGTGCCGAGGTCATGAGCCGGCGGTGTAGGGGAATGGGGGTTAGGCTGCGGGAAAGAGTAAATTGGGAAATCGTCACTGCAGAGAATAGAAGGCACTGTAGGGTCCTCTGGAGGGTCTATGTGCCCTTTAATATTTGTTGTAAATTTAACGTGAGTCCGGTTTGCATGGTTGGATGGTTTTTGTCTGCAGTAATATTTGGGTAGGGAGTTTCTAGAGTACTAATATAGGCTTCAGATGGAGAATGCGGCAGTGATGTTAAGTATAATATTAAGGGGCACAGAAAATAAAGTGCATAAAGAGAGAAGTGGGGCTGTGAAGAGAACTTGCTGGTGGAGAAAACCACTGTGGTCAGCAGACAGGTGCAGAGCCCCCACGGAGGTCAGGGTGGTGTCAGAGAACAGTCAAGATAAGGATGTCAGAGAGGAGGATCCCTAAAGGCAGGATTTCTAAGGTAATGAAGTTACCAGAAATTACAAAAACGGTCCCATGTGAGTGGCTGGCTGAGCAAATAGAACCAAAACTGGTTTAGCTGAGGGTGGAGGCAGGAATGGTGAGAATGGGGAGTTGGCTGTGTGGACAAATGCTCAAGCTGCCACCTATGATGACAGTTGCCATCATGGAATGAAAACGCGTGATCCAAGTCCGAAATCCATCAATGAGTGAGAGGAGCTGTTGGGGGGTTGGAGGATGACCGCAAACATGGTGAGAGATCACTGGTGTCTCCAATAAGACAGGGGTTTTGACATAGGGGCAATGGTCTTAAGTTAAATGGGGAGCAAAGAAGACACCTGTTTGCCTCCAGTATTTGAGGTCTGTAAGATAAGGGAAAATAGAATCCCTGTTTTGAGACCCCTGATCAGAGGCAGGCAAGTTGTAGGAGCAAGTAGGTTGAAGAATACGTTCAGACAAGCAGATTGTGTAGGCCCTGAGATCACACCACATGTGAGCACGGAGGAGACACAACATTGATTGGACAGGCAGCCAGGGTGCAGACCTTTCGGGGTGCACATCCCAAAGAAAGGCCTGTCTGGATGGGAACACACCGGGACATGCCACAGCAAGTCCTCAGTCATGACTCCACCCCCAGTGCCACCCTACCTGCAGGTGGTGCTGAGAACACCCAGCCAGAGAAGGAAACCTCTGGCTTCCTGAGAAGGTCTTCATCCTTCCAGAGTTGAGTTGAAGGCATTTGCTTACCAAGGCTGCTGTCTCAGCCAAAGGTCTTGTGGTCTTTAGATAGGTGAACAAGTTCAATACGGGGCCACTAAAAGAAGCTGGAGGGTCAGCCTTCAAGGACGATGGTCTGACTTCTCTGCAGTTGTTGTGGTTCCCTGGAGTCTGCTGAGGTGGATTCTGAGCTCCAGAGCACACAGCTAAGGAATAGAGAGGGCCTGAGCTTTGACAGGGTCCTTGGAGGATTAACCAAGCTGCATGGTGCTAAGTCTAGTTTTCTGTGATGATTAATCATGGAAGAGGACTAATTTACAAATTAACCTGTTGTGAGGTGTGATTAGGTTAGAGGAAGAGTCAGCTTGCCGTTATTATTTTTAAAAAAAGAAAAAATCAAAGACTTGAGAATTTACTTCTTACTCCAGCCAAGACTCAAGACTCTCTAAGAAGGTACAATATGTACAATACGCCAAAGTCACAGATGTAGAGGGAGCTGGAACCCCTGAGTTGGAAGTGAGGTTGAAAGACCGTCAGGTCTGTGGGTTTCCACCAACCAGAGGAATCTCATCTAAGAGCTCTGCCATCCAAATGCACTGACTTAGTCAGAAGATTCTGGACAGAGGATAGGGGCCATTTCTCAACCGTCTCTGTCTTCCTAATAGAGTCAAACAGTTCACTTTGCCCATCCTGGGCGCTTAATGAATATTTGTGGATTCGTTAAATAAAAGCTAAAATGTAAGTGATTGATGGAGGAGAGGGGGAAGAACAAAAAAGAATGAAGTTATGCCACCAAGGAATAAACATCAAAGACCATAGTATATTTTAGACTATGTACAAAATAGATTTTTCAAATTTTAGTTTCAAGTTTACATGGCACTAATGGTGGAACTGGTTTATACTATATCAGGGTAGCAAGAGGTTAGGATGTAAGTTTTCTCTACTGAATTTTATATGCCAGTCACAGTCAGAAATTTCTACCATCTATTGCTTTTTCAAGTTTCTTCTATATCACATGAATTTTAATGCAATAAAAAAGAATTGACTCAGCTGGGTGCAGTGGTTCACGCCTGTAATCTCAGCACTTTGGGAGATTGAGGCAGGCAGATCACTTTGAGCTCAGGAGCTCAAGACCAGCCTAAGCAACATGGTGAAACCCCATCTCTATTAAAAATACAAAAATTAGCCAGGTGTGGTGGTGGACACCTGTAATTCCAGCTACTCGGGAGGCTGAGGCAGGAGAATGGCTTGAACCTGGGAGATGGAGGTTGCAGTGAGTAGAGATTGCACCACTGCCCTCCAGCCTGGGTGACACAGTGTGACTCTGTCTCAAAAAAAAAAAAAAAGAATTGACTGAATTAACTTAAAACACTCCCATTGATTGTGATAAATTCTCCACATATAAAATGTAATATCTGACTATGCTGGGCCTGCCTCAGGCATGCATGGCATATTCTAGTTCCGTAACAAGTTCCTTTCTTCCTTTCCTGTGGGGCCTCTCTGGATCTCTAGATACCCACGTGTTGCATGGTAGGGAAATTTAAAGTACTTTCTGGAAAGTTCCCCAAGTCAGTCAGGTTCATTAATGTATTAGGCCCGTGGAAACATGGTAGGCCAGTTTACTTTTCAGAGTATTTGGTTTCCAAAGAGAAACACAGAATGCAGCACTTCTGAATGGTAGAGCCCTCTAAGGGTCAGGGGAAAACCCAGTTAATTCTTGGGGCGTTCTTTGACCGGGTTCTCTCTCCTGCTTTCATTTGCTTCCTGGGTGCCTGCGTGCCCTCCATCCCTGGGAGGGGTGAAGGAGAATGCCATCACTTCTAAGCTAAAATTCCCTGTTACATCTCTTGCCTGCCAAATCCAAGCACAGCCATGGAGGTGCTGCAAAAAGTATACAGAGGTTTTTACTTTCGACGTTTTTTTCTTTCCCCTTCTGGCAAGTGGGGCTCCTTCAGGGTTCTGCTGTTCATTAGGGATCAAACTGCCAATATTGGCTTGCTCAGATTAGGCCTTTAGACAACTGTCCCGATACCAGTGTTTGCATTCCTCTTCAGCTGAAAATTTGTCAGAGGAGAAAGGCATTAAACCTGTCACTGCAGATAAAGATCAGATGTTTGATTTCAAACAGAAGAAGCAAACACTCTACCAGGGACTCCATTAACTCTTGAGTACTTTGCTCAGAATAACGTGGAGGACTAGACCAGACCTGGGAAGTGGGAAATAAATCCAAATTTCACCACCATTTTAGTAGTTACCGGGGATATTGGACTTTGAGTGAAACTATGGAGCAAAGGAACTAAATTGCAAAGCCTTTCCCATGTTCTTCTTTTGTTTCCTGTTATTACAAACATGATTTCACAAAACAAGCACACGTAGTATATTTTATCTGAAAAATAAATCGGGTTATACCGTTTACAGAAAACTAAGTGTTTGGGAAGATGGTTTGGGAAGAAGATTAGACATTAAAAAAATTAACCCATTTCACAATACCCTCATACGATCATTAGAAAATCAACACCGTGTTGATAAATCAAACGAGTATCTTCAAAAACCTTGCTATCATTTTTATATAGTTTTTACTACCATTAAAATAAAACCAACGCGTTTCTCTATTTCACTGTTAATATACAAGTAGTTGTCTGGGATCCTGACTTAAAACTTGAATTTATACGGCAGCTATTTCCAAAGGGTCTAATCACTAAAAAGATTAATATTCATAATATTTCTGTGACAAGCTAGATGACAAGTATTATCATCCCCATTTTATGGATTCAGACATTGGGGCAGGGAGAGGTTAAGTGACATGCTGAATGTCACAAGGAAAATTAAACTCTCAAATTTAGTGCCCTTTTTATGATGCTATTTCTGAAGAAAGGTGTAAGATAGTAGGCCAGAAGTCAAGATTCCAGGGCTCTAATCTTAACTCTGGTACTGTCTCATCAGATAGCCTTAGGCTAGTCATTTAACCTCTCTGCAGCTCTGTCTCAACATTAGGTAAAATTGACAATTCTCCCCAACCATCTACACTCCTGCTGCGAGGATTAATGAAATGAGACCTGTACTGCACAGATTGTTGGTAGAAAGGATCTCTATAAATACAAAATATGCTAAGTGCCTTCTTATAGGTTCTGTAGGATTTCAGCAACCCTCTGGAGACAGTGAGACATATTGCTGTGCATTTGAATAGGCTGCCCCTGAGTGCCCCGGGCACTAGGAAGGCACAGCAAGCCCACAGCCTCTGCTTCAAGGGGAGACGTGCTGGCTGCCAAGCGTCCTCGCTGGCCTGGGAATGCTGCAGTCACCTCCTCACATGTGGAGGCTGGGATGGGGGCATCCAACTGGAACTGCCCAGCAGTTCTGCCTTCTGAGGCTGGCCTGGAGATTGGAGGAATCACCTGGTAGGTGAGTTTGCTCTTGGAAATCCCATCACAATTCTCTCTGGTCTAGAAAACAATCTTAACGTTGCTAGAAGGACTTGGACTTGCTTTTATCCACCAAAAGAGGCTGGCGTGGCTCCCCATGATGACAAACACCCCAGAATGAAGAGTGAAGCCCAGAGCCTGGTGGCCCTAGGAGGTGGCAGTCCACGCTGTGAGTAGAGAGGGGCTCCTGGATGTCGCCCCTACAGTTAGGTGTGGAAAGCATCACTGCAAAAACAAAATACTAGGACTATGTTCTTCCCTTCACACACCACAGTGCAGGCCTCCTTTGACCTGGCACTTGAAAAATGATGAAAGGGACTTCTCTTCTCCATTCATGCCGTCCTGAATGCTGGATTTACACACAGTATATATGATAATGACCCAAGTTCACCTCTCCAACCCAGACCCCCACGCTCAGGCTCCAGTCCTGTGCATGCAACCATTTAGCCAACATCTGCCAGATATTGACTAGACCTCAAATTCAACATGCCCAGCACTGAACTCCTGAGCTGCTCCCACAAAACCTGCTTCTGCACAGTCTTTCTTATCTCAGGTGACAGCAACTCCATCTTCCCAGTGGCCCAGGCCAGACACACAGGAGTCACCCTGACTGTTTCCTGTTGTCATAGGTGCATCTGACCTTCCAGGAAAGATTTTGGGCCACACATTCACTGTCTGTCTAGAAGTCTCCTCTTGTTACTGCCTCTGAGGCAGTTGCTCTGGTCTGAACTATCCCCATTGGCACATGGGCCACTGCAGCAGCCTCCTGACTGGTTTTCCTACTATGTCTCTCTTTGATACTCTGTAACCTATTCTCAACACAGCACACAAGTATTCCTTTAAAACATAACCAAGACAGCCTCATTTCTTTCTTTCTTTC
>CM052661.1:105183840-105207449 GCA_028533165.1 Leontopithecus rosalia
TCTCTCTCTCTCTCTCTCTCTCTCTCTCTCTCTCTCTCTCTCTCTCTCTCTCTCTCTCTCTCTCTCTCTTTCCTTATTTCCTTCTTTCTTTTCTTTTCCTCAAACCCCTGAATGAGCACCTGCTCACTCAGGGTAGAAGCCCATGTGTGACCTGGTTCCACTGTTACCTCCCTGACCTCATCTCCTGCTCGTCTTCTTCTTTGGATTGATTCCTTTCTGTTTCTCAATTTACAACCCAGGAATGCTTCTGCCTCAGGCCTTCACCCTTGCCATTTCCTCTGCAGGACTGGCCTTCCCCCAAATACCCACGTACCTGGCTTTTCACATGACCCCAAGTCTTTGTTCAACACCCCCTTTTCAGGGCTGTCCACAGAGATCTGTTCCACCCCACACGGGGTCCTCCTCACTGCCTTCAGCCTCTGCAGTTCCTCTTGACCACCCCAGCTGTGCCTCTTCCTTTGAATTTGCCACCTTCCAGTATGCTGCCTTAGTGCTCTAGGGCTGTCGTTAACAAAGTGCCACAGACTGGGGGTGCTTAAAGGATGGAAATGCATGTCTCATAGATGTGGAGGCTGAGTCCGAGATCAAGGTGTCACCAGGGAGGGTTCCTTCCAAAGGCTGTGAGGGAGGAGTTGTTGCTGGCCTCTGCCCCAGCTTCTGGAAGCTGCTGGCAATTTGTGGCCTCCCTTGGCTGTTAGATGCAACACCCTGACCTCTGTCTTCATCTTCACGTGGAATTCTCCTTCTCTGTGTGTTGGTTCTGTGTCCCACTTTTATAAGAACATCAGTCATGTTAGATCAGATTCCCATGCTGCCCCAACATGGACTCATCTTTACTCAAGTGATTATATCTGCAATGACCTTGTTTCCAAGTAAGGTCGCATTCAGAGGGCTTGGGGAATTAGGACTTCAATATATGAATTTTGGGAGACACCATTCAACCTGTAATAGACACCATGTGATGTGAGTTTCCTGGGGCTACCTGGTAAAGTGCCAACAAATTGAGCAGCTTCAACAACAGAAAAATTTGTCTCACAGATTTGGAGGATTGAGGTCTGAGATCAAGGCCAGTTTTTTCTGAGGCTGTGAGACAGAATCTGTTGTGGGCCTGTTTCCCCAGTTCCTGGGGTCACCAACAATCCTTGGCTTGCACGTGGCATTCTTCCTGTGCCTTCATATTGTCCCCGCTCTGTACATGTCTGTGTCTGTGTCCACATGCTTTTTATAAGGACACCAAATACATTGCAGGAGGATCCACACTAATGATTTCATTTTATTGATGACCTCTGTAAGGCCCCATTTCAAAAAAGGAGGTGCCGGAAGTTAGGACATCAACACATTTCTCTTTAGGGAAAAAAATCCAACCCATAACATATATAACATATTCATTTAACGTAGGGTTTTTTTTTCACTGTCTGTTTTTTATTGCTGAAAAGTAAGTTCTATGAGGCGGAGACCTATGTGTGCTTTTGGTTTTTATCTTACTGATACAAGCTAAGCATTTAAAGTAGTGATTAGAACATAGCAGATGCCAGTACACATTTTTTAGCTGAAGGAATGAACGGCATTTATTACCATTTTGTAGACAAGCTCTGTGCCTTAGTCATAGAGGTATTTAAGCATTTAATCAGGGACCCTCAGCTGAGATCTCAGGGCCCTGGGAGAACACGTAGGAATAGGGTAAACCTCAGATTACCTTGTTGCTATGAGAGAGGATGAGATGACTTTCATATGGAATCTGGGCAGCTCTGAGGCAAACTTCTCTGGGCTCTGGTTTAGAACAGTCACCTGGAGCACCTGGGTGTTGCCAGCACATCCCACGTGCTGCCCGCTTCATTCATCAACTGCACAACAGCTGCTTGGATACCCTCCTCATCTCATCAGCCACGGTGGCCTGTTACCAATTCACAGAAAATGAAACGAGACCCCTGAGGACTGTAATTTGGGGAGTGCAGTCATTTAGGAATGTTCAGAGGGATCTGGAAAACCTGCCCGGCCAGTTCTTTCCCAGGCGCCAATGGCAGGAGGCCCAGGGTGTGAGGGAGAATACCAGGTTCTGGGCACGGCCTTCTTTATCAGCCTCAGAACCAGGGGCCTTTAGTTTGTTTACTAGCTTAGATAAACTCCCAAATCCTTGGGAATGCTCCAATAAATCTGTTTTCCTAAATACTTCACTCTTGTTTATAGAACACCTTCAAGATATGACAGCTTGTTGCAGATGGAAAACAACGCCTCCCTCCTAGCAAATCCGCCTTCTTCCCATGTCCCAAATGCTTCTTGAGAATTTTCAAGCACTGTGTGTAATGATCTCAAGTTGAGCCTCAGTGGAAAAACCCTACTGGGATTCCTTTCAGTACGATCTGCATATTCTGCGTTAACTC
The DNA here is from genome assembly GCA_028533165.1 of Leontopithecus rosalia. Taxonomy (NCBI): domain Eukaryota; kingdom Metazoa; phylum Chordata; class Mammalia; order Primates; family Cebidae; genus Leontopithecus; species Leontopithecus rosalia. The sequence goes on from CM052661.1 coordinate 105,186,222, forward strand.
GGGACAGTGTTATGGAAGCTAAGCTCACTCCTCTAATTACATATGAATTGCTTCACATGTTCCATGTATGGCCATAAGACAATGACTATCCCACCTGAGAGCCAAGAACGTATGTTTATTTATCTCTGTTATCAAAATGATCTGACAGAAAATTTTGATCTTTCTGCTTTTATAGAAACAGAGTTTCAGCAAATTGCATGGATGTGTTTTTGCCAGTCACAATCAGTTCCGTGTCAAACCCAGTTCCTGCACACGGTTTTTTTTATAGTTCCCAGGCAGTTGGGTGTAATTCCAACAGCCTTTCCTTTATTATCTATCTAATAGATTATCCTGCTTCATATCTCCGTGGCACCAGATGGCATTATCTCCTTAGACTGGCTGTTGCCTTGTTAATACAGAGTTACATAGAAACATTAAAGGTCAGGAGGAAACCATATGGTCTATCCCGTCCTGCCCTTTTATGCCCGGGAAAGGCCAAACCGTCATCGTAATGTTCCCCTCCACCCGGAGTGCAGCCAATAGCTGCATAGATTTGATTCTCTTTGACTCATGATTCCATTTCTATTGAAATACTGTAATCAATAATTCCTTCAACTGCTACAATCTGGTCACGCTTTTTGTATTCTAAACACGTCGTTTTACTGAAAACTAAGTGATACAACAATGTTTACTTGGTTTCTTAAAAAAACAATGCTATTTGTTTTTACAAATTTTGTTATTTTTTAACAACTCTGAAACGAATGTCTGAAGTTTTTAGTTACAGTTGTTACTCTGGATCAGCAGCACCACTGATTTGTAACTGTTATTTGAAATCTGGATTATATGTATGCAATCTATCTTTTTCTGTCAAGAATATCTGGTTCTGCATCTTGCTGGTTGGGTTGGGTTTTGATCCTTATTTCGTCTTTACATGGACGCCTCAAATGTCTCAAACTTAGAGGCCTTTCCTCTAATGAATACCAGTTCTAACAGCATAAAAGCTATTGAACTGTTGACTTTTGGGGAAGAACTTCTGAATGAGAAACATGCTGCTTGGAACCAATAGAGTGATCAGTCCCAGAAGAACTGGCATAGGGCCCTCTTTCAGGAGTTGGAGCAATACCAGAGTCACCAAGTCAAAATTTCTAATACTGAGTTTCTTCATTTTTAAATGACCTTATGCACATCGGAGGTTAATTCCTAAAACACCTTGCCTTTCAATCCTCTTACATGCATTCTCTCACTCTTCTTCCTCCATTTTTTTAAGCTCAGGAAATTTTAATGAAAAAAATTATTATTTTTTTAAACTCTCTCTTTAGGTCAAATTTACATTTTAGGACAATGTGTTATCACTGTTGACGTTTCTCACTTTAAATTCCCCGTGTTGATAATTTGTCAGCATCTTCTTGAATTGGAAACATTTTGCTTTTGCACTTAGGTTTAGATTAAGTCTTTCTTTCCTCTTTTTTAACCTGGGCCTTAAAGTTCAGACCATTGTTGAATTTTTGCCAGGTATAATTAATAAAATAACTATTCTTAAAAACAAGAATATCAATCAGTTGTTAACCTCAGTTCTCAATATCCGTACCTACGTATCTCTCTCTCAAACAGTTCAGAATTTGCTTATACTCTCAGATGTTTTCCTTTATCATTAAAGTCAGGCAGTAGCCCCATTTTTCTTTTTACACAGGTAGACTGGCATATTCCTGCTATTTCACAGGCTACAGGGTCACAAGGCAAGCTTTAGGCCTGAATTTAGACAATTCTAAGCTGCATACTCTTTCGCAGTATTGCCTTGTCACCCACATGCTATAATTGGGGTTAAGAGTCACTTGTAATCAAGTAATTACAGATTTTATTTTTTCAATGTGCTACAAATAGACTCAAAAACTATAGGAGAAAATACTCAAAGAATACAGGACTCCCAAAGGAATTACATGGAAAATAGAAGATCCAAACTAATCTAACTGTATTCCCACATTGTCTGAGGGTGATAGTAACAATGGTACCTACCTGTCTGGATGGTCACGTGATTTAACTGAGGGTGCACATGAGCATGTTCTCACTGGCTGGAGAGTAATAGGGTTCAATAAATTTTATTACTGTGTGAACCCTAACAGTGACTATGAGGTGATGGTTGCTATTCCTCTTTGACAGATAGATAAACTAAGGCACAGAGAGATGAAGAGACTCAATTTGATGCAAACCCTGAGTCTGTGAAAAAGGCAAGACCAAAGCCCAGGCATTCTAAACTTTATCTGATATATCCACAATAAAACCTACACTTTATAATACACTATCCATTATAGACAGCAATGAGTCGCCCAGTCACCATTTTCCCAAAGAAATAGAAATAGAAGTCACTCAACCCTGAAACCCACATAAGTGCAGGTAGATGAAAGCCTTTCCTCTTAGACACAGTCAAGGAAGATGGAATCGTGGATCCAGGCGAGGAGAGGATTCCCACGGACATAGGCCCGGCAACACTAATTGACTGAAGGTGTGGGATGCCTAAAGAGGGTGGGTTAGCAGTAAGGCTGTGATGTTTTGGATTATTGAAATAAACATCTGATGTCCTTAACACTTATCTGGATTAAGCTTCACTCCTGAACCCCTGAGTCCATCTCTAACTCTAATGGCATGTCAGTAATGGTGACCAGTACATTAACCCTGGAAAACACGTATTGATCTCTACCTCAGATTGCTGACTTCAAAAAAATGTCATTGCTTCATCACATACACTGTTCCACCTCATTAGCCACTGTCACTTTGTTCCTGGGCACCAAGGGACTCATTATTCCTGACATAGTAACTCGGTGTGAACCTGCCACAGATTGTTATGAGGCCCTGACAACAAGTGGTTCCTCCATCCTACCAGAGTCTTCCTCCCATTTGAAGGAGGAAGGAGCCCCCAGTCCTGGTTAGAGACCAGCAGACAAAGAGCCTGAAACATCTAAGGAGGATCTAAAACGTGTTCTCCTCTTCTCAGCCTAGTTAAGTACACGAGCTTACATTTTCATGATGCCTCAAATGCTACTTTCAGGGCCTAATAAAGCGCCTTTTCATGTAATAATTGGCATCTCGGAGGCTCCTGGTGATGACCTCAGTGTACCCCAGGACCTTTTTATAGTAGGAGTTGCTGAGCTCCATTAGATGACTCTTAATTAGGTAAGAACCATCCAGACATCTGAAATGCAAATTAGAAGGCCATAAGGAGTGGAAATCAGATCAGATCATTAAGAAAACAGGCTGGAAAATAGCATACGTTTGTAAAAATAGGCAAAAAAGGAAATTCAACCTTCAGGGACATTGTAGGCAATGGGAAAACATTGTATAAATTCAGTATCTACAGGGTTTACCATTTATTTGTATATAGACAAGGCAAATAATAGAGGAGAATGTGAATTTTACTTTCCTTTCTCTCAAAATAGCACAGGGAACTGAAAGAATACACTTCCTGTGATAGATTAAAAATCAAGCATGAGTAGGTAAAAACGTGAAAGAGAGCCGACACTCATATTATGGGCCTGGATAAAGTGTTTCAAGGGCAAGTGGTTTTCAGTTTGTTTTGTTGTTGTGGTGGTGGTGGTTGTTCTGAGACAGTCTTGCCCTATGGCCCAGGCTGCAGTGCAATGGTGCAGTCTCAGCTCACTGCAACCTCCACCTCCCTGGTTCAAGCTATTCTCCTGCCTCGGCCTCCTGAGTAGGTGGGATTACAGGCATGCACCATCATGCTGGGCTAATTTTTGTATTTTTAGTGAAGTCGGGTTTTCACCATGTTGACCAGGCTGGTCTCAAGCTCCTGACCTCCAGTGATTTGCCTGCCTCACTCTCCCAAAGTACTAGGATTACAGGCATGAGCCACCGCGCCCAGCCAAGAGCAGATGTTACCTTGAGGCCCAGGCTTGAGAAACAAACGCAAACACCCCCAAAGAAAATAGTGGCCCAAATACATAGCAGTCCCTTTGAACATTCACTCAGGAAGTCACATGTGACTGTCTCAGAACAACAGCAACAACAAAACTGAAAACCACTTGCCCTTGAAACACTTTATCCAGGCCCATAATTTAAGTGTCTGCTCTCTTTCACATTTTTACCTACTCATGCTTGATTTTTAATCTATCATTAAAAGTATATTCTTTCAGTTCCATGTGCTATTTTGACAGAAAGGGAAGTAAAATTCGTGCTTCTGATACTTCTGTTTTAGATAAAACATGTGCCATATTATTTTGGTGACTAATGGCAATAAACACTTGTCCTTAGAGGTTTGATTCGGTTCTGCAAACACCCAAGAGTGTTTCTAAACCAATATTTATGAATAATGTATGTGATTAAGTTTAGGAGCACTGTGGAATTTTATTTGGTGGGGAGGTAGCTTCCTGCTATAGTCTATTTTAGCACACATTTTTCAGAAGGACAATGTCGAATTTTGTCTTCTCCTTTTTGAATCCCATATAAAAATTTGAAAGACATTTGAGAGAATGGATCAAACTTATCAACATTTTCGAAAGTAGGACTCATGAGAAAAGGATAAGAAGATGGGCTTAGTTTAAATGAGAATATGCTTTGAATGTTCATTAGTGACCCACGGAATGTGGGCCTCAGCGGGGACGCAGGAGGTGTAGAAAGGGATTGGCTATAATTCTCCATTTTCACTTACTGAGCACAGAATAGTAGCATTACATATGAACAGAAATGATGCCATAAAAACTTGCTGCCCTGTGAGGAGAGTCGTTTCTGTCTTTGGAAACACCTCGTTGTCTACTGAGCCCCTGATGGGTTTGGATGCTCCCACGTAACCCTCCAGTGGGTTGAAGGCAGGGGCTGCCGTGCGGTTGGTTGCTATGAACCAACAACCATCTGTAAGTTGGTTGGCAGTGAAGAGGAACCAGAGGACACAGGAGAGTGAGCCAGATGGGATGAGGTGGGTTTCCAAGTCAGCAGGACAGTGGAGACACTTTGAGGAACAGGAATGCCTATCGTAAGATGTTAAGATTTTGTTGTTGTCATTTCCAAAACACTAAGTTGCATTCTTCATCTATTGTTATGTGACAAATTGTGCCAAAGGCAGCAGCACAAAATGACAAACATCTATTGCTTCATGCAGTATCTGCAGGATAGGAGTCCAGGAGTGGCTTGGCTGAGTGCTTCTGGCTTGGGCTGCCTTGTGAAATTGCAGTCAAGCTATCAGCAGGGAGGGCAGACTCATCGAGAGTGTGACTGGGGCTGGAGGAGCTGCTTCCAAAATAATGCACACACGGCTGTTGCGGAGAGGCCTTGGTCCTTCCTCCTCTGGCCCTCTCCCTAGAAAGTTTAAGTGTGCTTCAGACAGGATGGCTGGCATCTCACAGAACAGGCAACCTGAGAAATGGAGCAAGGCCCAGCCTTTGACCTAGATGTGGGAGTCCCAAGCCATGACTTCAGCTGCATTCCCTTGGTCACACAGCCTAACACTCACTCATGATTGGAGGAGCCTAAATAAGAGTTTGAATCCCCAAGGGCAGGCGTCCCTGGAGACCATCCTGAGCTTGGACATGACATCAGCCTTTCATCTCCCCATGCTTCAGCTGCAGCTGTTTCCTATAGTTGCCTTATTTGTTTCTGAGTTGGGGGTGGAAAATTTTTTAAAAGGGTCTGTATTCGCCATCCATATTAAAGAAGTGTGACAAACTAGAAGAAGAGAAAAAAGATCAATACAGCTGGTTATGATTAATTAAGCATACATTAGAACCTGAAACCAGGTGCACCACCCAAAGTGGACAACCTCAGAAATGTCGGAAAGTTTTCCATCATTCTTGAGATGTCAGTGTCTTAGATGTCAACAGATTACATAAATATAGCTGCTGAAAAAATACCCATTGGCTACCTCATAGTTCTGTAGCTGAGTTTGGACAGGAGTGTAGGCTCAAAATCAAGAGGTCGGCAGGGCTCTGTTCCTCACTGGAGGCCTTGGGGCAGCTTCTGCTTCCCTTTCACTCAGGAGTTTTGGTCAAATTCAGCTCTTTAAGATTGTAGGGCTGAAGCCCCCACTTCTTTGCTGTGCCTGGTCTCTGCTCCTGGAGGCGATCCATGTTTCCTTTCCTGCTTTCCATGAGCTCCTGTCTCTGGCCCTCACATGTAAGTCCCTATTACTCAGAACCAGTAAAAGCGAATTGAGTTTTGTTGCTGCTTCAAATCTCTCTGACTTCTGTGTTACTTCTAGCCAAGGAAAGTTTTCTGCTTTTAAGGGCTTCCGCGATTATATTGGGTTCACCTGGACAACCCAGGATAATCTGCTTATTAATATATTTATCTTTTGTCATTGTATTTTTTTGAGACAGAGTCTCACTTTGTCACCCAGGCTGGAGTGCTGCGGCACAATCTTGGATCACTGCAGCCTCCGCCTCTGTGGCTCAAGAGATTCTCCTACCTCAGCATTCTGAGTAGCTGGGAGTTCAAGCATGTGCCACCATGCCCAGATAGTCTTGTTTTTAATTTTTTTGAAGAAATGGGGTGTCATACTACGTTACCCAGGCTGGTCTCAAACTTCTGGGCTCAAGTGATCCTCCCACCTCAGCCTTCCAAAATGTTGGGATTACAAGTGTGTGCCACTGTGCCTCGCCTACCTATTAATATGTTTTTAATAATAGTGATGAAATATCAATTGCATCTCCAAAGTCCCTTTGCCATGAAAGTAGCAGATTCCAGGTCCTGGGGGTTAGGGTGTGGACATCTTTAGGAGGCCATTCATCCTACCATGAGGCTCAGAACGTCTTAACAATTGACTGCACCTGGAAAGGTAGCTGGTTAGGCCACAGCAGAAGAAGGTGGCGACAGGAAGAAGTGCCAACAAGCTGGAAGGAAAGGAAGGCAGGAAAGGTTGCTGGGGCAGCTGGCAAACAAGGCCAGCCAAGCTCTCCATGGCTGTATGCATGACCCACTCACCTGTAACGCAGGTACCACTGCTGAAGGCACAGTCATTTCTGGGATGTGGCCTTAAATGTGGGCAGAAAGGAGAGTTTATGATTTTGTTATTTTTGCTCAATTCACATTGCGGACATTTCCGCCTCTTTGAATCCTATAAATCTCTGCACACGCACATTCACACCTGGTGTGAAATCTATTTGCCACATTTTAGCGCTCAGCAAGTTTATGATGGAGTTATAAACTCCAGAGACCGAGAATTAGCATGTAAATTCACAGGACCTTTAACTATGCTGTAAGTGCTATTGTGACAGGTAGAGTTGATGTAAGAATATATATTTTTTTCCACCATATGGAGTTTACCTTACATTTATTTTCATGTAAGTTCGTAGCATTCTCTTACATAGTTATTTTTGCGTGTGTCCGGAGGGTTTTCCTCAGTGTTTGTCTGTAATTTTCCTATTTGCTGGATCATTCTTTTGAGAGTAGCGTGTCTGGAGGCTAATGTCACCGACCACTGGGAAAGTTCAGCTCTCTCAGCATAGGTCTCTGATTTTCTAATCTTTTCTTATGTTCTGGATAGACTTCTTTTAATTCTTTCTTTTCCTTCCTTGGCTAAAGCTTAGCTAGAAGAACCAATCTTAATTCTTAATTCCACTATGAATTCCTGTGAAGGCTTTGATTGGCCTAATTCTTCCTTTAGATACTATTTCCTTGTTTTTTCTAACTTTTGAAATTGAGGAGCTGGTGGATATTTGTTGGTGGGTTGCCTGTCTGAAGAGTAATTCACAATTAATGTAAAATTGATATGTTCCAAACTTTCAAACAAAATGTTCCATAAGTAAATATGTATGTTTCCAGGTTTGTGCATATATGCATAGCTAATGCCACTATTCTAAATTAATCTATAGAACATATTAATTTAAAAAGATTTTATACTTTTCTTTTTTAAATGGTGTGGGCATGACTAGTTAATTGTGTCAGAGCAATTAAAAGTCATCATGAGCATACTTATCAGACTCAGTGGTAACATTTTTTTATTCTTTTTTTATTGCATTTTAGGCTTTGGGGTACGTGTGAAGAACATGCAAGATTGTTGCATAGGTACACACGTGGCAGCATGGTAAAATTTTAACCATATTCTCAGATGTTTAAATGTTTTCTAAAAATCTCCGTGTTTTACTTTCCAGGAGAAAAATGTTCATCAGGAAAAGTATGTAAGTTTTAGTACAGTATTATAATAAAACCTTTCTCATACGCAGATCCAGTTTAACACTTTTGCATTTTAAAGGATTAACAGTTTCCACATTCTTCCTTAGCTGGTGCTCAGATAAATACGTGTATTAAGAACGTAACGAATATTCTTTGCAGGTGTGTTGCCAACACCTGCTATTTATGATAGCCTCAGAAACCCTAATTACCAACTTTGGAATACACATCCCAGAAGAACATAGTGATACATTTGGAGTACTGGGTTCTGGAGATGACCTTCTTAAACTCCACTGAAGAGCAACCAAACTCATGACTCTGAGCGAGAAGGAAGAAGGAGGCAAACACCCTACTGTAAATAGACAATTGGCATGATCATCAAAAACCACAGTTACCCGCAACACATCTGAAATGGCCAGCTATCCATTTCCTGGGTAATATGCCCATTAAACAGCAAAAGGACACAAAAACAGCTGGAATTATCAGCATGAAGCTTAACTCCTGGCAACGGAATATCCATGTCCAGCCGTGCCTGCCCGCAGCAATGCCAGCCGCCTGGCAATCATTAAAGGGACGGGATAGCTAGGAAAATCAGAGCTCGTCTTAACTCTCTTGGAGCGGCTGTATCAGAACTGAAACTGCTAGGGAAACCCCAGAACATGGCAACCCCACAATCAGAAGCAAACCCCACGATTCTCCATGTCATGTGCTTTCAGATGCAAGAGAAAAACAGAAAGAAACAACTCCAATTTACTAAGAATGTTTGTAAGTGTAATCATGTTCTTGGGAAATCAAAGAAGTCTGTCTAATCTCCCTAAGAGGTCTATTCACAACTGTTACCAACATGGGTGATTTATTCATCTATTCTTAGAAATTCTGTGAATAAGCTAATTTAGTAACATAGGCATTTATGAAGCCTTTTCACTAATATGGAAATTCATCCCTAAAATAAGAAACAAAGGTGTCAATTGGGAGACACTATTGCTTCAAGCCTCTCTGGAGTAGGCAGAATGACTCCCCAAGGCTATCCACACCCACATCTCTTGGACCTGTGAATATATTACATTACACAGCAAAAGAGACTGCAAATGTGATTCTGGGTATGGACCTTAAAATAGGAAGGTTATGTTGGATACTTCAAGGTAACTGAATCTAATCACATAAACTTTTAAAAGCAGAGAACTTTCTCCAGCTGGAGACAGAGGAAATAGGGCAGAAGGAAAAGTCAGATTGGAAGGTTAGGAGGGACCTTGGCATGTTGTTGCCAGTTTGAAGGGTCTGCCAGGTGATACATGGGGCTGGCCTCTAGGGACAGACAGCAGCCTACTGGCCAGCCAGCAAGAAAAGGGGGACCTCAGCTCTGCAGCTTCAAGCAGCTAAATTCAGTCAGTAACCTGAATGAGCTCAGAGGTGAGCACTTCTCCAAGCCTCCAGCTAAGAGCCCAGGATGGACAGTATCTGGTGAAACCCTCAGCAGAGAAACCAAACACTCTGGACATCCAAGCTACAGAACACTGAGGCAATAAATAGGTGTTGTTTTTAACAGCTGCATTTGTAGTAAAATTTTATGGCAGCAACTGAACATTAATAGAAGTAGTTTTGATCATACTTTGAAAGTGTCTTATGAATAAACTCTCCCTATGTGCTTCAGGATTTCAGCTCAGTATCAGGGAAGGCAAGTTAATCTGACTCTGCAAATGATGCAGAGCCCAGGTTTTAGGGACGGAAACATCCCCTGGGTGCCTGATGTGTTTCAGCCAGCTGTAGCCAGGCATCATGTCCCGTGGGTGTCCCAGCAGCCACAAGGAAGACAACATATGAGGCACCTCAGTGGTAATATTTAAAGTGTGTTGGAAAGACTTATCACACCCCCTCCAAAGTTTGCCTGTTACTCTCTCTGCCATTTCTTTAGGGTATTTATGGGGTGATTCCACTGATGAGAGAGTTTTTTGCTTACTTAATGCAAATTTTCTGGTAGGAAAATGGGGATTCTCTATTACATTTTCATACATTTAATCAGCTTCTTTCCTCAAGGAAGTAAGTGGGTTATTTGAGCCTGGGAAAAGGTTGTGGTGGTTAATATTGGGTGTCAGCTGATTGGATTGAAGGACTCAAAGTATTGCCCTTGGATGGGTCTGTGAGGGTGTTGCCAAAGGAGATTAACATTTGGGTCAGTGGATTGGGAGAGGCAGACCCACCCTCAATCTGGGTGGGCATCATTTGATCAGGTGTCGGCATGGCTAGAAAAAAGCAGCAAGGAGATAGGATGAGCGAACTTGCCGAGTCTTCCGGCCTTCATCTGTCTTCCATGCTGGTTACTTCCTGCCTTTGCACAGCAGACTCCAAATTCTTCAGCTTTTGCTCTTGGACTTACACCCGTGGTTTCCCGGGGTCTCTCAGGCCTTCAGCCAAGACTGAAGGCGGAACTGTCAGCTTCCCTACTTTTGCGGTTTGTGGACTTGACTAGCTTCCTTGCTCCTCAGCTTGCCTATTGTGGGACCTCATCTTGTGATTATGTGAGTCCCTTTCATGTATACATATATTCTATTAATTCTATCACCCTAAAGAACCCTAACTAATACAGATTTGGGGACCAATAATGGTTCTAGAGGAGCTGATTTCAAGGATGGATTTCTTTAGCCAGTTTGGGGTTTCTGGAGTTGGCAGCTTAATCTGATTAGACCCAAAAATGCAAAGGAATCTACTTCTAGTAGTATGGAGAAAGTATGGAGAACACTGATAGTCCTTGGCATGAACTGCTTAGAGAATTATGTAAAATAAATGCATGTGATACTCTCCTTGCTCTTGAGAGGCAAGGAGTTTACTGACCATACATAATACCTTTGACTATATCTGGTGAACCAAGGAATATGATGAGGTTTGTTGGTTGCTCCTAAGTTTGCTGGACAAAGGGACAAAAGAAAAGAATGAACTCAGGGAACTAACTCCCGGCACATACTGAGTGTCAAGTCTTCTGAAACTGCACTGAGTGAGGGTCTTAACTCCTGTAGACAAAAGGCTGAAATTGCAGAAAATAATACACAAGTTCTTATGTGAGTGGCTGACCTGTAACAAAAGGTGCACGACCAGGTTCACCAGGTGTCTACTCTTAAAATAAGGGCACTAGTTGAAAAAGAACGGGACCCCACAACTTGGAATGGGGATGTGTCAGAGGACCCTGATGAAGCTGGGGACATGAGCTAGAAAACTCTGATGAGTGTTTTTTTGCCAGAGGATGCCACCTCCCTACCGCCAATGGTGGCTATAACCCCTCCCGGAGCCAGGCTGTCCTCAGCCTTTCCACCTTTGTCTGAGGACGTTAATCCTGCACTATTAATCCGAAGCAACAGTGATTGGCCTCCCCTGAGGCAGTTGCCAGGCAAGATAATCTTGATTCTCCTCAAGACCCACCCCAACACCCCTATTTGCTTCTAGATCTGTAACTAAAGTCCAAGCAGACCCCAGGAAGTGAGATTCAGAGTGTGACCCACGACGAGGTGCACCGCACTCCAAAAGAACTGCTCAAGTTCTCTAAATTGCATAAGGAGAAATCTGGAGAGCAGGCGTGGGAATGGATGTAAGGCTGTGGGATCATGGTGGAGGGAACATGGAGCTGGATGAGGCTGAATTTATTGGTTTGGGTCCACTAAGCAGGGATCCTGCACCTCTAATGCTGCAACTCAGGAAGTTAAAAAGAGGTTCTAATAGTTTATTTGCTTCGTTAGCTGAAATACGGATCAAAAGATAGCCCACGGTCAGCAAGCTGGAAATGCCTGATCTCCCTTTGTTTAATGTAAAGGAAGGGATCTAAAGACTTAGGGAAATCGGAATTCTGGGAGGATTAGTGACTTTAGATCTACTCATCGCAGCTGGGGGAGTCCAGAAGGCATACCCTTCACCAGTACCTTGCAAAACAGATTCGTGAGGAGAGCACCTGCATCTCTGAAGCACTACATCACATCTGTGATTGCTCTTCTCTGTATGCCAGATCTTATACTGTGAACTGCAGTCACTCAATTAGAAAGTTTAAATGAAATGGGAATAATTGGATCTCGAGGTGGCAGGAGCCAAGTGGTTGCACTCAACCTCCAAAGGCAAGGTGGGTGTAGTGTCCTTAATGGATAGGAGGGGCAAAGCAGCAATCAGAATAGTCTGGCTCATGTAGAGCTCTGGCATTGGCTAATTAATCACGGTGTTCCTAGAAGTTAAATTGATAGGAAGCCTACTGCATTCTTACTTAATTTGCATATGCAGAAAACTTCCACTTTCGGTAGACAAAACACTAACATGAATTATAAAAATCAAGAATCATGGCCCCTCAATCAATTTCCAGATTTGAACCAGTTTACAGACCCAGAACCCCTTGGATGAAGGGGAGGCTGGATTCACTTGAGGAAGGACCCCTCTACACCACCAAAAATTTATACGTTAATTGTTCTCCCATCTTTCCCCAAGGAGACCTCCAGCCTTTTGCCAGAGTAACTATGCAATGGGGAAAGAAGAATGATCGGATTTTCAGGTACTACTGGACTCCGGCTCCTTGCTGATACAGATTCCAGGGGACCCAAATGTTATTTTGGTCCTCAAATTAAGGTAATGGCTTATGGGGGTCAAGTACGTAAAGGAGTTTTAGTTCAGATCTGATTTACGGGGGTCCAGTGAGTTTCTGGACTCATCCTGTGGTCATTTCCCTACTGCCAGAATACATGGTTGGCATAGACATACCTAGCAACTGGCAGAATCTTCACACTGGCCCTTTGACCAGTAAGGTGAGGGCTATCATGGAAGCCATTTATAGCTGCCTCTACCTAAAAAAATAGTAAATCAAAAACAAAATCGCATCCTTGGAGGAATTGCAGAGATTGGAGCCACCACCAAGGACTTGAAAGACGCAGGGGTGGTGATTCCCACACATCCCCATTCAACTCTCCTATTTGGCCTGTGCAGAAGACAGATGGATCTTGGAGAATGACAGTGGGTTATCACAAGCTTAACCAAATGGACACTTACTCCAATTGCAGCTGCTATACCAGATGTGGTTTCATTGCTTGAGCAAATTAACACATCTCCTGGTACCTGGTATGTAGCCACTGATTTGGCAAATGCCTTTTTCTCCATTCCTGGCCGTAAAGCCCACCAGAAGTAGTTTGCTGTCAACTGCAAAAGCCAGCAATGTATCTTAACTGTCCTACCTCAGGGGTGTATCAACTCTCTGGCTTTGTGCCATCATCCTGTTTGAAGAGAACTTGGTCACTTTTCCCTTCCACGAGATACCATACTGCTCAGTTACCTTGATGACATTATGCTGATTGGACCCAGTGAACAAGATGTAGCAAACACACTGAACTGCTTGGTGAGACATTAGCATGCCAGGATATAAGAAATAAATTTGACTAAAATACCTCCTTGAAATATCTGGACGTCCAGTGGTGTGGGGCCTGTCGGGATATTCCTTCTAAGGTGAAGGATAAGTTCCTGCATTTGGCCTCTCCTACAACCAAGTAAGGGGCGCAGCACCTAGTGGACCTATGTGGATTTTGGAGGCATCACATTCCTCATTTGTGTGTGTTACTATGGCCCATTTATCAAGTGACCTGAAAGGCTCCCAGTTTTGAGTGGGGTCCAGAACAGGAGAAGGTTCTCCAACAGGTCCAGGCTGCTGAGCAAGCTGCTCTGCCACTTGGGCCAATAACCCAGCAGAGCCAAGGGTGCCTGAGGTGTCAGTGGCAGATAGGGATGCTCTTTGGAGCCTTTGGCAGACCCCCTCAGGTGAATCACAGAAGAGACCTCTAGGATTTTGAAGCAAGACCCTGCCACCTTCTGCAGATAACTACTCTCTTTTTGAGAGACAGCTCTTGGCCTTTTACTGGGCTTTGGTGGAAACTGAATGTTTGACTATGGTTCATCAAATCACCATGTGACCTAAACTGTTTATCATGGAGTGGGTGCTTTCTTACCCATCGAGCCACAAGGTTGGGTGTGCAAGCAGCATTCCATTATCAAATGGAGGTGGTATATATGTGATCAGACTCTAGCAGATCCTGAAGGCACCAGGAAGTTATATGAAAAAGTGGCTTAAATGCCCATGTTCGCCATGACTGCCACCTACCTTCTCTCCCCTACCCTGGACCAGTGGCTTCATGGAGAGCTCTCTATGATCAGTTGACAGAGGGAGAGAAGATGAGGGCCTGGTTCATAAATGGTTCTGCATGATATGCAGGCACCACCGGAAAATAGACAGCTGCAGCACCACAGCCCCTTTCTAGGACATCCCTGAAGGACAGTGGCAAAGGAAAAGCTTCCCAGTAGACAGAACTTAGAGCAGTGTACCTGGTTATGTACTTTGCTTGGAAGAAGAAATGGCTGGATGTGCGATTATATACTGATTCACGCATGTGCTGTAGCCAACAGTTTGGCTGGATGGACAGAAACTTGGAAGACACATGATTGGAAAATTAATGACAAAGAAATTTGTGGAAGAGGTATGTGGAGAGACCTCTCCGAGTGATCAAAAACTGTGAAGATATTTGTATCTCATGTGAATGCTCACCAAAGTGTGACCTCAGCAGAGAAGGAGTTTAATAATCAAGTGGATAGGATGACCTCTTCTGTGGACACCACTCAGCCTCTTTCTCCAGCCACCCCTGTCATCGCCCAATGCACCTATGAATAAAGTGGCCATCATGACAGGGATGGAGTTTACACATGGGCTCAGCAGCATGAACTTTCAATCACCAAGGCTGACCTGATTGCAGTCAGTCTGACTGCCCATTTTGCCAGCAGCAGAGACCAACACTGAGCCCACCACCATTCTTCTGGGTGATCAGTGAACTACTTGGTGGCAGGTTGATTATACTGGACCTCTTCTGTCATGGAAAGGGCAGAGGTGTGTCCTCAATGGAATAGACACTTACTCTGGATATGGGTTTGCCTACCCTGCACACAATGCTTCTGCTATGACACGTACTCATGAAATGTCTTATCCACCGTCCACACAGCATTGCCTCTGACCAAGACACTCCCTCTGCAGCTAAAACAGTGTGGCAGTGCACTCATGGTCATTAAATTTACTGATCATACCATGCGTTCCATCATCCTGAGGCAGCTAGACTGTTAGAATGGTGGAATGGCCTTTTGAAGTCACAATTACTATGCCAGCTAGGTGACAATACTTTGCAGGGCCGGGGTAATGTTCTCCAGAAGGCTGTGTATGCTCTGACTCAGCATCCAATATATGGTACTGTTTCTCCCATAGCCAGGATTCACGGGTCCAGGAATCAAGGGGTGGAAGTGGAAGTGGCACCAGTGACCATCACCCCTAGTGACCCACTAGCAAAATTTTTGCTTCCTGTTTCCTTGACATTATGTTCTGCTGGCCTAGCGGTTTTCATTTCAGAGGGAGGAATGCTGCCACCAAGAGACACAGCAACAATTCCATTAAACTGGGTGTTAAGATTGCCACCTGGACACTTTGGACTCCTCCTACCTCTAAGTCAACAGGCTAAGAAGGAATTACAACGCTGGCTGGGGTGATTGACCTGGACTATCAAGATGAAATCAGACGATTACTCCATGATGGAGGTAAGAAAGCACACGTGTGGAATCCAGGAGACCCCTTAGGGTGTCTCTTAGTATCACTATGCCCTGTGATTAAGGTCGATGAGAAACTACAACAACCGAATCCAGGCAGGACTAAAAGTGGCTCAGACCTTTCAGGAATGAGGATTTGGATCACTCCACCAGGTAAAAGACCATGACTTGCTGAGGTGCTTGCTGAAGGCAAAGGCAATACAGAATGGGTAATGGAAGAAGGTTCTCATCAATACCAGCTACTACCACGTGACCAGTTGCAGACATGAGTATTTCCTCCTTATTTTCTTAAAAATATGTTTGTACCTGTATACACTTGTACTAAGAAAATGTCTTCATTTTATTTCCCCCTTTTTCCTTTACCATGTGACATAAGATTTATTGACTTCATGTCAGCATTTCAGTGTTGTTAGCTTTATGTAATAACACTCAGGTCAAGGATTAGTGCACTTCTGGGTGTGGGAAGGGTAGCTGTATTACGTTAGGTATAATTATGACCTTATTACTGTCTTTATTTGGAGATTATGTATGGCTTCGGGAGATGTACACAAGCTCAAATTTGAAAAAGGGTGGACTTGTGATTACGTGTCAACTAGATTGGATAGAAGGATGTAAAGTTTTATTCCTGGGTGTGTCTGTGAGATTGTTGCCAAAGGAGATTAACATTTGAGTCGGTGGACTGGGAGAGGCAGACCCACCCTCAGTCTGGGTGGGCACCATCTAATCAGCTGCCAACAAGGCTGGAAAAAAGCAGGCAAGAGAAGGTGGAATAGGTAGACCTGCTGAGTCTTCCAGCCTTCGTCTTTCTCCCGTGCTGGATGCTTCCTGTCATGCACAGCAGACTTCAGTTCTTCAGCTTCCGGACTCCTGGACTTGCAGCAGTGACTTGCCAGGGGCTCTCATGCCTTGGCTACAGACTGAAGGCTGCACTCTCAGCTTCCCTAGTTTTGAGATTTGGGGACCCGGACTGGCTTTCTTGCTCCTCAGCTTATCTATTCTGGGACTTCACCTTGTGATCCTGTGAGTCAATTCATTTAATAAATTGCCCTTCAAATATACATCCCTCCTGTGAGTTCTGTCCCTTGAAAGAACCCTGACTAACACAAAGACTTAGAGGAAACTTAAATGAAAATGTGAGATGCTTTGGGAAAAGCAAATCCTCGTGGAGGTAATACAAACCCTCAGGGAACTGCAAATCAACCCGAAGGCAGTGGATCTCGGAGAAGGAAGAAACAGGAAACCGAAAGACGAAAGAAATGTACCACAAGACAAAGGAAAGGTACTGAAAGAAAGGTCTTTGGCCCTAACCCAAAGGAAGGGTCACCCCAAGTAAGATTTCACTGTGAAGTTTTACTTAGGGTAACCCTTCCTTTGGTTTAGGGCCAAAGACCCCACTGCACTGGGGTGTCTGGGACCCTTCTTCTAATGTTGTGTGTCAGTAAACACAAGGGGTTGCATAGGGTTATCAAGAGAACCAGTTACATTGAAATGAAGTTTTCACAATGTCAGAAGGATGTGTGACATAATGCTTTTCTTTATTAGCATTTTAAATAAATATAACCAGTTGCAGTTCAAATATTTATACCAAAATATCAAAGTAGTGGTGAGCGTAAATTGTATTCCAAGTTATCTGCAGCCCCTGTAAAATGGTATGAAAATATCTGCGATTTCTATCACTGACAAGGTCACAATATTGCTATGCTGATGTGGTTCATGGCCTGCATTTGTCATTGAAAAAGAAGTTCTTTTTCAGTTGGAGGTTAGTGTAGAATTAAGATGTTCTTTTTTCCCCCAGCCAACCATGCACTCCTCTGAATTCATTCCATGGCACAAACTTCTCCAAGGGGACCCCAGGTAGAGAGGCATGAACCCAGTAAAGAGCTCTTGCTCTAGGGGACCTTGGGCATCTGAATATTACTTTAAAACTGACAATGTCGTGGAGATATTATGAATAAAACATACTGAAATTTTTGAAAAATCATAAAAATGAAAAAGTAATTTAGAAATACAAGATTCGGAAAATGAGAAATTCTGCATTCTGCTAAATCACAAGAATAGGTAATTTCTAAGAATAGTTTCTCTGAAATTATGAATTATATTTTCATCTGAAGAATGTTCCACATTTTTTTAAAAAAACCACATAATATGTAGAGGGGGTAAGACACATTTAATTATAGTTTTGTGCCTTATTATTAATGGGGCTAATGAAGCTATTTTGCAAAATCTTAGGTGAAACCCGTCCATTCAAGTCAAAGAGTGTGTAAAAGGAATGCTTCCTTAGAATTCACATTCCTGGAAATTAATGCTTTTATGCTGTTTATCCCATGATAAAACCTAGGATGAGCTTTTCTACTTTCTGACTTCCAAATTAGGATTTGATCCATGGGAACTGAGCCTTCCCCAAAGGATTACAGTTAAATGAATATCCCAAAGTGAGCACATTTTCCTCCACATTCATTCAAAGCGTAAAAGCACTTAAGTTTTTTAAGCATGAACAACACTTGTTTAAGGGGCCCCAATGAGTTTTTACCCCTATGGATAATTATGAAACAACCAGGAAGTAATCAAAAATTTCTGCCTCATGAGAAACGTATTCTAGTTCAGAGTTCAGAGCAGCTGAGTGACTTCCCTTCAAAGGGAGACATTGCAAGGTGTCCACTGAGTCCCGACTGCCATATTGTCAGGGTTAGGGAGACATTTCATTCCCAGATTTTATTCAGACATGGAGGTCTGCACAGAAGCAAAGAGAAACAGCCATGATTACCATTTAAACTGTTGAAGATGTAACAACTGCCAATTATAAAAGAGCAATTTCAGACAGAAACGGGTAATTCTCTGTGACTAGCAGGTCACTGGGAGCAGAAGGTAGCAGGTATGAGGATCAACAAAATGTGCAGAAGCAGGTGCCACCCCCCAACAAGTTCCGTGAAGACACCCTCATTACCACTAGTCATGGGGCGAGAAGAGGCTGCTTTCACAGCATCACAACCAAGTCCGCATGTTGCATTTAGGTACTTTCACGTGACTTTATGCTTAGGCCAATGATTTGTCAACTGCATCTTGTCCATTCACAGTTTTTCCGTTACCTGTAGAATTCCATCGAAAACCGTTCTTTGGTTGTTTCTGTAGCCATCTGTTGTTTGTGGGTGCCCAGGCACCTTCCTCCCATCTTCTCGTAACAGAACCCCTTCTTTTGGGGATAATTCCCTTCTTCCCTTCATGAGATCCTGATGAGCCTTCCAATCCAAGTACCCAGATGCCCTGGCCTCAGGCAGGAGAGTGAATCTGTTACATGAGTCTCATGTGGGGTGACCCGGGGTCCATTACCCGCTAACATCATCATTATCTGAGGATGGACACAGCATCTGTTCAGTCTATCAGAGCCCTCCTCGGGGAAAACAGAAGACAGAAGCATTGTGTTTACTCTGGGATTAGACAAGTCCAGAGTGGCATAAACCCCCTCACTTTCTTCTCCAACAAACAAGTCATTGACCATTGGAGGAGATATTGACTGTTTCAGTGGAAGAAAGAAGAGGAGGATGGATGGAGAGAGGAAGGAGAGAGACACAAAACGCAGGGTGGGAAAGGGAGCTAGAGGGGACAGAAAGTAGAAACAAAGGGAAGGAACGTGGATAACCCGAGGGAACCAATACTAGTCCCATCCTCGGAGCCCCTGAGGCCACTCCCACTGTGAGCTCTGAAGGAACCAGGTCAATAGATGTTCCCTTTAGCTGAGGCTGTCTTTTGTACTCTGTGTCTTCTCCATGCTCAGGGCCACCTAACTGGATTCATTCACCAGTCTCTTTGCAGTTCAGGGTGGCCTGTGACTGGACCTGGCAATGAGGATGTTGACACAAGTGGAGCGTAAGACTCACAGGCCTGCTGCCCTCTCCTGTCTTCCCCACGGTACCCCCTGGCTCTCTACTCTTTCTGAGCAGCTGGAATGAAACTCCTTCAGGAAGGCTTTGGAAGCCAGGGGTTCAAGAGAGAGCGGGGTCTCTGAATAACTGCAGCCAGCAGGAAGGTCCCTCTGGCTGTTCAGCTGACACTGTCTCAGCTGTCTCAAAGTTTGGCCATTTTTAAATAGCAGTAAGTAGTTCCCTAACATATTGGGTTTCTGTCATGTGAAACAATTCCTAGCAACATAGCAATTGCTGAGAACATTTTGACATCAAGAGTGGTGTACATGCATTGACAAAAATGATTTGGGAGCACATTACTCACTACTCAGAAAGTAGCTCTTCCACAGAGCAGAAGGCTTGCTCCCCTGGGCACAGAAAGTGCAGCAAAGAAGCCAGCGTGCCTGATATCCTCACCTCTGCCTGACACCACATCCCAGCCCATCCACAGGTGAGGAATACAAGGTGAATCTAGTCCTTCTTTCTTTAAATTGCCCAACTTTGCTGCTGGAGAAACTCCATTCACTGGGGTACCTTACTTAGTTTAGACTGTCATTTTCTAGATTGTCAGAGTAACCTGACAATGTTCCCATAAGGTCCAAATTTTAATTTCTAAAATAAAATACGTCCATCCAGGTGAGCAGGAAGTCAAGCCTGACCTCAGAGGCTTCCTCATGGAAAATCTCCAAGGGACTCAATGTGGCACTCCAGCCCATGAGCCATGTGCTCTCTGCCTGCGAGGAGGGCAGGAGCCCAGATTGTCTCTGCCTCTACCTCCATAGCCCTGACCTCCAGACAGTCCCACCCTGGGCTTTGTCCATCCATCCCCACTGGCTGCCCCCACAGACACCTGCAGCTCCCAGGGAACCTGAGAACGAGGACATCTGGAAGAAAGGCTGCCCAGCCTCAACAATGTCCACAGCTTGTACCAGCTGGTCTGACTATTCTGTAGTTTTGAAATGACAAGATGCATGATACACAGATCTTGGCCACATATTCACTGGGAAAACCAAGCATTCAACACACTTGCTATTTCAATGGTGACCGAAAAGGAGGTGGTGGGGGCAGCTGCTGCTGTGCGAGGGAGGACTGCATTGGCTGCTGTCAGCACATTGATTGACTGCCATCAGGAATGAGCATGGGCAGGTGCCAGTTAAGATTAAAGTGTCATTTGAACAGCACAAGAGGCCCCGCAGAACAATGGTCCACAGAGCTCTGTGATATGTCTTTTGCTGAGACATTTCCTCCAAATATCTTACATGCAGAGCAAAGCCATTTCACTGGTTTCAAAAGTGCACTCTTAACAAGTGTGGTGTAGGGGCTGAGCATGGGCGTGCTTAATGTTTAGAACAGAGTAAAAGCAGCCTTAGTGGGTTCCATGTATGTTCTTTCTCTGAGCACACCCGGATCTTATTCTTCCTTTTCCTCCTCCTCCTCTTCTTTTAACTACGGAAATGCATTATTTGTGTGATAATGACATAGGCTTTATTAAGAAGCAGTAAACAATCTCTGTGGAATCTGTGGTGATTTCCCCTTTATCGTTTTTTATTGCATCTATTTGGTTGTTCTCTCTTTTCTTTTTTATCAGTCTGGCCAGTGGTCTGTCTATTTTGTTGATCTTTTCAAAAAACCAGCTCTTGGATTTATT
>CM052661.1:105207949-105278132 GCA_028533165.1 Leontopithecus rosalia
TTGATGTGCTGTTGCAATCGGCTTGCCAGTATTTTATTGAAGATTTTTGCATCTATGTTCATCATGGATACTGGCCTGAAGTTTTCTTTTCTTGTTGAGTCTCTGCCGGGTTTTGGTATCAGGATGATGTTGGTCTCATAAAAGCAAGTCCTCCGACAGCCCCAGCTATGGGAAATTCCACCACCAAGAATGCAGTGATGTGTGCTGGTGCATCCGAGCCTTGGGCCAGCCTCTCCAAACACGGGGACGTTGTGGTGGTGGTCTCAGCCCTCCCATGGATCCCTCCACTCTCAGGTCCCTGAGAGTGCCGGCATTTTCAGGAATAGTAGAGGAAGGAGTGATATGAAAAGTTGATCTCCAGAGCAGCACAGACCCCAAAAGGACACAGTAGGGGGAAATTCCAGAAAGCGGGAGAGTTTGTGTAGGAGGGGGCTGTTAGCATTTGAAGGACAGGGTTGGAGACAATCCTTCAAATGGCTTGGGTTGGGTTGAATAATGTCCCTCACATTCACACTCACCTAGAACCTGTGAATATGACATTTTGGGAGATAGTCTTTGCAGGTGTAATAAAATTAAAACAAGATCACACTGGATTCCAGTGGGCCCTACTCCAATGTGAATGATGGCCTTACAAGGAGAGACACAGGTGTGGAGACACGGGGTGCTTGCCATGGAAAGACGAGAAGGGAGGACACCAAATTCAAATTTTGAGCACTCAGTCCCAAGGCTGGCATTGACTATTTCTGAACATTATGAATTTCCACAGGATCAGCATTAATTCTATCTATTTCAAACATTACAATTTGTAGGATATATTTTTCATTTATTGATGAGATATATTAGGATAATAATGTGGTGCGTTTTTCACATACACTATATTTTTAAGGATAATATTATTTAGCAGATAAAAAAATATATTAAAACAGAAAATGCTCAAATAAATCACCCAGTTTATGAAAAATAAATCATCACTCTTAACTTGTTTTCCATGTTGCAGCCATATCCCTTAGCTACAGTTTCTCTAAAGCAATCTTGATAGGCATGTAAGGAATGAAAAAAAGTTATTTTGATTCTCCTGTCCCTGTGGTGATTCATGTTTCTTTGTAAACTGAAATGTTGAGAGTCAAATAGATTGTATCAGAAAGAACAAAGTGGTTAAAGAAACAGAGGAGATAGAAAGATCTTGAAAGGTCTGAGGGACTGTTTGTAATGGATGCTACAGAGAGAACACTGCTTTTCTTTAGAAACATTTCTTTCCTAACACAAAAGAAATAAGAAAAACAGTTTTCAGCGGCCTGCATGACAGGATATAATGTCCCATCACATCTATTAAGATCTCAGCGGTAATATGGGAGCATTGGCATTTGATAGAAACAGATTCTAGGTCAGGTGGTTTTTTAAAAATAGTTCTTTCCTTGCTTGGAAAGGAATGTGAGTTAGAGAGTAATCCATCAATCTTTGAGAGTGGTTTTAAACTTGTACCAGCCTGGAAAACTCCCCCCATACTTACCAGAAGTAAGACAATGACGTATCTGATGGCACTGAGCTTCAGTCATGAGTTTTATTTGGAAATGCTTTTCAAAGTTTTACTTGCCCTGTCTCAATTCTTTAAAATAGGGCTCATTTTACTGCACGTCTGGTTCTGAAGCATGTATCAATTTGTGTGTCTTTCATAAGTGCAATTTTACTGCAATTGACACAGATCTTTCTCTCACTTATTTACAGCGTGAAGAACACCATGCAGGAGTCTGTTCCTCCTTCCAAGCTTCCAGCACGGCCTAAGCCCAAGGCTGGTGGAAGTGTGAGAATCCAGGGCTTGGAGAAGAGCTGTCAGGTTGCCATTCAGATGAGCTGCTGCTTTGACAGACAGCAAAGGTGTGAGTCAATGAAATCTCAAAGCATTCAAATACTTTATTCTACCTTTATTTTAGCTTCTTAATTGCTCCAAGGGCCAGAATGCCAAAGGTAAAACTAAGTTAATAATAATGGTAGTAGCTAAAATAGATTGAGTTATTTCTTTTTCTGACCTTAATTTTTAATAAATGTGAAATGGAGTTAATCACCTAGGCACTGTACTAACCACTTTATATACATAATCTCATTCACTCCTCAATAACTCCAATATCTGGGGACATTATTATTCCCATTTTGCAAAAAAGGAAACATAAGCTTAGAGAGTTTACATAACTTGTCCAGAGTCACACAGCTAGTAAACTGTGGAGCCAGGAATGAAATCCACACAGTTCATCTCTAGAGCAGAATTATTTTGTAATAATTAAACTTGGGGTGGTAGGTACTTTCCTGGACCCTGTATTGTTCTGCTTTCCCTAATACGTGTGGAGGAAGAAGGGCTGAGCAACCAAAGAGACGATGCCCAGGTGAGAAGTATTGAACAAGGCTTCTGGCAATCAGCCCTCCAGTGCTGACCCGCTTGCCTGTCAGCCCCTCATCTCAGCCTCGACCTTCCTGAAACTTCCCACTGTCCCACTATGAAAGGAAGAGAATAGAGATTTTTCCAGCTGTGAGAGAGTTGGAGAGTTATGTTTACCAGGCCCCTGGATTTGTATTTCCTCACTGACCAAGGGGCAAAGAGGCTCTGACAGACGGGTCAGCCTTGAGGTTGAGTTAGGTTTTCTCTGCCTTCTTCTTTTTTGGTATCCCCTTTCTTGGGTGCAGAGGCATAGGAAACGTCTACTAGCTGCCAAATGAAAGAGAAGAACACACAAATGGAAGAGGGGAGAAGCGTGGCTAGCCCCCGTCGGAAGCATCATCTTGGCGCTGGCTAAACCCCGGGTTTCCAGAAGGCACACCGCCCTGCGTGCTCCTCTCCGCTGTCTGCAAGTCTTGCATTTCTCTTTGAATGCTGTACCTCAATAAAGTGAGTCTTGGTGTGAAAACAGTGTTTGCCTCTCCCTCTCTGCTTTATTGAAAATTTAAAAGAACATTACTCCCCAACACAACCTCTCAGTTGGCAAATACAGCGAATTACATTTTCATCATTTACTCCCTTTGGATTTTATCTATCTATCAAATTTACTCTGTGAATAAGCTAGGCAAAGCCTGTGCCTTGTTCTTATTCCTGCTTGGTGCTTAGAAGACAGATCATACCTCACATGTGAAAATAATAAAGCACACACGTGAGGACATCATGAAGACACACTGCAGCAGCTAATGCCGAGAGGAATTCTGTGAAAGAAACTCAGTTCTTTGCCCTTTCTTGTTCCTTGCGCATGTAAGGTGGGCGCTTGGGCTACCAATACGAGGAGGCGCAGGGTTCTTTAGGATGACTGAATGTAGCTACCCACAGTCAACTGACTTCCAGGCTCTACTGAGGGTAAAGGAGGCAGTACTGCTTTGGTGTCTGTGTTTACCCAGTTCTTCCTTGCAGACAGAGCATTGAAGCTCTGCATTGGATTTAAGGTGAGGGGATGATTTCTCCCAGCCCACCCTCATTGTAAGGTGAGAAAACAAGTGTTATCAGTACTTTCAGACAGCCTCCCCCATGGCCATCATATGCTGGGATGTTTCAGAGCCTAAGAAGTTAGCTGATCTTTGTTGGCTCATTGAAAACACAAACTAGATATGCTACAAGTAAGTCAACCTGAAGGGCCTCTCAGGAGGGCAGATCTCCAGTGATATTAAACAGACCGTGCTCGTCCTGCATGTCATCCCCGCCCAGCCTCATCCAGATGTAAACTGTCACTAGGAGTGGCAATTAGCCACACTTCAAGTTTTCTATTCCTAGACGTCTAGATGGCTTATTAAGCAGTTTTCTCCCTCAACTGAAATGTCCTGTATATGCAACACATTGACAGGAATTTATCTGTGGTATCTTTATTTTCTCTTCTATTTGCCATCTTCCAAAAGGGATTTAAGCCAACCTACAAAAATATAAGCAATGCGACAAAGTGACAGAAAAGAAGCAGGTGAGGAAATTCTAGGGAAGAAAAGCAAGGCTGAGTAAAGTTAGAGAGTAAATGAAGTGCGCTTGCCTGCCCAAAGTCTGTGCTTTCGGGCTTGGCCACAAATATGGCCATGAGCGCGGTGGCTGCCAATCCAAAGAAAGGAACGTCCCCACGTACGTGACTCATTGTGCTTTTAAAAAAGAAATCTTTGCTTGTGAGAAGCGTGATCCCCTCTGCTACAATGAGTGAGAAGTGTTTCTTGTGCATGTACAGAGAGAAGACACTGTGCAGTATGAGCCTCAGTCGCTTTCTAACGTCACACCCACAGCGTGTTCATGGGGCACATCTCTTACAACGTTCTTTCTGGCAAGATGGCTTTCCACATCCTCATGAGGAGCATCTGAGCAGGAAGAGCAGATGGACCACCGTGGCCTAACAGCAAGAAGACACGTGTCATAGATACTGCTATTACCTGCCTAAGGAAATGCACTGAGTCTCACCCTGTGGTGAGTGCTATCTGAAGACAGAACATCAACATGTCATTCAGTTAAAGCAATTCTACAGGGGCAGAAAAAGGTCTGGGTATGTGAGTCCCTGCTGGTCCAGTTAATCCAGAAGTAGATTTTGAAGTACCAAAAATGGCTAGGTGTGGTGGCTCAAGCCTGTAATCCCAGCACTTTGGGAGGCCGAGGCGAGTGTATCACGAGGTCAAGAGATCAAGACCATCCTGGTCAACATGGTGAAACCTCATCTCTACTCAAAATACAAAATATTAGCTGGGCATGGTGGTGTGTGCCTGTAATCCCAGCTACTCGGGAGGCTGAGGCACGAGAATTGCCTGAACCCAGGAGGCTGAGGTTGTGGTGAGCCGAGACTTGCCATTGCACTCCAGCCTGGGTAAGAAGAGTGAAACTCCATCTCAAAAAAATAAAATAGAATAAAATAAAATAAAGTACCAAAAAGTTTGGATAGCATGTCTTTCAGACCAGGCCTTTGGTGAGCCCGTAGCAGCAACGAGTTTGAAGTTATGCCTCTTGGGCAATACCTGATATGTGATTACTCTGTGTGGCTGGTAAGGGCACAGACACAGCTTGACTAGTCAGCCTGACTGGGAGAATTAGGATGCTCTTAAAGTGGTCCAGGAGCCCGATGAAAGTGTGTGCATGGCAAGATGACTCGACATCCCCATGAGGAGCTTCTGAGCAAGTAGACCAGATGGACCACCCTGGCCTAATGGAGAGAAGACACTTATGTCATCGATGCTGATACTACCCACCTGAGGAACTGCACGGAGTTTGTCCTGCTCGATTAGCGTCATGAAGGGGCAAAGATTTATCACTCCTCTGGAGATGGATCACTACAAGAAGGATTCAGCACTGACTCTAGAATGGAGTTGCTCAAAGACATTCTGCTTTATTTACCTAGTGCTGCATGTGTGCATGCCTTCGAATTTGGTGACACCATCCAGTCTTTGCTGAGGCTTTCCTGAACATCTTACCAGCATCAACTAGGAAGTAGACCTGTTATTAAGTGACAAGTCTGCACCAGCAATGATGAGGTAAAAAGACTGCAACTGAGGTGAGCATGGAGGTGAGCACACACAGGAAGGCCTTTCCTGGTGAGGCAATCCCAGGCCACCCAGTGTACGCAGCTTCAGGACCAGGGATACAGAGGGGCTGGACCCGTCAGAGCCAAATAACCTTTATACAAATTTATCACATGGCGAGTGAGACAAGGAGAGTCAGTTAAAGTGCACTATGGTTTCTTAGGGATGATTTGAAATTGCATATCAAAGGCCTTCCAGCCCCATAGGCTGGTAGATATGGTCATTTTAGCCACAAACATGGAGGTGTCACACACACACGCACACACACATTAGTAATGGGACACATTGAAAGAACGCTCAGCACCAGGAGACAAGATTCCACTCTTCACCTCTCCATGATCTCACCATGTTTTTTTAAATAAATGCATTAACATCTTTGTGTTTTAGATGCCTTGTCATGAAAATAAGTAGCATTGAGTTAGGCAATTTCTGAGAAATCTTAGAACTCAATGAGCCTTTGCAGATGGGCACAAAATCTTTCACTTAAGGTGTTTTTTTTTCCTAAAATAAGAAGTCAAAACCAGGAAATATTTCACCTGATAAGAAACACAACTGGTATAGTCATATCTCAAAGGATAGTCATTTACAAGACAAATAGGTAATATCTGATGACAGTTTTATAACTTAATGTTGTTACATACAGCAAAAATAAAGTGTGGTTTTGCCTTTTTAAAACCAAGTTTAAAACAATTCACATGACTCTCATTAATAAGTTCCAAAGTATCTTACTGCTGTGAACCTATCTTACTATGCTATCTCATTGAAGGAGGAGGAAAATATCACCAATTTACTGCAATAAGGTAATTACTGTAATAAGATAAATGTTAACTTTTTAATGAAAACCACTGTCCTTGAGTAATTGCTCTTCCGAGGACTGCTCCATATATGATTTCTTTGCAATTATTAAGATTAATTCACTTTTTTACTAGGAATGGACCAAAATACCAAGCCAAATGATCATTTTTATAAGCACATTTTCAAGTGTCCTAGAACTTAAGGAGAGAGAGAGAAATGGTTTTAAGTCTTGTTTCCAAATCTATTTTATTAAGTCACAAGCTGTCAAATTTCTAGGTTCAGTTAAATGCAAATAAAAGCAACAAAAGCCTACTAAAAATAGGTAAGATTAAAAATAGGAGTGTCCACTGACCATCAGCTACAGAGCAGCAAAGTGAAGATTTAATTAGAACTTCCCTGTTCACAAATCCACTGGCTTTTCATAAATGACTAATTTCATGAGCATCCTAAATGCACAGAGGTGTGACAGCATTACACCTTCAGCATGCCTGTGGATTCAGGGTGCCTCGGGGACGCTACTGAAGGAGGATTATAACTAGATCAGCTTAACATTAATAGCAGCACAGTCAATGAAATAGCGGAATCCAACCAAAGCCGGACCTGAGAGGGTATGTTTTCCTTCAAGATGCCTCATGTCCATATTTGTTTTGATTATTAGTTTTCTCAGCCTGGTATCACGTATTTGAGTGTCCGAGAAACAAACAAAAAAAAAAACGCTGGGCTGTCTCCTCAGTGTTCCTTCCTGGCTCCCCGACATCACTTCTGTTTTTAACCAGCAGAGGAGCCGAGGAGAGAAAGGCGGGCCTTTCTTGGTTCATCAGCTTTGTGGGCTGAAGCTCTGCTTTCTGGAAAGCATCACAGCATTGTACGAGTTAATTCCCAGTGGGATTTGCTATGGGTCTCACAGAGCCCAGCAAACATAAGGCCCACAGGAACATGCCTTACAGGCTCTTATCCCAACACTTCCCTGGCACTGACTCTTCTCCATTTTCGAGTGACTCAGAAAAATACAGGAGAAGAACTGTTGGGTAACTCTCATCTATCTTGTCTGTTATCTATCCATCATCTTTCCATTGATTGAGCTATTTTAATCGTTCTCACATTTAAAAAGAACAGGAAGTTCTTGGATGCGTGAGGTGGGCAGAGCACTTTAGGTCAGGAGTTTGAGATCAGTCTGGCCAACATGGTGAAACCTACTAAAAATACAAAACTTAGGTATGGTGGTGCATGCCTGTAATCCCAGCTACTCAGGAGGCCGAGGCACAAAAATTGCTTGAACCCAGGAGGTGGAGGATGCAGTGAGCCCAGATCATGTCACTGCACTCTGGCCTGGGTCATAGAGTGAGTGAGACTCCATCTCAAAATATATAAATAAACTAATTTAATTTAATTTAAATTTAAAAAGCAAGAAGACAAACCTACTGTTTTTCTATTGAGTCTGTTCTATTTCCACCACTTTCTGCCAATTAGAATGAAACCGTCCAATACCCTGCTAATGTTTTTCTGCATCTTGATTGTCCCATAGCCCCATCCAGATAGAAGTGGATTTAGAGAGAGTATGGTGTAGAGAAAAGCTAAGGTCGATTACCCTGGTATCAGCATACAAGCTGTGCTGAGAGCTCAGTGGAGAGGAAGAGACCAGTGTGCTGTGAGCAGGAAGGCAGAGGTGGAGCCAGACCACTCTATAACACGCTGCTGTCTGATCTGAGCCAAAACCTGGACTCCACTGTGCATCAATTTCCTCATTAATCAAATGGGGAACATAGGGCTCATTTCGTGGGGTTCCTGTTCCTGGCTCATTGTAAGCACGACATAAGTGCTAGCTACTGTTACAACAAAGTTAAGAAGTAGGATAGTTAGCATAAGCGACAGTGAGAATATTAAATATGGTCCCAAAGGCCCCAACCTCTGGTTATTCAAGGACACACTGCTGTGAAGGGTGGATGGGCAGAAGATCTGGGTGGGCCTGATCCTTGCCATCAACTGAGCCTGTTTATAGCAGAGTTTATCCCGCTGGAGGTGGAAGTAGAGGCTGAAGGGATTGAAAGCATAAGAAGGAAGCAACACACATGGATGTCTTAGTGGATGGCACTGCCCATGAGTAAAGAAATGTGGTGATCTGCAGCAGCAGAGGGTGGCCCTGTCCAATGACCACCAAGGAAATGAGACCTCAGTCCCACAGCAACAAAGACCTGGATGGATCCTCCTGCCAACCACATGGATGAGCTTGGAAGCAGCATCTCCCTCGGAGCCTCCAGATAAGAGGCCAGCCCAGCTGACACCTCAACCTGGGGCTTGTAAGACCCTAAGCAGAGGATGCAGATGAGTCTACCTGGACTTTCAACCTACAGAATCATGAGCTAATAAATGGATGTCCTTCTAAGCTGCTAAATTTGAGATTCTTTGTTATGTAGCAACAGATAGTGAGTAGAACTTAGAACTTAACACTTCCCTTGGGCAAAGTAGTGAGACCCACACTTCTTTTATGATATTTTGCAGGAGCTGTCACAATAATTGAAGTCATAAATGAGGGTTAAATTATAGAAAAGACTTGGAGCGAGGAGGGCACAATGGCTGTTGTGAACTGGATGGCAATCCATGTTACATATCACCGATTGATATGGTTTGGCTGTGTCCCCACCCAAATCTCCTCTTGAATCCCCAGGTGGTGTGGGAGTGAGCTGGTGGGAGATAATTGAATCATGGGAGCAGGTTATTTCCATGCTGTGAATAACTCTCAGGAGATCTGGTGGTTTTAAAAATGGGAGTTTCCCTGCACAACCTCTCTTCTCTTGTCTGCTGCCATGTAAAACATGCCTTTCACTTTCTGCCATGATTGTGAGACCTCCCCAGTCATGTGGAACTGGGGAGGTAAGTCCATTGAAACCACTTTTTCTTCCCAGTCTCAGGTGTGTCTTTATCAGCAGCATGAAAATGGACTAATAAAGTGAATCAGTACCAGTAGAGTGTGATGCTGCTGAAAAGATACCTGAAAATGTGGAAGCATCTTTGGAACTGGGTAATTGGCACAAGTTGGAGCAGTTGGAGCACAGAAGAAAATAGGAAAATGTGGGAAAATTTGAAACTTTCTAGAGACCTGTTGAATGGCTTCAACCAAAATGCTGATAGTATATGGACAATGAAATCCAGGCTGAGGTGGTCTCAGATGTTGATAAGGAACTTGTTGGGAACTGGAGTAAAAGTGACTCTTGTTATGTTTTAGAGAAGAGACTGGTGGCATTTTGCCCTGTTCTAGAGATCTGTGGAACTTTGAACTTGAGAGAAATGATTTAGAGTATCTGGCAGAAGAAATTTCTAAGCAGCAAAGTATTCAAGTGGTGAGTTGAGTGCTGTTAAAGGCATTCAGTTTTATAAGGGAAGTAGAGCATAAAAGTTTGAAAAATTTGCAGCCTGACAATGGGCTAGAAAAGAAAATCCCATTTTTTGAGGTGAAATCCAAGCTTGCTGCAAAAATTTGCCTAAGTAACGAGGAACCAAATGTTAACCCCCAAGGCAATGTGGAAAATGTTTCCAGGGCATGTCAGAGGTCTTCACAGCAGCCCCTCCCATCACAGGCCCAGAGGCCTAGGAGAAAAAAGTGGTTTTGTGGGCTGGGCCTTGGGTCCCCATGCTGTGTCTAGCCTAGGAGCTTGGTGTCGTCTGTCTTAGCCACTCCAGCAATGGCTGAAAGGGGCCAATGTGAAGCTCAGGCTGTGGCTTCAGAAGGTGCAAGCCTCAAGCCTTGGAAGCTTCCACGTGGTGTTGAGCCTGCAAGTGCACAGAAGTCAAGAATTGGGGTTTGGGAACCTCCACCTAGACTTCAGATGTATGGAAACACCTGGATGCCCAGGCAGAAGTTTGCTGCAGGGAAAGGGCCCTCAGGGAGAACCTCTGCTAGGGCAGTGTGGAACAGAAATGTGGGGTTGAAGCCCCAACACAGAGTCCCTACTGGGCTTCTGCCTAGTGGAGCTATGAGAAGAGGGCCACGGTCCTCCAGACCCCAGAATGGTAGACCACTGACAGCTTGTACCATGTGCCTGGAAAAGCTGCAGACACTCAATGCCAGCCTGTGGAAAGCCACAGGAACAGAGCTGTGCCAGACCATGGGAACCCACCTCTTGCATCAGTGTGACCTGGATACAAGGCATGGAGTCAAAGGAGATCATTTTGGAGCTTTAAGTTTTGACTGTCCCACTGGATTTTGGACTTGCATGGGCCCTGTAGCTCCTTTGTTTTGGTCAATTTCTCCCATTTAGAATGGCTCTATTTACCCAGTGCCTGTACCACCAATGTATCTCGGAAGTAAGTAACTTGCTTTTGATTTTATAGGTCACAGCAGGAAGGGACTTGCCTTGTCTTGGATGACACTTTGCACTGTGGACTTCTGAGTTAATGGTGAAATGAGTTAAGACTCTGGGGGACTGTTGGGAAGGTGTGATTGGTTTTGAAATGTGAGAACATGAGATTTTAAAGGGACCACGGGTGGAACGATGTGGTGTGGCTGTATCCCCACCCGAATCTCATCTTGAATTCCCGCATGTTGTGGGAGGGACCTGGTGGGAGGTAATTGAATCATAGGTGCAGGTTTTTCCCTTGCTGTTCTTATGATAGTGAATAAATCTCATGAAATCCGATGATTTTAAAAAGGGGAGTTTCCCTGCACAAGCTCTCTTCTGTTGTCTGACACCATGTAAGACATGCCTTTCACCTTCCACCATGATTACGAGGCCTCCCCAGCCACATGGAACTATAAGTCTATCAAAACCTTTTTTTCTTCCCAGTCTCAGGTATACGTTTATCAGCATGGAAATGGACCAATACACCGATCAACTGGGCTGTCATGTCCTTCTCTCTTCCTTACATTCCAGAATACCTCATATGGGAGAGAGAGTAGTGTCATCCTCTATAACCCCAAAGGGCAATGCTGTGGACTGATGTGCTGTGTGAAGCAGACCTGGCTGCCGTTGAGAACTATCAATGATGAGAAGAGCAAATTCAGGAAACTGTGGGCTAAAGAAAGCACAGGCTGAATCACTAGAATGAAGGAGATCAATGTGCTCATTTTCTCCTCCCTGGGAACACTCTCCCAGTCATACTTTCCAGCATCCTGCACTTAGGTGGGCAGTAAGATGAGCCCCAGGTAATGAAATGTGAGCTGAGATAATGGGCATTACTTCCAGGCTGAAGCAATGTAAAACCTGGTGATTCTCTGCTCTCTCTGCCCCTGGCCTAATGACCAAGGAGGGCTTGTGTTAAGCCAGCTCCCAGGGCAGCTTGGATCTCTGCATCACTACGTGAACTGCAGCTGCCTTGGAAAGCTGCCTGCACCCCTCATTGGATGTTAAATGAGTAAAAAACAAATTTTGCTTTATTTTTTGGCTGTTCGTCTTTTTCTCTACCGACTGTAACCTAGCCTATCCAGCTACTCAATAGAACCACTGTAAAACTAGATCTAAAAATCAGCAGACTGGAATAAGTACATTCTAAGATCACGGCATTTAAAAGCCTTGATTTTCTGATTTAGCTAGTTGTACCAACCAATCAGTGACTATAACAGAAATATGAGAATAATTATGTAATATTTAGTATGGATCTATTCTGTGACAAGCACCATGCTGGATGCTATATATCCATTGCCTCCCTTTGTCCTCCAGTAGCTCTATGACCTAGGTACTAGTCTCATCACTGTTACAGAGAAGAGAAAACAAAGGCAAGAGAGTTTAATTAATTAATCCAGTATCACACAGCTAGCAAATAGTAGATCTGGAAAGGCTCTGGCCTTTCAATATAAAACTCTTTCCACTACAAGTTGAGCAAAGGAGCAAACTGCATATAGACTTACGAATCTGTTCCATAATTTTGTTAAATAGAAGAGGGTGTTTTCTGTCGTTTTTCTGATATTTTTCCTGCTAAAGCCAATTTGTTGCTTGCATTAGCATTGTGCAAGACCTTCAAGGAACTGTCAGGCTTTTTTATAGAGTATTACCTACTATCTCAGGCTCTGTGATGAAAATGAATTAGAATAAAAGTGGGATAGGTTATAAATGGTCACAAGTTATTTGAAGCTCGCTCCTCCGAGTAGAACATAGAGTCTATTTGTCTACCCCTTGATTCTTAGCTGCCCCTGTGACCAGCTTCGACCAACAGAATGTACCAGAAATGACACCGACTGACTCCCGACCTCTGCTTCCAAGAGATCCTGCCACGTCTGCTCTTGAAAAGCCTCTTGCACGCTGGGTGGAAGCTGCAGTGGCATCTCATTTGAAAGGAGAGAGGCTCAGTCTCCCAGGCCCACCCTGCCAAGGTTCCACCCATGCGAGGGTGACCTGGCTGAACCACCAGCCCCAGCCCAGCCACCAGCTGACCGAAGTGGTGAGAACCAGACAGTCAACCCAAGGACGCACGAGAAATCCGGAATCGCCATTGCTTTAAGTGGTCATTTATTTTGTGGTGATTTGTTATGCAGCAATGCTGATAAAACAAAGTCAAACTCTTTTATTAAACCAAACAAAACCCTGCAAAATTCAGATCAGGGAATTCTCCTAGCTTAACTATAGAAAATAGACCTGGTGATTTTAAAGGGCTTTTTTTCCTCACTTAAAAAAAAATCCATTTGCTAAATCTAATTATGTCATCATTGATTTCAGAAATAAGAGGTAATTTTTCCATCAGCTGGTCAAAACTCAATTTCATTTATCACTGGAAGATAAAAAAGAGTCTTTTCTCTTCCTCGACTCTATTTTGTTCATTTTCTGAACAGTTGAATAGCATTACATGCAAAGTATCTATTGGGAAATAATTGCATACTTAATGTTCGAGCCTGTGAGACCTCACATGCTCAGGCAGGTCGCACAGGGTCAATTATCGGTCATTTCTGAGGACCGTCTTCTTACGTGCTGCTGGAAGTGTCACGGGAGATTTACTATTGTCATATCCAGCCAATAACCTGGCATGGAGGAGCTCTGTCTTTTGGAAAGGATATAAAAGTAAAGAACGGAGCACTCAGGGACATGAAAGAGCTCATGGCATTTTGAGTTGATCCTAACGTCCTGGATAAATTCCAATCACAGTAATAGCATTCGCTTATGCTTCTGTTATAAGCAATTAAGGCAGCCACTGCTTCGCTCCGTCTCATTCTCTTCTAACGAATCTCCTCTGTGTCTGGTCAACTGATCCCTATATTGCTGAGTGACCAGATGCTGCTTAGAGCAGTGGTCCACAGGCTTTGTTCTATAAAGGGCAGAGTACTCATTTCGGGTTTCGCAGACCAAATGGCAAAGTTGTACACATTATCCTGGTATTTCTATAACAAAAGAAATCATTTCCACAGATATTTATGAAATTAAAAATACAAGAACAAAGATTGCGTACAGTGTTTTAGCTTTACTGCTCATGAAAAAACTGCCCTTCTTTTGCAGCATAACATTCATTTAGTTGAGGTTCAAAGTGAGTGTTGTTGATCATCAAATCAATTGCAAGTGTTCTTCTGTAAAGCCATTCTTAGCTGGAAAACAGTCAAGGGGTTTGATTTGCCCTCCAGCTTTTACTTTGCCCAATTTAGGAGTTCTGTCTGTACCTCAGTGGCAAATAGGCCTCCTCCCTTGCCAGATGGGGGCCACGAGAGCGGGGTCCAGTGAGATCGTGAGGTAGAGCTGGATCTTGGGAGGGAGGATGTGCTGTCTGGAGGCCAGTGGCTGCCATGGGAAATGCCACTTATTTATACGTTCAGTCTATGTATTGCTTTGCCTGGGTGTGTGTAGTTTCCTTTTATGAAAGTTCTCTAGCTGGGAGGGGCTTGGAAGGAAGAGGCCATTTCTCATGAGACACTTATCCTCACTCCGGGGTGGGCTGTACCGACTGCTCATCCTGCTGAGTGAGGGGCCGACCAGCCAGCCTGAGAGAGGTGGGGCTCCGGTGGGGTCCCCACTCTCCGAGCTGGCACCCACTGCTCTCTCTTGCTCCTTGATAGCCTTGCCAGGTTTACTTTGAGCTTTTTCAGGTTGTTAGCCCTTTATTGGTAGAAAGCCTTGGGAAGATTGTCTTAAAAACAAACAATTTTAGAAAGTCACTCTTAATTAGAATGGATTGCTAAAATTCTGAATATTTTAGATGGATATTTCAGTATGCTCAAACTCATTTAAATTATTTGATAGTTAAATACACGTAGACTGCATTGCAATTTGATCGAACCACTGCACCAGGTTAACTTAATTGTTTCAAAACTGGTGCTTTGAACATTCAATCAGGACAAAATTTGTATTAGGCTGACCTATGAAAAGAAGACATGATTAATCTCCAGAAATTACAAATTCATTCTCACTAAACATAGCCAGACATAATGTAGCCAACCTAGACAACCAGTTGGTGTGCATTTTTCTAGAAGTGAGTATTCAGACTCCATGATCTTCAAACATTTCAGTCCCGTGATTCAATGAATCTGAGGCAAAATCACATGAACTTGAGTATTACGTGACAACAGATCGCATCTCCCTTCTGACCCAGCTAGTTAAAAATGCAGTTCTCCCGTGTCTGCGAGGAGGCTGATGCAAACAAATACACTATATTGTCAGTCATATAAAAGTATAGCACATATAATTATGAAGAGTTAATAACACAGGCACCCCTCAGCAATACTGTGGGCTTGGTATACCACCACAATCAGGCAAATATCACAAAATTTTACATTTACCAGTGCATTTAAAAGTTAGGTTTAAACTATACTACAGTCTATTAAGTGTACAATAGCATTATGTCTAAAAAATGCACATACCAGCTGGGCACAGTGGCTCACACTTGCAATCCCAGCACTTTGAGAGGCCAAGATGGGTGGATCACAAGGTCAAGAGATTGAGACCAGCCTGGCCAACATGGTGAAACCCTGTCTCTACTAAAAACACAAAAATAAGCTGGGAGTGGTAGCGGACACCTGCAATCCCAGCTACTCAGGAGGCTGAGACATTAGAATGGCTTGAACCTGGGAGGTGGAGGTTGCAATGAGCTGAGGTCATGCTACTGCACTACAGCCTGGTGACAGAGCAAGACTCCATCTCAAATATCTGTGTGTTTGTGTGTGTGTATGTGTGTGTAAACCTTAATTTAAAATGCTCTCTTGCTAAATATTGCTAGCAATCATCTGAGCTTTTTGCAAGTCATAATCTTTTTGCTGGTGAAGGGTCGTGCCTCAACATGGATGGCTGCTGACTGATCAGGACAGTGGTTGTTGAAGGTCAGGAATAAGACAACAGTTAAGTTCGCCACATCGATCAACTCTTCTTTCATGAGCGATTTCTCTGTGGCATGCACTGCTGTTTGATAGCATTTTACCCACAGTAGAACTTCTTTCAAAACTGGAGTCAGTCCTCTCAAACCCTGTGGCTGCTTTGTCATCTAAGTTTATGTCCTATTTAAATCCTTCGCTGTCATTTCAAAAGTGCTCACAGCATTATCCTAAGGAGTAGACTCCATCTCAAGAAATCACTTTCCTTGCTCATCTGTAAGAAGCAACTCCAAGTTTTATCAAGAGACTGCGGCAATTCAGCCACATCTTCAGGCTCCACTTCTAATTCTTGTTCTCCACCATATCTACAGTGACTTCCTCTGTCGAAGTTGTAAATGTCTCAAAGTCATCCATGAGAGGTGGAATCAACTTCTTCCAAACTCCTGTTGTTGATATTTTAACCTCCTTCTATAAATCATGAATGTTCTTAATGATGTCTAGAATGGTGAATTCTTTCCAGAACGTTTTCTATTTACTTTTCCCAGATCCATCAGAAGAATCACTCTCTGTGGCAGCTATAGCCTTACAAAATGTGTTTCTTAAATAGTAAGACCTTAAAGGCAAAAATGACTCCTTGATGTACGGGTTGAAGACTGCATGTTGTGCCAGCAGGCATGAAAACAACATTCATCTTGTACACTTCCATCACAGCTCTTGGGTGACCAAGTGCATTGTCAATGAGCAGGAATATTTTGAAAAGAATTGTTCTCTGAGCAGTACGTCTCAAAAATGGGCTTAAAATATTCACTATCCTGTACTGTGTAAATTGTAGTGTAAACAGATGGGTTGTCATCCAGGCTTCGTTAACCCATTTCTAGAGTGCAAGAAGAATAGATTCAGCATCATTCTGAAGGGTCCTAGCATTTTCAAAATAAATGAGCATTGGCTTCAACTTAAGGTCACCAGCTGCATTATCCCCTAAAGAAAGAGTCAGCCTGTCCTTTGAAGCTTTGAGGCTGACACTGACTTCTCTCTGGCTATAAAAGTCCTACATGGCATCTTCTTTCAATATCAAGCTGTTTTGTCTACAGTGAAAAAGCTATTGTTTAGTGGAGTGACCTTTATCAATGTTCTTTGTGAGACCTTCTAGAGAACTTGCTGCAGCTTCTCCATCAGCACTTGCTGCTTCACATTGCATTTTTATGTTATGGAGGTGACTTTTCTCCTCCAACCTCATAAGCCAACCCCCTCTGGTTTCCAACTTTTCTTCTGTAGCTTCCTCACCTCTCTCAGCCTTCACAGAATTGAAGAGAGTTAGGGCCTCGCTCTGGATTAAGCTTTGGCTTAAGGAAATGTTGTGACTGGTTTGACCTTCTGTCCAGATCACTCACACTTCCTCCATATCTATAATAAGGCTATTTTGCTTGCTTATCACTCATGTGTTCACTGGAGCAGCACTTTTAATTTCCTTCAAGAACTTTTTTTCTTTTTTCAGAGAGAGTCGCCCAGGCTGGAGTGCAAATGTGTGTAATCTCTACTCATCGCACCTCTGCCTCCCGGGTACAAGCAATTCTGCCTCACCCTCCTGAGTAGCTGGGACTACAAGAACTTTTTATTTGTATGCATCAGAGGCCCAGCTTTCAGCCTGTCTCAGCTTTCCACATGCTTTCCTAACCAAGCATCACCATTCCTAGCTTTTGTTTTAAAGTGAGAGTTATGCAACCCTTCCTCTTATTTGAATGCTTGGATGCCATTACAGAGTCATTAATTGGCCGAAATTTAATGTTGTTGCATCTTGGGGAATAAGGAGGTCCAAGCAGCGGGGGGCAGTGGGCGGAGCAGTCAGAACACAAGCAACACTTATCCATTAAGTTCACTGTCTTACATGGGCCCTGTTCGTGATACTCCAAGACAAGTGTAATAGTGACATCAAAGATCACTGATCACAGGTCACCACAACAGATATAATAATGACGGAAATGTCTGAAATATTTTGAGAATTACCTAATATGACACAGAGGCATGAAGTAAGCATGTGCCATTGAAAAAACAGAACCAATAGACTTGCTCCATGCAGGGTTGACACAAACCTCCAATTTGTAAAAAACACAGTGTCCGTGAAGCACAATAAAATGAGGTATGCCTATACTTGACAATAGTAATAAACTACTACGTTATTGGTTTTCATGTTTAATATGCTATACTTTTTAATTGTTATGTTTTTATAAGCTGACTTAAAACAATTTCAGGCAAGTCTTTCAGGAGGTTTTCTAGAAGAAGGCACTGATATCACAGGAGATGGGTGGTCCTGGCCTGTTATTAGCCCGAAAGACCTTCCTGTAGGACAAGATGTAGAAGTGGAAGACCATGCTGATCCTGATCCTGTGCAGGCCTCGGTTAATGTGGATTTTGTGTTGTCTTTTATTTTTTGAGACAGAGTTTCGCTCTTGTTACCCAGGCTGGAGTGCAATGGCACGATCTCGGCTCACTGCAACCTCTGCCTCCTGGGTTCAGGCAATTCTCCTGCCTCAGCCTCCTGAATAGCTGGGATTACAGGCATGTGCCACCATGCCCAGCTAATTTTTTGTATTTTTAGTAGAGACGGGGTTTCACCTTGTTGACCAGGATGGTCTCGATCTCTTGACCTCGTGATCCACCCACCTTGGCCTCCCATAGTGCTGGGATTACAGGCTTCAGCCACTGCGCCTGGCCAGATTTTGTGTTTTAAGTGTTATTATAAAGGACTCAAAAAGTTAAAAAGCTAAAAAAAAAGGCTATATAGTAAAAATGTTACAGCAAGCTAATATTAATGTATTATTGAGGACAATGTTTGTATAAATGAGTATACCCTAAGTGTACAGTGTTTATAAAGTCTGCAGTAGTGTGGAGTAATGTCCTAGGTCTTCACATTCACCCACCACTCAGTCGCTGACTCGCCCAGAGACACCGCTAGTCCTGCGAGCTCCATTCACGGTAAGTACTGTATACAGGTGTACTTTTTTTAAAAAAAATCTTGTTACCATATTTTTATTGTACCTTTTCTTTTAGATATATTTAGGTACACAAATACTTGCCATTGTGTTACAGTTCCCCCAGTATTCAGTAGAGTAGCCTGCTACACAGGTTGTAGCCTAGGAGCAACAGGCTACACTATATGGCCTGGGTGTATAGGAGTCTGTGTCGTCTAAGTCTTTATAAATGCACTCTAGGGTGTTTACACAACAGAATCACCTAACAGTACATTTCTCAGAACATAATGCTATCGCTAAGCCATGTGTGACTGTGTGTATTTACAAAGGAGACAGGAGAATGGTACAAACTTGTTTCTACTACTAGAAAGTGCAGTGCTGCGCAGTCGTAATACAGTCTCTAGATGAATAAATCTCTGTAATGAATATTACATATGCATGTGTGTAGCTATTATGTGCATTTGATAACATAGAAGAACCTTGCTCATAGCATGAAGTTACCAGCTATAAAATATATTTTATCAACTTGACAAGAGTTTAAAGTGTTGCCACACTATAGTCTAATAACTAGATAAATGCTACTCTGAGACCTACCTTGTAGAAGCATAGGAATTTGCCAGTGTTTCCAACAGCGCTCATGGCATGGGATAGAATTCAGAGCATCCAATGGGAATCCCTTATTTGTGTAAAATATTGTTTTAGCACAGGTATCTGCTATCCCTGGGTTTAAAACACCAGAAGCCCTCCAGCTGCACAATGTCTGACTTAAAAGCCAGGTACATTAAAAGTCAGATTCTGTTGGTCCTTATGTCTTGAAGCACAAAAGAACTCAGGAGAGAGCTGCCCTGAACCATACCTGTGCCTGCAGGCAGAAGACTGCAGGTGACTGCCTCCGGGAGCTTGCCTGGAGGAAGTTGCTGGAAGTCAATGCAAATGAGAACTGCTTCCTGGGAGCAGAAAGGAGTATTCAGGATCCTCAAGGGCAGAGATGCATTTGTGGACAACATCTGCACGTGGTCAGAACTACATCATTCCGAGACACTTCAATCCATTGACTAGCTAACTTGCATTTTCAACCTGTACACCACCATTAGAAGAAAATAGAAAAAACACAGCTGCCAGTACATCCATGTTAGTTTAACATACTTAAAAATTGGGGGTTTGACTTCTCCAAGGAAAAGGATAGTTCAACAATAGATCCTAGATTGATGCTATTCTTTCTTCAAAAACAAAACAAAACAAAACAAAACAAAAAAACAGAAGCATAATTTACAGTGGAAAATTCATTTTTTTAGTGTATAAATGTATTAGTGTTAACAAATGCATAGACCTATACCCACTACCACAATCAGGACACTATAGAACATTTCATACTCTCACCTGGAGAGTCACAGCTCCTCCCACTCTCAGCCCCAACATCCAGGGATCTGTTTTCTGTCCCTATCATCTTGTGTTTTCCAGAACGTTGTATAAACACAATCCTCTAGCACGTAGGTTTTTGAGACTGGCTTTTTTCACTTAGCCCACAATTCACTTGAGATCCATCCATGTTGCTTGCGCTGTGATGCCCCCTTTTTCATAGCTGCGTGGTATTCCTTCACATGGTTATACCACAGTTTGTTTGTCCATGCACCAGCTGAAAGGCATTTAGGTTGTTTCTTGCTGGGTGCAATTATGAATACAGCAACTATAAACATTTGAGTAGAGCCATTTTATGAGAACATACATTTTCATGTCTCTTGGGTAAATACCAAGGAAGGGATTGCTGGATCATGTGTGGTAGAGGCATGTTTAACTTTTTGAGAAATGATGCAGTTTACTTTCCAGTCAATGTGGACTGAAGATATATTGCCTTCCCTTTAAGAGGAAAGAATAAACATTCTTTCTGTTAAGAAATTCCTCTTCATAGAAACAGTGAACGGAAACAATGCATGGAAAATTAGATCAGAAGAATTGTAAAATGGGCTTGGTCCAATCTCTGGATTTTTCAGAGTGAGAAAACGGAAGCCCAGAGAAGCCGAGCACATCCAAGTTCATGCAGGAGCAAGGGATGGATTTGGATTGGGGGTGGGGGCTCCTCCACCAGGCTCCACACCTCTCTGCCTTCCACCGGCTGCCTGCTCTGTGTGGCATCTCCTGTGAATTACAGAGCTTGGAGGAAAATCTATTTAAGGAAAACACGTCCTATATTTAAAGGAATAAGTAGGGTGTAGGAGTGGAAGTATCCAGGTAAATTATTTACATTAATCAAATTCAATGAGGAATGTCTCAGACCCCATTTCCTTTGCCCCAGTTACATGCGTCTCCACCCCACTGTACGTCAGACCACCTCTCCTTCTGGAGAGCAGCTACTATGAGCATTAATACACGTGTGTTTTCCTTAATCATTATTAAATTCTTATGTATAAAAATACAACATTTGTGGCAAACAAAGCTCATTTTCGTGGCCCACAAAGCAGGCTCCATGCCACAGGAAGACATGATTTTAATTTTGTTCCAAGTCCATTCATTTGATTCAAGTCCGTCTTCTTAGATAAATGCGTAGTTAGTGCCGAGAGCTGTTGTAATAAACATCTCCGACGGGAAAATCACAATTTGTAATATCAACATGCATTCAATTACGATCACTCAGAGAAAGTTAAAAATAAGGAGAAGAGAAAAACACAAAAACCATATATGCCAAGAAAAAGTAAGGTCTTCGAAAGTAACTCATATCTTAATCCAATAATCTATTTTTAATTACCCACATTATGATCATTTACAGGGTGATCATTTCAGAGTTCAAATATCCAATACTTTGTCTTAAAGCTGTGGGGGTAACTGCTTTATAGCTGGGTAAGAATATGCCATCTATGTCTGGTCTAGACTCAGCCAGAGTATTTGCAGATGATAGATATTTAAAGTCTCATGTCTGGATTGGGTTCGATCTGCATGAAGACGTCCTACTAATATTGCTTATTTTGTCTAATACCTTCACAAAGTGCCTAAAATATTTTTACCTCTTGTCCACGTACTTCTGTTTTCTAGCTCTATAATCTAGTTTTGTGGGGGAATCTAGGCAAGAGCCAAGGCATCTGCTTTTGCCAACCTTCAAGAAATTCCCAATGTCAAATGCTGCTGAAAGAAATATTTGCTTCTCTGGTTACAGTGAGACCCTAACCCCCAAACAGAACGAAGCCCTCTTGATCCTACCTTCTGCCTTTCATCTTCGCCCTTCTTCCTGCTGCAAGCACTGTGCTGGCCTGAGATGTTTTCTGGAATATTCTGCCCTGGCAGTCAGAAGTCAAGGGCTGAAAATCCTTGTTTGCCCTGGTGAAGATGAGACAGGTTGGGCCCTCCACAAAGGGTGGAGGCCTGTAATCCTAGCACCGGGGGAGGCCAAGGCAGGTGGATCACTTGAGGTCAGGAGTTGGAGAGCAGCCTGGCCAAGATGGTGAAACTCCATCTCTACCAAAAAATATAAAAAAGTTAGCTGGATGTGGTGGCATGTGCCTGTAATCCCAGCTACTCCAGAGGCTGAGGCTTGAGAATTGCTTGAACTCAGGAATGGAGGTTGCAGTGAGCCGAGATTACACCACTGCACTCCAGCCTGGGTGACAGGGCGAGACTCTGTCTCAGAAGAAAACATTGTAAAGGAGCACAGAGAAGAATGGCTCACCGTGAATAGAAATAGTGAACAACTGACAAGCTTTCCACACTCAGGTGACTTTCTGAGCCAACAGGGTTTGCTTCATTTCACAAGGCTTCCTGAAGGGTAACGAGTTTGCCCC
Organism: Leontopithecus rosalia; assembly: GCA_028533165.1. Taxonomy (NCBI): domain Eukaryota; kingdom Metazoa; phylum Chordata; class Mammalia; order Primates; family Cebidae; genus Leontopithecus; species Leontopithecus rosalia. The sequence continues at coordinate 105,230,212 of CM052661.1, forward strand.
TCGGTCATTTCTGTTATGCTTTCCTCTCAGCCTTTAATATAACAGCCTTTGATATTCCTGCTTGTATTAGCAATCTGCAAACGTACTTCTTACCCAGACATCAGAAATCATGCATGCCCTCTTCAGGGAAGGCCTGACCCTATCTCCTCCTTTTGGGGACTGGCCTTGCCCTCAATCAGTTCTGTTTCTTAGCAGTTCTTGAACTTTTCAAGCACGGCAAGATATACCCTAGAGAGTGTGGACACTCAGAACCAGCAGGTCCAGCTGGGAGAGGAGGCCACGTGTCTGTCCCAGAAGAGGCAGGAGCATGGTCAGCCTGTGCCCTTTCTCTCAACCTTTGCAGATCTGTGTTGCCTCCTCCGGGATGGACACTCAGGGGAGAGGAATCAGCCCCAGGCTCTCTGCCAGCAGATCCTCCCTTCTTTGGCATGAAAGGCTTTGGAAGTCACTTTTCCACCTGGCAGGTGAGTTTGTCAGCTTTTGCTGGTTGCTCAGCCCAGGCCACCTGGGGTACTCTGCTGTGCTGTGGAGCGCCCTGTCCTTCACAGTTCTGGACTCTCAGCTCAAGGGTCAACACAAACAAAACATATCACCCTGAGAAGGCACCCTCTCAGACCCGACTGGTCTGCCTTTCTAAGACACACATGGGATATTTGGGGGGTATTTGGAGGCTGCCACTCTCCATGGAGATGGGTCCTGAGCCTGCATCTTGTGGGTGGTGACATCGATGCCAGGTGCCCCAGTGTACACAACAGGGGCACTGCTGCCCTTCCTGTCCCTCCTTGAACCCAATTTTCTGTCTTTGGTCCTCCCCTTTATTGGTTTATAAAGACACCCAAAGGCATGCAGAGGGCCTCACGCAGATAGATGCCAGTGGAGGTCATGCAGGGTGGCAGCGCCTGCCGGAGCCCAGCACTGGCAGGACAAGGACACCATCCTCCCCATCCCTGAAGTTTAATGTTCCATCACAAAGCCAGGTTCAGGAGGACACAGTGTTCAGAAGCCCAGGCATGTATGAGACTACAAGGAAATCCTTATTTCCAGGGGCTGCTGTGAGCAGGGCTCTCTGTACAACTGCACGCCCGAGCCCTTGGAAGTGCCTGGTGACACAACTCAGAATAGGCAACAACCAAGTGTCCCTTATGGTCATTAAGCCAAGAATAAGTGCTTCCAGACTCCGGCAAATGACTTTGTAATAGCTCGATCACAATGCACTACTTTCAATGGGAAATAATGGAGCGGAACTCTCAACTGAGAACTTTCTCCTCCATATGGTTCACAAGATTCCTGGGATGTGCAATCCTACTGGGAGTGCCATCTGTATAAACTCCACACAGGCCCAGCGGAGGCAAGCTCTTTACGCTCACTCGGCCGCAGATTTCGTTCTCCTGCAAATACATTCAGACGAAAGGTGCGATTCCCTTCCACCTTTCTTCCTGGCCGTTCACTCTGGCAAGGTGCAGCTTATGCAGGGTGTCGCTTTTCTGGGTAATGAGCCAAACTTGCAAACCTAAAAAGATGAATTGGAGAACTTTCTACCTCACTGGGGACCCACTGCAAGCAGTTTTCTCTTCAGGCATGGATAAGTTTTACTGGAGGAATAATCAGATTCACCATCACACTAACAGTGATCTTGCCTTATCTTCACAACCAGGGAGTCAAGTCCTAAAGGGCCAAGAGAGGTGTTCCTGGTGTGTGGGTTTCTTCCATTCTCTAGCACAGAAGATGAGTTTGGATTCTTAGTGGCAAGCAAAAGATTAGCATAAGCAGAAGGAAGTTTGTTGAAAGGAAATTAAGTGGCACAGGGAAGCACTGGGGAGACTAGAGAAGGAGGCTCAAGGCTACGTTTTAAGAAACTCTTCCCCAGGTAAGCTGTCTGGCTGGATTAATCAATCGTCTCCATTGTCCCAGCTGGCAGTGCTCCACCAGCAAGCCGCAGCCATGAGCCTGGACGGGTCTCTGTGCAGGTGGCGCAACCTTGAACCCCCTTTCCTGGTGCCCTTTCTGTAGTGTCTCTAGTGCTTGAGCCACTGCCTGGCATCAGGGAGTGTGACTGTCAGTGAGTGGGTTACACATCCGAGCCTCAGGGGAAAGGGAGGCTGGGAAAGTCACTATCTAGAATTTTCTGCTTCTAAAGAGGAGACTGTCTTTGCACATCACAACTTATGAAATAGGATTCAGGCATTGGACAGAGAAAAGGGTTCCCAAATATTCAGCCCACACAGTATGTTTGTTATTACTATTTACACTTACAAATGGAACAAACCAAGGAGCAGAGAGGAATGGGAAATGAATGCGTCCCTGTCTGGCTGGTTTTTTCAGACATGTCAATTCATTCATGTTCTCTCTCTAGATGAAATTGTCTTCCTAGTTAACCATTTGAAGAGTTCTAAATACACTGACACACTTTCCAGGCCTCCAGACCCACACCAGGGCTATAATTCCTTATCCGTCGGAAATAGGGCAACCTTGGATGTCCTGCTTCCTGCCAGACAGTCTTAAAATTATCACCATACGTGAGCTGATAGGTGCTGTGTTATATATTATTCTAGACCTGCAGGTTGTACTTTTAACAATATTTAAGACCCTTTAAAAAGGATACTGCAGGAATTATCCTGGGAATGAACAGGACCATAGAAACAACAGATACAAGGAAGGGAGGTTAATTCACTGTGAGTCTATGTGCGTGTGTCCGTGTGCACCCTGGAGAAAGGAAACATCATGTTTCTAATCTAGAAGCATTAAGAATCCAACTGTACCAAGACAAGTGACATGGACCTTCTGTTTGCTTGAATGTTCTTCAGCTGGATCCAAACTCCCCGGATAATTTATACAATCATCTGCTCAGCTTTGACTGTATAGACCAACCCTATGCAAATACCGACAGAAGACTGCCCAACTCTCGCTAGAGCCGAATTGGCACTACAGGCAGCAGCATTTTTCTAGTCATAAACGCTACACAATTTTAGAGAATTCCAGTTTTAGAACCTTGAGAATTTTCTAAATGTATGCCATGTGCAAAGAACTGTTTCGGCGCTTGTGAGAATGATTAAGACACAAACTCTACTCCAGAAAATCTCACTACCTAGTAGTGAATAAAAGTAGGGCACGTTGTACAGCACTATTCCTGAAGGTTGCATTGAATACTATCTCAGTAGTATCAGAAACATGGTGACAGCAATTTTATAAGACACCCAAGGAAATGCCCCTGGAATTTATTTGTAAATTCTAAGGTGCAAAAGTTCTTATCCGAACATTGAAATAAAGACACAGACTATCTGTCATGCATAACAGAACTATAAAATACTCTAATGATATCTGAAAAGCAAACAAAAAGGCATTTATCTGACGCTAGAGCTTTCTGTACAATTCTCACCCTTACCTCCATCAAGTATCCAACAGCTGTTTCACTTAAGTGAAGTGGTCAGTAACAACAGTATGAGATTAGCATAAATCATTATGCTCCTCTTAGAGTTTAAAACAATTTATCGCTCTTTTTTTTGTGAAAGCACAAGAACTCTTGTTCTTGCTTTAAGTTAAGGGTTTTCCAATAACATGTTCAACATTACATAATCAACTGAAATAAAGCAATGGTAAAACTGAAACTGGTCATGTGACCTCAATTACCATTCTGGTTTTTGGGTCATCTTGCAACAGGTTCTGATGTTGAGTGGGAGTCGGTGGGGGTCAGCAGCGAAAGAATCAAATTCTTTCAAAAGAAAAACAGTAAAGTTTAAGTGGAGAAGTCTCCTTGGCTCTCTAAAAGTGTTTTATTACTCTGCTTAAAATAAGCAGAGTAGAAAGTGCTGCTATCTACAGCAGCTGGCCAGGCTGGTAAACTGAAGTTGTTCTCTGGAGTTTTAATTAAATGGCAGGAGTTTCTTAGTTGGCCCAATGCTAGTCTGAGAAGAAACCCAAGAAAAAAGAGTAGTCACGGGAAGCCAGCGTCAAAACGTGTATCAGAGAGTTTCCCTTCTCATGGAAAGATGTGTGTTCTTTTTCAAGAATTAACATTTATTTATTTGGAATATCATTTTCTGCCTCTTTCTTCTCTTCTGAAGAAGTCATATATGTTGGTTGAAACCCAAATCAGACCTCCCCTTTCATACAGTGTCTTCCAGGAGCCTGCACATGGTGCCAGGTCATCCTCCAGTGCTCACCACAGCTTACTGCCCTCTCACCATGACACAGAACGCATGTGGCCAGCTCTGCCTCTGGACCTGCCTTTCAGCTCTGAGCCCTGGTGCCTTGCACAAAAGAGCTACCCAGTATATGTCACTGAATGGATGAACTAGGTAACAAGACAAAAATGCCACACACCTGCCATGCTCCTACCTCTAGAGGCTGAAAGAACATATGCAGAGAAGAGTGAGATGCCTGTTCAACACAAGAAAACGTGAAAGTGGAAGGAAACTAACACTTGACCAAATGCTGGCAAATGCCAGACACATCTCCACTGCGTATTTTCCCATTTATCCCTATGAAAAACCCCGTGAAATAAATCTGATCAGCCCCTTCCCACAGATGAGGCAACCAAGGCCAGTAAGGTTCAGAATCTCTTTCTGTAACAATGTAGTGTCTCACTAATTAATGACCTGAATATCCATTAATTTCAAAATAAGGTATTAGGTAAATAGCACCTCTCTTTAGCACCTTTGAGAGTCGATTATAGTGACTTTCTTCAAGCATAAGTGATGTAGCCCAGGAGTTCAAGAAAAACAGGATCCGAAGTAGCAAACCAAACCTATGCAGAACATGGAAGGCCCTTGAATGTGCTTGTATAACAGCCTTTACCCAATGCCAGGAGAGGCGCTAGGCAAATTACTTATAATGTTGGTCCTGTGTTAAGTGTGGGTTTTAAAAAATTTCTTTGATTTTTGCCTGGGCGTAATGGCTCACACCTGTAATCCCAGCACTTTGGGAGGCTGAGAGAGACGAATCACTTGAGGTCAGGAGTTCAATACCAGTCTGGCCAACATTATGAAACCCCGTCTCTACTAAAAATACAAAACTTAGCCTTGTGTGGTGACACGTACATATAGTCCCAGCTACTTGGGAGGCTGAGGCACCAGAATCACTTGAACCCAGCAGGTGAAGGCTGCAGTGAGTTAGGATCACATCACTGCACTCCAGCCTGGGCAACGGAGTGAGACTCCATTTCAAAAAAAATTATTTGATTTTTGTTTTAAATATAATTTCTATCCCTTAATTCATTAAGAAAATATGTCTGTTATACTTTCCTAGGAAACGTGTTTTCTCTTGAATTATTTTCCATCATAGTTCATCACCTTTGTATGGGACAACTGCTGTCTCCTTACATGCATTTCAAGATGACGCAATACAGTCATCATGCTTACAGATCCTGAAGTCAGAGAGAACTGGCTTCTAATCCCTGTTCCACCCCCATTAAATTGCAAATTAGGATAGAGAAATTCTCTAAGCCTCAATTGTGTGGTTAAAAATAGGAAGGATAATACCTACTTTACAAGGTTATTACACGTTTTAAGTAAAATACTGAACATAAATTGGTACCTATTACAAAGCCTAGTACCAGAAAGGACTCAATAAAAGGTGAGTTTTCATTCAGGCTCTTCTCACTCAAAATCGTTTTATAGACAGCTGCCACATCGAAGTTCTGCTACATACAACTGAGTATGTTATTTTTTATTGGAAACATTGTTGGCCTCACACTGAATAAAATTCAAAAATCTTAGTCTAAAATTTAAGACCTGATTCATTTAAAGTCCCTTTATGTCGCCCACATTTCGGTTAAGATGAACAAAGTATTGACTTCTTGGCATAAATTAATTTTCTGTACCTGCATCCTTGTTCTTGTTTTCTTCCTACTCAAAATATTCAACTTTGCATGTTTCAAGGTCCAGTTGAAGAGCATTTTTTATGTTAGATTTATATGTACACACATCTTATTCCCCTGTCATCTTTAGAGACAGGTAAGACTGAAGGACGCCTGAAACTTCCTATGATTCCCTGTCTTTCTGCTTCAGGACAGGAGCAAAGAGTTGTACAGAAAGAGACACTTGCTGGTTACTTCAAAGAGCAATGCATGGGTACTAATTTTCTCTGGCTCTTGGTAAGGACCTATTAGAATGGAGCTCTTGGAGCTCTTGGGCACCCACCCATGTATCATAAAAGGAAACTAAACCCTGCAGTCTAAGTCTCTTAATTAGAAGACACTTTATGCCATCTGGGAAGTTTTTCAGAATACATAAGCCTGGTCCTTCCATAGACATATCCAGTCAGTGCTTCTGGGGAATGAAGAAGCCCCATAGGTCACTCTGAGGTCCGTCTCTAGTTCTAGAGCCAAACCACTCTTCTGTGGCTCACCAGGCTAGGAATCTCGTGGGACTGCATGTGACAGCAATCTATATCCAATTATGTAATTGACACCCTGTTCTTTACATATTTACTCCCAATGCTGTGCAAACTTAGACTAGATCTTAAGAGGTGGTAGCAGAATAAAGAGCAAATAAAACCGTCTCAATTTATTTCATTCCACTATAAATAAAGTCTTACCCTAGTTTTTGAGTATCAGCCATTTTGGCTTCAGTTAAAATTTACAAATCTTTATAATCACTACCACGTCTCAGCATGTCAGAACATTTACAACTTGTGTGAATAATCCTGCATTTAAACTCACAGAGATTTTGTATTAAGATTTCTAAAGCCTCAGGATTGGCCGCCGCTGGGTTAATAAACCCGTCTTTAGATCTGGTGAATTGGCACCTGTAAATCTCCCTTCCTCTTCTTTCCCCTCTTCCCACAGAGCTTTATTTATCTTTTCCAACTAGTTCTTTCCATTATTCAAAGGATAAATTTCACTAAATGTATGAAGAAAGCTGACACTGTCACATAGACATTTTTTTGTTTTTAAGAAGCACTTGAGGGTGAGGAGGGACACTTGCATTAGCAAAACATCGTGGAGGCCTGTGATGAGATCACCTTGGCAGCTCTTTATCTTTTTCCAACTTCCCTGTGGTCCAGAGAGAGCGCATGCTCAGTGGCACTTTGAGACGTTTTGTGCCACCTGGTGGAATTTTCTTGGAAGAGAGTTATCCGGGGTCTGAATTACCACTCAGCTTGATCATCACCTGAGGCATTTTCTCAGTGCTCAATATTACCAGTCTAAGTACAGATTCCCTACTGTGTCAGGCAATTCAACTTCACTAGGCCCATAATAAAGTCTTTTTTTTTTAAATGTGAAAATTAGTCTTTAGTGAAAGGACCTATTTTGTTAGCTGCTGGGAAAATTCAGGTGCAGCAATGCCATCCGCACATTGGGTCATTCTGTTCTACTTTGGTTAATATGAGGGGATTACTGCCAACCTTCTAGCAGGCAGCACACAGATGTTAATACTGCTTTCCATTAGTTAGAGACAAAAGTAATTATAATTAACTTTTTTTCCTTACCCTCACCCCCAGGAAGTCAAAACAATCTGATAATGTCATATTTAGCAATTAGTGATGTAACTGTTTACTCAAGCAGAGATTTTTTTTTGCCAACATAAAAGGGATTTTAACAGCACATGGACTGAAGTGATAACTGATTTGAGTAGTTAAAAGTCTTTCCTGAGAGGCTCAAACTAATGCCAGTGGAAACCAGCTGGGCTGAGGCGCCACATCAATGTCTCCCCCAAAGGAAGCCGTCATGGGAGCTTTGGGTCAGGTATGCACATTGCCTGTCTAATATGTTAGTTTTCTTCTTTCAGATTGCAATTATTGGCTGCCCACTGTGTTCTATGTTGCAAACAGAGTGACTCAGCATTGACAAAATTCACTGTTCCACCTGTCCTTCACTCGGGCGATTTTCTTCCCTACTGTGAGATCTATCACAAAGAGATGGAAATGCTCTTCAAAGATGGACTGGAAAAGCCAAGGACCCTCTTCGTTTGGCTTGGAGCAAAAGGGGCCAACTGACAAAGGAATGCTACATCCAGAGAAATTCCTAAACTTAATTCTAGCTCACATACACCAAAAAAAAAAAAAAAAGGCCGGGTCTGCTGGCTCACACCTGTAACCCCAGCACTTTGGGAAGCCCACAGCAGGTGGATCACTTGAGGACAGAAGTCCACAACCAGCCTGATCAACAGGGGTGAAACCCCATCTCTACTAAAACTACAAAATTAGCCAGGCATGGTTGCACATGCCTGTAATCCCAGCTACCTGGGAGATTGAGGCAGAAGAATTGCTTGAACCTGGGAGGCCGAGTTTGCAGTGAACTGAGATCACACCATTGCACTACAGCCTGGGTGACAAGAGCAAAACTCCATCTTAAATAAATAAATAAAATTTAAAAATAAAAAAGAAATAAAGAAAACCCTTTATTGAGATTAGAAACAGACACATAGGCAAAGGCATAAGAGAAGGTCATCCTTGTGGAAATACTGCTGTAGAATCCTAAGAAGCTTGAATATATGCCTTGCCTCCTCAGCTAGAAGGTAAATCTTCGGGGAACAAGGAAGTCTAATGCCAGTCAGTAATTCCAGAGCCTTAATACGATAGTCCTTCCTGTTCAATAAGGATGCACGTGAAGGTGTTTTTCTGTGGCTGCTATTGTTCTATTAGCTTAGCTTGGTTTAACCCATGTATGCATATTTGGTGCTGCGAATTCTTTCCACATTAACACAAGTAAAGACTTTTGTTTGACCCCCACAACCACTGCCACTATTTGTACTGCTTGTAACTTTTGACATTTCTATCTCTTAGATTCATATCTGCTGGCTTTTTCTACACTGAAAGAACCACCCAGTTCTGATTGCTCTGTGCCGGCTGGTCCCAGCAGTGCCCAATCATGCTGCTTTCTGTGGGAAGTTGTTCTTCACCAGTCCCGGGAGGAATTCTTTCACTCCACCCTGTTTGCAGCTGTTCCATTACGGCTCGTCACACGGCAGCTGCTTAGGTGTCCTTTTGCCATCTAATATCTATTTTCCATAAGTATCTGCAGCAACAGCATCACTTCAGTGTTTGTAGAAGGGCTGCATTCCGTGGCTCGGTTTTATAGACCTGAAAAATAAGGAATAGGAACCAAGGAGCTTAACTCAGGGTCACTAATCTAACTTAATCCGAAAAGTGAGAGATGGCGAAGGACCAACAGGACTGGAAAAGTCGCCTACTCCGTCAATAATTTTAAAACAATGGGCATGGAAAACAGCATGTGGAAGTTGCCATGGACAAAGCGGTGTTGTTTCAGGATAGACACTAAGTTCTCTGAATGTCAGTATTCCTATTTGGGAGAGAAAAAACTAATTTTGCCTCCTTTGTAGAATCCTAATAAGAATTAGAGACAAGTCGTACACGTTAAAGCCTGAAACAAGATGAGAGCTCAAAGCAAACCCAGTAGATATTGTTATTATTAAATAATTACTGTTAATATTATAAAGCAAAGGAAAGTATCACTTCCTTCAACACCTGAAGAATGGAAAAAAGTTAGTGGACTAGAATAACAATGGAAAAGGATAAGAGAAAGAGTAGGAGTTATAATAGAATCTATAATAAGATCACGATTCTTAGCTCCTCCTACAATTATTATGAATAGAGACACATGGCAGACTGACTTCACTAAGTTACCTGAGACTAGACCCAGGCTGGCATCCAGCTATGTCACTGACGACCCATGCTGCCATGGGTGATTCATGCTCAGGTTAAGCACTTCTGAATGATGGATTCTGGTTGTTTCCAATGTTTTAGGAGTCCGTACACCTCAATAAGACGAGAAAAACATAAAATACTTTCTCTGGTTATTCACATGAGCATCTGTTGGTTTGAAGATGGGTCAACATGCTAGGTGTATGGGCTAAATACAGCCTGCAGCCTGGTTTCATAAATAAAATGTTATTGGAATGCAGAGGCTCTGCCCTTATTTATTTACAGACTGTCTACGGCTGCTTCATATTAAGATGGCAGAAGTGAATCGTTGTGATAGAAATCATACAGCCCACAAAGACTAAAATATTTACTACTTTGCCCTTTATAGAAAAGGATTCTGGTAAAAATAAGGTCAACTAACAGAAATGAAACACAAAATGGGGAACCACAGATTGTCACACGGTTTCTTGAGGTACTTTGGTGAACAGTTTCTTATTGGAAAATACAAAGAACTCTTTGGATTTGATCCTTTGTCTATTTGCAAAGAAGGATTAGTTCACGATTTGAAAGGCATTAGCAAAGAAAAGGAAAATACGTTTCAGAGAAATAAATTTCAACAAGTTAAAGAATGGCTAAGATGCATTTAACTGGAAAGAAATCTCTGAGATGTGAGACAATGGGCTGTTGACTGTTTAGCCCGTTCTTTACAGATAGAAAAGCAAGTTCAACTAAAGCATTAGGAGTAAACAGAGTCATGTGTCCTCCAAATATTTAATTTTGAAGAAAATGGAGCCGCAAAGTGTCTATAAAGATTTCACCAAACATGAAGCTCAGCCAAGACTAAAGGTATCCAAAGAGAGAGCAAAACTGTAGAGGAGTAAAACAAAGAAATTCTTTTAACCCAGAAAAGTAAAATAAAATCCATAGCCATAGAATTCAACAGAAGTGAAAACATATCACCCCAAAAAGGAGCAGGCAGTAATAAACTCCTAAGAAAAAGTGGAGATGTTTCAAGAATTGTTTTCATATGGAAAGATGTTTTTCAAAAGTGCCTGTCCAGGCCTCCTACCATGCTGGTAGCCTGCAGTCCTGGAAGAAACCTGCCTTCTCTGCACCCTTAGACCACAAGGTCAGGGTTTCTGCAGCCCCTACTGCTCTCAGGCCTCAATTCTCAATTTAGCCCAGACTTGTCAAGAGAGAGTGGCCACAATCTGGAGGGGAGAGGAAAAAGTAGAGAAGGAAGGGAAGGGCAGAGAAGTGTATATTCTGTTGGCCCACACAGAACTTCCATCCCACAGCCATCCAATCTTGCCATTCAGGCCAGGATGCAGTCGTGGAGCTGGACTTGCTCAGAGGGACCTGTGAGTCCCCATGGCAGCCAGCTGAGAAGGCACAGATGCTGGCAGATACAGGGTCAGCCTCCAGCAGGGGATGGTGCTGAGACTTCCCCGCCAGGGCACTCCGGACACCTGAGGAAAACTGCCATTTATGAACACTGAGGGAGTGGAAGTTATCTGAATATCATAAGAGAGGTTTGCTTTATTTTGGTAATTACAAACCATATGTATATTGATTTTTCTTTCTTTTAATAAATCAAAAGGACTCAGTGCAGTCATTAGAAATGAGATGGTGAAAGAATTTCAATGCTCATAGTGTATGAGCTCAAAAAAATACAGAAGCATGCATAGGAGCATGATGTGCTTAAATGTTAACTGTCCTTATTCCTGAGTGCTGGGATGTAGTTGGTTTCTCCCCATAATTTTCACTACTTCTAAAATGGATTTCTGCTGCTTTCGTTATGAGAAGAAAATGTAATAGATTTTATCAGTGCTCAATAGAGCCCCCTGATTCGTGGGGCCAGAGGGTCTGGTGTGAGTGAAGCAACATTAACCGCAGAGGCTCTTCAAGTGCAGGAAGCTGTTTTCCCAGTCCCGAGTGTAGGGTGTTCTCCAAGGAAGTCTGACAACCCCGCAAAGTCCAACACTCCTGAACTGAGCACCTTGCACAGGACGCCCATGTAGAGATGAAACTTTGCTTGTGTTGCCTCTCTGCCTTAGTTCCTCATTGCTGACCATTCAACATTCTTCTCTGCCAGTAACTTCAGAGACTCAAAAATAATGATTGGGCTGGGCGACATGGCTCACACCTGCAATCCCCACACCTTCGGAGGCCAAGGAAGGAGGACCACTTAAGTCCAGGACAAACTGGCAAAACCCCAGCTCTACAAAAAAAAAATGTGTGTGTGTCTGGTTGGTGGCAGTGCCTGTAGTTCCAGCTACTCAAGAGGCTTAGGTGGGAGGTTCACGTGAACCTGGGAAGTTGAGGTTACATTGAGCCATCTTTGTGCCACCACACTCCAGCCTGGGTGACAGACTGAGACCCTGTATCAAAATAAAATAAAATAAAATAAAATAAATAATAATGATTGCGCCAATGCACACATGAAGAATGTTTTATAATATTAATCAAGGGATGTGTTAATTGCTCCACCAGGGGTGGGATCTTCAGCCATTAGCTCCTCAAGGGACCAAGGGTGTTTATTTCAGTTTTTCAGATGCTACATAATCAATAGGAGTTTTGGTGGTCCTGGCAACGACGAAGAAAGAAACAAAGTTACAGAGTGCTGTTTTCTTTCCCAGAATCCTTTCATGTTTTAGCAGGACAAACGGGCTAGAGTCCCCATGGTCAGGCATTTTGGCAAAGTCGTTTTGAGGAAATGACACTTTTCAAGGTGAACATCTTAGGCTGGCCGTGCTGAGGAATAATCGGTTTGGTCGTCACATCCAGCACTTTCTTCCGGGTCCTTGGTCTATCGCCAGCGCTTATTCCTGCCCTGACTTACACCTTCTTCCAAGATACTTCCTAGAGCTTTCTGAGAAGCATCTTACTTTCTTACCCACCACACATATTCCCCTGGCCTGTAAATCTCTCCTGAAACTTTCCCTTGACAACGCAGCCTCTAGGCTTCTGTGCCAGTCATATCTACACAAATGGGATTTTTACGGCTGGCTGCTATTTCCTTTATGTCTGACTTGGGTTGTAAACTCTTCAGGGCTGGGGCCTTGGCTTTTTATGCTCCATGACGGCATGTGTACACCTGCAGCAGCTATAATGCTAACAAGTGAGAAAGCCTGTCTCTCACCACCCAGCCTACTCTACCCCAGAAAAGCGTAGAGGTCCCGGCTGCAGGTCTGAAATCCTACATCACAGTCACCACTTGCAGAAACATGTGGTTCTCCACTGGTATAGCTTTTTTGCATTTTTTGTTTGTGTGTTCTATAAAACCAAGAAATTACCAACAGCCAGAAGTTGTAGTACATCGATTAATGAGAAGCAGACTTCCCACACAACTGAGTGGGACCCTATGGTCAATAACTCATTCAGTGGAAAGCAGATGAGGCCACTGCTGACCTTCCACCTAAAGAGGCGAAAGCCTACTTTAGAATTGGGTGTTTAATTGGTTGCCATAAGCCTAGATGTTAAGATTTAGCAGGGAGAGGTTTGGGAAGAAAATCAACCCTGGGAATTAACATAAACACCTCCGAGAGAGAAAATGAATTCGCTATTTAAAAGTATGGAATTAAATAAAAAGGAACGCCTTCTCTGTGGCGCACACTTGACGGTGGTGTTAGCCGCTCGGTCATGAACTGCATTTTGCTGGAGAGAATCTGCATCTGCGCACTGGTCTTTTGCTTATTGCTGTCGGACGGCCTTTCCTCATGGAGGCTGGGTTCTCCGTTTATGTTAAGTGTCGAGGCCAAATGTCACTTCCACTGCATGATCCAGAGCAAAGAACCTGCTCAAGGACTAACGGAAGGGAGTAGAGGAGATAATAGCCCCAGAGCAGCCCTGGCCCCCGGGGAAGGCCCGGCACATAAGCCTCTCGCTCCCCTGCACGCTTCTGGCAGAAGGGTGCCCTGCTCTGGAGGGTTCGTTAGAGCAGTCTCTAACAGATACATAAACTATGTGTTATGATCTCATTCACTAATTGTAACTCTGTCTTACCTCCTCAACAACGTTTTCAGCTCCTCTCAGGTAGAGAGGCTTATGCTACTCTATTTGATTGATCCAACATAGTTGAAATACTTTTTTCCCCATTGTTTGACTTCATAATAGCATGCTTTGATGTATAAATTGAGCTGCTATGTATCCGAAAACGATATTCTTTCAGCTTTGTCAGTTATGATAGTTTATTTTGCGATCCATCAAGCATTCTTGAATATCTACTTGTGTGCTATAACTTAGCACTACAAGAGAAAAAATAGAAAACAGCGAACAAAACAAGCTAGCAGGAGGAGTCCACACGGAGCGCCCAGATCTGTTCCCGGGGGCTGCTCTGTGCTTCTCCAGTGATCTCGGTGAATCGTATTTGGCCACAGGCTCTTCCTATCCTTTCCTGCTACTATCACGGCCCCAGTTGAAGAAACAACTAAGGACGTTCTATTACCCCGAGTGGAATTTCATCGGGGAAAGAGATGTTCCTTGTGGCCCAAATTGAAAGTCAAAATGAGATACACAAATATTTCGCACAGTCCCACGTGGCAGTGTACCAGAGTCAGGATCGTGGGTGCCAGCAGGAAGAACTGGCCAGGAGTGGGGCAGGAGACTGCCCTGCGAGGGGACACAGAACACAGCAGAGGCCAGGCAACTCTAGGTTCAGGGCAGGAAGCCCAGGGGCCACAGGAGGCAGGTGGAAGGAGAGCCGGTCAAGGGCGGAGGAGCAGGTCAACCGGAAGACAGGAGCGGTTCACATTGGAGGACTTGCCCTGCCTCCGCTCTTAGTGACCCAGTGGCAGGATCAGAAAGAGTCAGGGCAGAGTCAGGGACAAAACACAGGCGTCAGGGCCGCAGGTGAGGCTGGGGTTGCTGCGTGGTGGCAGCAGCACTCGCCCGAGTGTGAGCAACATGCGGCCGGGAATGTGGCCGCCACAGTGATTTCATTTCGCTCTCTGTTTTAGCCTAGCAAAGGTGAGTGGGCTTCAGATTCTACCTGACAGAAGGTCCTTCCCACCTCTGAAACTCCGCGGTTCTGTGCGTCAGTAAGACAACAGTTTGTCAGTTTGTCCAGTGCGAGGGAGGTATAGACGGAAGCCGAACCTGGTTATGCACCATTTTAGCACTGAGGGTGCAAGCAGAGGAGAAGGAAACAGAGCATGAGCCAGGCTGCGGCCCAGGCACCAGGGACAGCGCATTCTCCTTACCCTGCCTTCACAGTGCCCCTTTCACCGCAAGCAGAGGGAGGCCCTGCAGATGAGGGCGGGCTCTGTCGATAAAGGGGGTGCTCTGGGGATGAAGTCGGGGCTCTGCAGATGAGGGCGGGGCTCCGCAGATGCCAGTGGGCCCTGCAGATGAAGGCGGGCTCTGTGGATGGGGGCGAGGCTTTTGGATGGGGCAGGGCTCTTGGGTGGAGGCGGGGCTTTGCCGATGAAGGCGGGACTCTGAGGATGAGGGTGAGGCTCTGCAGGGCCTGGGTGGGGAAGCAAGATTCCACCCTGGGGACTCCTCTGAACTTGGAGCACCTCACTCGCTGTATCCCTTCTAGGTCCCAGTTTTTCCAGGAACGTTCAGTGGATGATATCCCCTTTGCGCAGGATGTGGACACTTCAAAACCAATGTCTGTGCTCAAAGCTCACTCAATTCCCAGCTCAGGAGAGCCCTGAAACTTTCTCCTCCTCCTCCTCCTCCTCTTCATCCTTCTTCTTCTTCCTCTTCTTTTGAGGTGGAGTCTCCCTCTGTTGCCCAGTTTGGAGTTCAGGGGCATGATCTCCGCCCACTGCAACCTCCACCTTCCAGGTTCAAGAGATTCTCTTGTCTCAGCCTCCCAAGTAGCTGGGACTACAGTTCTATTTTTAGTAGAGACGGAGTTTTGTCCTGTTGGCTGCCTAGTCTCAAACTCTTGACCTCAGTTGATCTGCCTGCCTTGGCCTCCCAAAGTGCTGGGATTACAGGTGTCAGCCACTATGACCAGCCCCTGGAGCCTTTCTAGAGCACTCAGCCATGACAAGGGGCACCGTGGTGGAGGTCAGGATTAGCGACCTCACCTGATGCAGCCCTTGAAGGAGAGAAGGCACCTTGAGGATACACAACCATAACTGCAGAGTTATGGAGAAGATTCTGCAGCATCAGTGGCTAAATGTGCTAGTGTGAACCCGACTCCAAGTTTGCTTTGTTTATTCTCTCTGGAAACACAGAAGCTTTATACCCTGTGGCCCCAAGAGAATCTGAAAGTGTGCTGCCTGAGCAATTCCCTGCCTATGTGACACTACTGTGCCTTCTGCAGCTGCTGAATCACAATGGCATGGATTTCAGCCTCTTGGTCATTTATGATCATCCAGTCTCTGGCTCTTCTAACAAGACAGAAACAAACAAAGAAACCAGGGTTCACAAAACAAGGGGTGGTCATGCGTCAGCACAAGCAATACAGGTGTGTCAAAACTCTGAACTGATCAGAAGGCAAGCCAATTCTACAGTTGTTACCCTTAGAAAGCTCTTGAAAATATAACTCGAAATCTTACTTCTGGATGGCCACTTCTTGGCTGTGCCTATTGGATGATGCTGCTGAGTGGGTGCCTTGCTCAGGGAGCATCCCTAGGAAGCCTAGGTGACAGGTGACTGCACACCTGGCAGGGAGGCACAGTGCGGAGCATCTGCAGGGAAGTTGTGAGACGCTGGTGAATCCAGTGACCACCACGGAGACCATTTGTCCATGGAAAAGATGGCGCTAAACAAAGTGGGGTCGTGGTCTGCAGCCAGGGTGGGGGTGGCTTCCAGCAGCTGGCTCAGCCAGTCTGAGCTGCACACTTCAGTGCTGAGCAGCATTTCCCAAGTGATTCTGACCATCAGCTCAGTTGGCTGCTCTTCCTGAGTCTTGGTTCTCAAACAATGGTCTGTGTCCAGCTCCAGCAGCATTGCACGCCTGAGAGCTTGGTGGAAATGCAGAGCCTCAGGCCCCACTGGTGGGCCTGAGGAATCAGAATCTGCATCTCCACCAGATCATCAGGCAACCCAATCACACACGGAAGCTCAAGAGGCACAAACCCCAGTTCTTATAGGGTGGTTTTATCAGCATCACCTGGAACTTGATAGAAGGGACAGCCTCAGGCCCCACCTCAGACCTACTGAGTCAGAAACTCTGGTGGTGGGACCCATTCTGAGATGTAATAAGTTTTCTGCCTGAATCTGCTGCTTACTCAGGTGAGAGAACCACTGTTCTAGAGTCACCCTAGCGGCAGCTGCTCCAAGTCTGTACTTAAATGATGAGCCACTGATGGATCTACTGTATGGTCATCACCTCGAAGACCAGCACACAAGCTGCAGGTTCCTGTGGAAGTCTCTCTGAATTTCATTGGGTGCCAGATATTGTCCTGGGATCCCTTGGATCCCATGAGGTATAAGATAATGTTCTTGCCCTTGAGATGCTCAAAGTAAGTGACCTACTGAATCTCTCCTTGAGGCCCAGAGATGCTCTCTCCTTTAACAGTCTGGGAGTAAAACCTCCTCTGATGTGTGCTCTTACAGAGTTTCTATGTCTTGTGGCAGAGCTTTACATGTTTAAGAGATAAAGTTTTATTATAAGCCATAGGGTCAAAAAATGCCAGGCCAATCCCTATGGGTAATCTAATTCTTCAAAGATAACTTTAACCACCAAATACTACTGGATTCACTTGTCGCTGTTCTGTTAGGATAAGATGCAAAGGGTACAGGCAGAGGTGGAGGAAGGACAGGATGCCCACACTGGCTGTCTCACCTCCTCATCGGATGGAAGAGGAAGGCAGTGGGTGCTACAGTGAAGGAAGCTTAGAGCTTGTCAAATCACAGCAACTGAAAACAGAAGACATTCAGGGAAGACTCCTGCAGTGGCCCGTGAAGCTCACGAGTGCTGAGGCCTGTGTAAGGCCATGTCAATGACAAATTATAATTTTTAATCTCTTTATGGTATAACTCTACAGTGGAAACATGCATTTCTTATGAGTTTATTAGCTTGGTGCAAAAGTAATTGTGGGTTTTGCCGTTAAAAGTAACAGGAAAAAAAACACAATTACTTTTGCACCAACCTAATAATACAATTCTAGTTTAAACTTGAGTGTACTGGCACTTTTATAATGAAAAATCCTTGATACTGTATCAAGTTCAAAAATGCTTTTAATTAGGAAGGACTGGTGGTTTACCAGCAGTCTGGGTTTACCTGTAAACCCAGAGAGCACTACCTGACCTTCAAATCGCACAGTCACACATTAAGAATGTAGTATTTTACTCATCTTCATTATATGCATACTAAGACATAAATCTCTCTCTCTCTGTTAAAAATTTATTTAACCAAATGCCCCTAAAGCCACCGGAAATAAGAAGAATCAGAAAGTCTACAGAAAAACTACAATGAGTAAGGTTTAGTGTCACAGGCTGCAGAAGCCACAAGGAGGAAAAGGAAGCCCAGTGGGCATGGCATGTGGGGGGAAAGAAAATGTTCTGGTTGTCTTTGCCATGGACATCAGGAACAGTGAATGGGAGAAAGGAAACCTGGAGACCAGTTAGAAGTCTCTGCAGATATTTCAGGCAGCAGATGATGAGTGCAGTGGCGGCAGACAGAGAGAGGATGGTGAAAGAGGATATTTTGGAGGTAGAATCAATAGAAGTTGGCAAATGTGAAGCCCGACGTAAGCGAAAGCCGATTCAAACTGTGGAAGCCTGAATAATCTGGGGGAGAGAGCCTCATCTTACACCTTGAAGGCTGTATAGCACATGACAAGGCTCAGTATTTTGTTGAAAGAGAAGATTTTGGAGTAAAGGTATTGAATTGGTTTAGGATACGTTTGAAAATCAAAATGCTGCTTCAGTAGCCCAGTAGGAAGTAGGAAAATACAGATCTGATGAGGTCTGGGGGGTCGATCTGGAAACCCTGTATGTGATGGTGGTGGTTGTACACATAAAAGTAGGTAAACGGGGCGGGCGCGGTAGCTCATGCCTGTAATCCCAGCTCTTTGGGAGGCCAAGGCAGGTGGATCACGAGGACAAGAGATCGAGACCATCCTGGTCAACATGGTGAAACCCCGTCTCTACTAAAAATACAAGAATTAGCTGGGCATGGTGGCGCGTGCCTGTAATCCCAGCTACTGGGGAGGCTGAGGCAGGAGAATTGCCTGAACCCAGGAGGCGGAGGTTGTGGTGAGCCGAGATCGCGCCACTGCACTCCAGCCTGGGTAACGAGAGCGAAACTCCATCTCAAAAAAAAAAATAAATAAATAAGTAGGTAAACGTACCTTAGCAGAGCACCCAGAGGGTGGAGGAAGAAAGCTGAGAACAGGGTGTCAGATATATCTCCATTTAAGCCACAGGAGTCATCAATGCAATCAATCTCCGACTAAGAGCGGGCAGCGGGGTTTGAGGGTGACACAGAAAGCAGGATTACAGGCAGTACAGGAGGAAACACTTCCGAGGAGGAAGATTACCTATTCACGCTGCCAAGCTTGTTGGAAGAAACCTCAAAGGAAGCTAATGAATTTAGCAATTAGAAGGTCACTGGTGTCAACCAAAGGCTTAAAATGGAGGATAACTTCCCACATGTATTCAAATTTCTTCACCCAATAATTCCATCCCAGGAAATTATCCTAGGACATGAATTGTCAAGAAGAATTAAGATTCAAGAACCAGGAAATACAGCACTGTTACTTATGGTCAGTTTCCACAGCCAGAATGGATTAAACATATTTGGTAAAATGTGGCACAATAATTAAAATTTGAATATGATTCAACCGTTAGAATGGCACCTACAACTGTAATAATTGTTAGGAAATAAAGATGTGCCTTACATATTGTACAGTGAAGAAAAGCATGTCATAAAATAGTAAGTATAATATCTTTCCCTTTTTGTTAACATAAATATGGGGGGAAAACTTAGTTTACTCTGGCTAACAGTGCAGAGTAGGTTTAAAAATAAGAACTTCCTGAATTTAAATCCCATCTTTCCTACAAGTGCACAGTTGCGGGGCCTACAGTAAGTCGTCTACCCACTTCTGCCTGTTTCTTCACCTGTAAGATAGGAGGATAATCGTACCAACTCAATGTGTTGTTGTAAAAATTAGGTAAATAGAGAGGGGTAAGCCGCTTAAAAGAGGAACTGGCATATAGTAAGCTCTACTACCACAACAGATTCCTTTTTATTGAATTTATCTTCTTTTTCTAAAACGAAAACAAATTTATGTGTTTTTTTAATTAAGGTCTAATTGACAGCAAAGAAAATCATTTTTCGAACAAGAGCTACAGAGTATCTTTCCCAGAGTCATAGTCATTCAGAAGGATACATTTGCTGGACTTTTAGGAAGTCTTAGAGGGCATCTGATATCTAACCAATCTGAGACACTGATTTGAGAATATGTACTTTGAAATTTAACATGGTGCCCAGAATCCTGTGTAATTATTAGCAATTAGATTTTAGGTATTCTGTTTCATTTTAATTGAGATCTATTTATTCAAAAGTACAAGTATTATTTTTTAGAAGTTTGGAGGTCTCCTTGATTTGATTTTTAATTCTAATTTAAAAAGACGGACTATAATCTGGAATGGATTTATTACTTCTGGTTGGTTTTTAAGCAATATCCTAGTTTAAAGATTTTTCTTTTCCTTCAGCTAGGTTCAGTGTCTCATGCCTGTAATTTTACCAAGGCAGGCAGATCACTTGAGGCTAGAAGTTCAAGACCAGCCTGGCCAACATAGTGAAACCCTGTCTCTACTAAAAATACAAAAATTAGTCAGGCATTGTGGCACGCACCTGTAGTCCTAGCTACTCAGGAGGCTGAGGCAAGAGAATCACTTATACCCGTGAGACAGGAGTTGTAGTGAGTTGAGATCACACCACTGCACTCCAGCCTAGGTGATAGACTGACACTCTTCAAAAAAAAAAAAAAATCCCCTCAAAAAACAATGTTTTGTTTAAAATTAAGAATAATCCTGCTGCATTCTGATTCAAGTGTATGCGGTACCTAGCTAACATACACACCCTAGAATTTCATCTAGAAATTCACTGTATGGTCTACAGCAGTCCGTCTAGCATCTTCAGCCAGAAAGTTCCTGAGGATTTGGACTAAAACATGCTTCAGGTGCCTTCTGTGGCCATGCTTCAAGGTATCCAAGAATGAATAAATATTAATACTGAACTGTTACAAAGAGAAGCACGCCATCAGGACGATTTTCGCCATCAGGACGAAACCTTTCAGAATCGAAATAGATTCGCTGCATTCACTGTTTCTGTGAGTGCTTCCAGAGCACCTTGCGTGTGCCCCTCCACGATAATACAGTTATCTATTGTCTGTCTTTGCTGCTGAACTTCAAGCTACAGCACAAGCAAAGATTGTGTCTTAGGTTTTGTGACTTTATCACAGTGCTACACAGGTAATAAGCACTCAGTAAACATTTGTTACATAATACTAAATTCCTGAGGTCTTTTCAGTTGGGTGCTGAAAAGCAAGGCGGGGGAACTTTGAGTGGCTGTTGTGACATGCTGCTACTTGGCTCAGCCCATTGGGTAACTATTCCATCAGTAGCTCCCAGGATTTGCCTTACAGTCTGAGGCTGGGAGTCCCCTGCCCTGGGAGACAGTAGAAATCTCTTCAGAAAGTCTTAGACTTCGTATAATTTTACATACAAACAGAACTGGGGGAAACTGAAGACCAAAAAAGGGCCAAAAAATAAATTTATCTTTGCATTTTATTTCTCCTATTCCTTGGTTGTTGGTAACTCTTTCAGAATCAAAGTGAAAGAGGCCAATTTAAACATTCCCTTTTATGATTAAAAGCAAACTAGTTCCTGGGTAGAAAAGCTTTCACTTTAAGTAGAAAGCAAAACTGATAGGCAGAGGTCACTATTTCACCTTTTCATTGGTGACTTTTTTTTATCCTTCTGCACTGATTTTATTTTATCATTTTCAATACCTTTTTAAGTAATTCAGCCCACTCAATTATTCCTTAACAAATTTTTATTGATGACCTCTCTTGAGAATGGGATGTGGGTTGCTTGCTATTAGCTTAATGTCGAACAATTAATATCTTCTCGGTATTCCTTCTTTATTCAACAGGTAGTACTGGTAAGGGCCAACCCATCTTTTAAAGGTAAACCTTGTCCCAGTTAAACATGAGAATGAAATCACTACAGATCTATTATTTCTCGGAACAGAATACTTCCATTTGCATAAAATAATTTTCCTTTGACAAGCTGCCAGGAAAAAACACTGCATGCCCATTCTTCACAGCGCTCTTTCTATGGCATTAAGAATAGAAGACATTGCCACGGTGGCCTTAACACTATTATTCTCTCCCCTTGAGCCTCCCAACCCGTCCTGATCTATAGCATTCTGGCGCTTTGAGAGGCCTGTCTCTGCAAGGCCCAGGATAATGGACAAAAGGGGATCCCCTCCATGATGTAATTTCACACTAAGGAGACCGGTTCACAGGTTGCAATGCTAAGGTCAACTGCAGAGAATATAACCCTACGTTGCTGGAGGAATAATGGTTTGAGTCAAAATTTAAATGAAATTTAAATCTGAACAAGTCAAATGATCTACAAGCCTTTGGGAGAAATGGTCTAGCAGACCAACCTCATGCTTAAATACCAAGAAAAAGAAACAGTTGCTACTCTCAGGGGCACACTGTAACGTTAGAAATAACACAGCTGGTTACGGACTGGACACCTTCCTTTAAAATTTAGGCAGGCAAGTGCGTCCTAATCCAGAGTAATGAGAAAGTAGAATATTTAGGAATGAAGACTTCATCTACTAATAGACAGATATTATGGTTAATTTCATGTCAACTTGACTGACCCACACTATCCAGATATTTGGTGAAGTATCACTCTGGAAGGTTTCTGGAAGAATCTGCATTTGAATAGGTAGACTTTACATGCAGACCACCATCCCCAATATGGGTGGGCCTGGTCCAATCAGTTGGAGACCTACATAGAACACGAAGGCTTGCCTCCCCTTAAGTAAGAGGAAGTTTATGCCACTTGACTGTCTTTTAACTAGGACATTTGTATCTTCCTGCTTCTGTACTCAAACTAAACCATCCACTTTCCTAGGTCCCAAGTCTGGAACGAAACGATCCTGGGACTTGCCTACTTCCATAATCACAAGAGCCAATTTCCTTTCTCTCTATGTGTGTATGTGTATCTGTATACACATATGCATACACACATCCTATTGTTCTGTTTCTCTGGAGAAACCTGACATTCAGCACAGTTCAGGGAGAAAACTCACGCCGATTTCATACCTAGACTGAGAATCACCCTGCATACTTTGGTATGAGAGACTTCATCCCTGGAATGTGCTGGGCATCAGAGCAGCACAATGTTCCATCCAAGTCTGCAATGGTCTGACCAGTGGTGCCGTTTGCCAACAAACCACTGGATATCTCAAGGCTCAGACACTCTGTACCTTCTAAGCCTCTAAATTGATCTAGTAATTTTTCCAATTGCCATCTAAACATCTGTGTTTGACACTTTCTATTCTGAAGGGACTGAAGGAGGCTCCCACGAAACACAGCACCAATGTTGGTAGTGTCTTTTGCCCCTTGCAGGCCTGTGCCCTCATCCTTACTTTAATTTCAGAGATTAAAACATTGGATCTACTTGTGCGGTTGGTTTCCTAAAATTAAATCATTTTCAATTACTCAGTTGTCATTAGTATCCCTTCTTTGTTACAAATATGTGTGTATGTATGTGTGTGTGTGAATGTATGTTAAGCAAATATCTTTGTTTTCCTTCCTTTCTTATTCCTCTACCATGTAACACAAGATATACTGACTTACTATCATGATACTTGAGTGTTGCTAATTTTACATCATAGTATATATGTTATGAGCTACCAACGAGAAGAGTAGACATCTCTCAAGGACTTCACATTCTTTCAAGGGAATGGTTAGTGCATCCCGGTTGCATGCAGGATAATTGTGTCATATCAGGTGGAATTATATCGTTGTTACTGTCATAACTTGGAGATTAAGCATCGTTTAAAGAGAGGTGTACGAGGACCAAGCGGACAAGGGGTGGACCCGTGATGGATACTTTTATATGTCAACTTGACCAGGTCACAGTTACACAAATATTTGGTGAAACATGATCCTGGGTGTGTCTGTGAGATAAACATTTGGATCAGTGGACTGAGTAAAGCAGATTGCTCTCCCCAGGGTGCACGTGCATCATCCAAATCAATGGATGCCTGACGAGAAAGAAAGGTGGAGGAAGAGAGGACTCACTCTCTCTGCCTGTTTCAAGCTGGGACCTCGGTCTTGTCCTACACACAGACTGGAACTTAGCACCACCGGTTCTCCCCAGTCTCTAACTTGTAGGTGGCAGTTTGGGGGACTTCTTAGCCTCCATAATAGCAGGAGAAAATTCCTTCTAATAAGTCTCTCTGTGGGTGCATGTAGGGGTGTTCTATTGATTCTGGTTCTTTTGAGAATCTTGTCTTATATATCAATCCTAACAGCTTAAGAAAAGATGAAAAGGAAATTACAAGATGAGACTTGTTGGCGTCTGTGTTTTCTTCATGGTAGTCTAGGTGGTTTTCAGTTTACAAGCAGATGAAGAGGCCAGTGCAGGTTAGCTTGCAATTCTAGTCCTTGCTTATCTTGCATGGGTCCTGTAAACCTAGATAAGTTACACAAAGTCTCTAAGCTATAGGGTTCTTCATCTGTAAATCAAGAGCTGTGTTAGTTTCCCCAGACTGTCATAACAAAGTACCACAAACCGGGTGTCTTAAACAACAGAAGTGTCTTCTCTCACTGCTTGGAGGCTGGAAAGCTGAGCTCAAGGAGTCAACAGGTTGTTTTCTTCTGCGGGTCTGAGGCTGGATCTGTCCTGTGGCTCTCTCCCTGATCCGTGGTGTTCAGCAATCCACGCCCTCCTCTGGTTTGTAGATGCATAACCCCAATCTCCGGCTCCATTGTCACATGGCTGTCTTTCATTGGTGTCACTGTATTTGTCTCTTCCTCACCTCCTCTTGTAAGCTACCATAGTGATCTCTATTTTATAGGGATAATAAATGGATGGGCCTCACTGTACTTAGGTCACCTTACTACAGAAGTCTTTTGCGATAAATAAAGCATCATCCCCTTGCCCACGACCCTCTCTCACCCTGTTTTTATTCTCCATTTTTTTTTTTTTGACATGGAGTCTCACTGTGTTGCCCAGGCTGGAGGGCAACGGCACAATCTTGGCTCACTGCAACCTCCACCTCCGAGGTTCAAGCCATTCTCCTGCCTCAGCCTCCTGAGTAGCTGGGATTACATATGCATGCCACCACACGCAGCTAATTATTGTATTTTTTAGGAGAGACCGGCTTTCACCATGTTGACCAAGCTGGTCTCAAACTCCTGACCACCTGGGCCTCCCAAAGTGCTGGGATTACAGGCATGAGCCACTGCACCCAACCTTTATTCTCCTTAATAGCACTTATTACACCATACATGCTGTATATTTGGGTTTGTTTGTGGTTATTCTCCTGATAGCAGAATAGAAGCTCCATGAGAACCAGCGACTTTGTCTGTCTGCCTCATCGCTATATCCTTAGCACCCAGGGGAGGATGAATAAATCACTGGACAAATACATGAATGAAAGGATAGACTGGGAAACAGAGAAGCTGTGGAAGTTGCCCAGTGCACAGCAGACCTAAGATTCAAATCCAGCATTTTCTGATATGGCTACCCATGCTCCATGGCCGGCTATATCCTTCTGCAGGGAAGCCCACCTCCCAAGGCCAACCACTACCCAGGGCCTCAGAACTGGGAGCAGAGCAGGGTTGTTTCCGGAATGGGCAAGGCCGTGGGGCTTCACTTTTCCTTCTCTTCACTCACCTGTGCCTCTCAGGCATTACTATAGATAAAACCATCACTTTCCTAGGACCAGCATTTCTAGAAGGAAAAAATAGCCTTTTTTATCTGTGACAGCTGATGCTGTCTGTCTAAATGCTTTGTGGAATATCAGAAACCATGCCTACAATCTAATGTCAGGGTTGGAAAATATCTGAGGTTATTTTAGTTCAAAATTCTTATTTAGTTGATATAAATGCATGGTCCTCTGTTTCGGCTAGTTGAAACAAATTTGAACATGTTATGAACACTTCTATTTTTTTTTCTCAGATTCGTCGCATGTTTTTTTTTTTTGTCTTAAAAAATTAGGAAATTCCTCCGCATTAGAGATCAATCTACACTTCTTTTGTATTTCCCATACCAGTTATTAAAAGCACTAAATTATTTTTTAGTCATTTACTGCTCAGGAAAATATATATCGGGTAGCCTGATTGCATTTTTTTAAATTTGAGGTTCAGGAAATATGCACCTCTGTTACTTTGTTTACCGACCATTGTTTTTGCTTTTTAAAAACGGCATTAGAAAGTATTCTGCATAAGTGAAATCCTTTGCTGTAGAAAGTTTCTTCTTTAATGAAGGGTAATGAGTAAGAAATCGGTGACTCTGCAGGCAAAGGTTCAAGACCTCAGGGTGAGGCAAGGGACAGGCCTACGGTTATTTAGGGTTTCTTTGGAATTGGTCGAAAAATTTCTCCAACGAAGAGAAGACTCTGAGTTACTCAGGCATGTATCTGCGTGCCATGGCTATTTGGGGTCAGTCTTTCAAGAGCCGCCTCCTGCGATGGACGTGGACACAGCCAGGGTTCACTGTTCCTGCAGTCACCGTCCTGGGTGCAGGCACGGAGGAGGAAGAACGCACGGAGACATTGTCTGTCCGCGCGATGAGCGGATGTAAGTGTGCACCTCGGGAGCGGGCTCTTCGGAGGCCAGCGTTTTATCCTGCACTCCCGGCCGAGGCCCTTAGCGTTCCAGAAGCCGCCCCGAGGCCGAGCCGGACCCCGACGCAGGCCCGCCCCATGCGCAGCGCTGTCCCCGGCGCGCGACCGTGAGGAGGCGAGGCCTGGAGCCCCAGGGGACCCGGGGCTGTCCGCCCCAGCCTGGGAAGGCCTGTTAGGCCGCGAGGCTTTGCCAAATGTGCAGTTGGAAGCGTTCAGATTCTGTATTTAATACTCGAGCTCACCAGCCCTGCCTGGACGCAGCAGGAAATGAGAGATTCCGGCAGACGGCAGGGTGGGGCGGTCCCTTTGCGCATCTGGCCGCTTTGGATCCGCGCGGCTGGCACGCCCTCCGGGCCCGAGTCCAGCGGCGGCAACGCCGCCCGGGAGCCCGCGGCGCCCAGAGCCCGCAGCGTGGCCTGGCTTGGGGGGCGAAGCCCCTGCGAACCCTCGCCCGGCGCTGGGGTTCCGGGCCGCCTCCCTTTCGGCAGGAGCGGGGCGCGACGGTGGCCCACGTGGCGCACGACCGCCAGGGGCTCCAGCTAAGGGCGCCGCGCGGTGGGAGGGGCTCCCGACGCGGCGCGCGCGTTGCCATGGCGACGGGTTTCCCTGGTTACCCGTGGGGCCGCGTCCTAGAGGAGCCTGAGGGCAGAGAGGGCTGGCGCGCGGTGGGCGCGGCCTGCGGAGAGGCCGCGTTCTTGGGGGCGGCGCGGGTTCCCGAAGTCCCCCTCCCCGAGGCCTCGGAAGGGGGCCGCGACCTCAGGTAGCGGGAGCTCCTCCCCACCTGCACCTGTGCGATGGCGGGGACGTCCCACCGGCCCCACCGGCCCCACCTGCCACACCTGCCACACCTGCACCTGCGCAACGGCAGGGATTCCCCCACCTGCTTCAATACCCACCTGCCCCACCTGCACCTGCGCAACGGCAGGGTTACCCCCACGTGCTTCAATACCCACCTGCCCCACCTGCACCTGCGCAACGGCAGGGATTCCCCCACCTGCTTCAATACCCACCTGCCCCACCTGCCCTACCCGTCCAACCTGCAGGACGGTGGGGACTCCCCAGCTATCCCACCTACCCCACCTGCCATACCTGCAGGACGCGGTAACTTCCCACATGCCTCAGGCCCCATCTACCTCACCTGCACCTGCGCGGAGGCCAGGAGCGGTTGGAGCACCCACTCAAGCCTGCCCTATGGCCCAGCTCCCATCTCCCAGAGCCGACCTGACGCCGGGTTCCAGGGAAGTCGGTCTTTAAATCGTGTTTAGTGTAAGAGTAGGTCCTGAGATCCTAGGATCACAGCCATCATAAACCTGACTCTGAAAGGTCTGCAAGGAATGGGGATTCTAAAATCCCAGAAATCACCGCGCTGGCTCCCGCCTGGAATCCCAGCACTTTGGGAGGCCAAGGCAGGAGGATCCCTTGAGCCCAGCAGTTGGAGACCAATCTGGATGACATAGCAAGACCTCGAGTCTTAAATTTAAAAATAAAAATCTCAGAAAGCCCTTTCCCCAGTGAGGCAGCATGCAATCTGGAACTTCGAGGTAAGAAGATGAACTTCAGATGAACTTAGGTAAACCTTCCCCAGTTCACTGCTTCTCTTGCATCCTTCTTGCCTCTTAGTCTCTGAGGTCTTCTCTGTTGCAACCCCGCCCTCTCTCTCTCTTCTGTCTCCTCTCTCTTCCCTCTCTCCTCTCACTTTTCTCTATCTCTCTTCTCTTTTCTCTTTCCTCTCTCTCTCCCTCCCTCTCTTCTTTCTCTCTCTTTCTCCCTCCCCCTCACCCCCCTGCATATTACTTCCAGTACTTTCCTCAGGCGGCCTCAGTTTCCCCTAACATAAGTGCTGAGGGAACCAGGGAGCCACTACTTGAAGGTTTGGGGACCGTATTACTATTTCAAGCTTTGCCAACTTATTTTGTGTAATTAAAAAAACAAAAACACAAAACAAAACTGCATGGCCTAGAAACACAAAAACACAGACCACTGGACTCTTCTTTTGGCTGAAGAGCCATCACTTTCTTTCAGATACAGAGTGCTATTGCCTCAGTTTCCGAGGCTGTCTTAATCGAGAGGGCATGTTTCTACAGCACGTCGTTTCTATAGCACATTGCTGTCAGCGGAATCCAAATACTTGCAGATTTCAGTTCACCCCTCCACCTTCCTCCTTTCTCTGCATAGCAGGGAGCCTTCCTTAAACACAGCAGCCTCTGGGCCCCCTCCATCTCCGCAGGAGGAAGAGTCTTTCTGCCTTTGGGATCATGATTAGAGGTGGCTCTGGAAGCCACTGTCTTACTGGAGGCTGTTTCCTGTGGGAAATTCCTTCATGGTGTTGGGCAGGTTACCACAGGCTTTCATCAACCACGGAACAACCCGTGGGCCAGGGGCTCTCAAGATTCAAGTGATCTGAGCCTTTGGCTCTCTCTGAGACCAGATCCCCAGGGGCCACAGAATCTCAAGGCCAGGGTCTGGTGGGGAGAGAGGAGCCCTTTGCCCCTGCTGCTATCCTGGGAAGGCCATCAGCTGGGCTGGTCTCACCTTCGCCTGCAGTGGCTTTTTCCTGCCTGGGATACAGCTCAAAATTCAAACTCTATGATTCTTGTCAGAGGTGGCAAGGCAAGTGACCGATAAGAAATACATACCTGGGGACACTAACGAAGCGAGGTGAAATTTGTACCCCTTTTCTTTGTGTAGCCGTTGAAGATGTTAGAAGAAACTTGAATGTGCCTTCTGGGCCAAACCTTCTCGTTCAGCAAAGTCAAAATAATGAAAATTAGCCTGCATCTATATATAACTCTGACACCACCTACACATCCCTTTCACAGAGGTGCAGGGAGGATCAATCCGCGTGTTTATAAAAAGATCTGGAGAGAAAAATTGTTACTCATAAATGCTAGATAGTATTCGGGCTTTGGATTATAATATGATAAAATGTAAAACAAAAGTGCAATGAATTTGTGGCATGTATGAATGACAAGCTTCGAGGTTGCATGTCTGCTAGCACGGCCAGAGCAGCCACTTTATTTGGGGCTTACTTTGGGGTCATTTGAAACGAACTGATACAATTGATTTAGAAAGCCATTCAAGACCCCTTGTTATCCAGGGACACTGAGTTACTCAGGCTTAGATGGCTTCCACGAGTTTGCTTTGTAAGTGTCTTTGAGATGGTCTTATAGGTTATTCAGGCTGCTAATACCTACTAATACAATAGAGCGGTGTTTGACTTTCATACGCCTTACATTTCACATCAGGAAGCTCAGCTTTCTTTACACTGGGAGTATTTTTCATATGCTAAGACCTCCAGTCAATGAGCATGCACTTAGGTAAACTAACCACTACTCGCTTTCATTAATTTCAGAGTAAGCAAATGGACAATTCGCAAATGTTAAAATCGCTCTTGTCTTTGTGGAACCCAAGTTTTAATATTCTACTAAATTTTGAAAGCCTACTTCTGTCAACCAAGGGGTAATAACCTTGGTATTACTATCGAGTTTATTAAAGAGACATCACTGTAGACTTTATTACATTCAAAGAGATTACCCCAAATTTAAGCGAGTTTACAACTTGCAAAATTCTTTTTTTTTTTTTTTTTTTTTGAGATGGAGTTTCGCTCTTGTTACCCAGGCTGGAGTGCAGTGGCGCAATCTCGGCTCACCACAACCTCCGCCTCCTGGGTTCAGGCAATTCTCGTGCCTCAGCCTCCCGAGTAGCTGGGATTACAGGCACACACCACCATGCCCAGCTAATTTTTTGTATCTTTAGTAGAGACGGGGTTTCACCATGTTGACCAGGATGGTCTCGATCTCTTGACCTCGTGATCCAGCTGCCTCAGCCTCCCAAAGTGCTGGGATTACAGGCGTGAGCCACCGTGCCCAGCCAAAATTCTTTAACATAGTATAAAAGTTATTTAGTATCCTAAAGTCATTCTCCTCTGTCCCATGGGGTAGGATGGCAAGTGTTATTATCGTGTTGATAAAATAACAGAATTTCCGGGATGTTAAGTCACTTGTCAAAGTCACCAAGTCTATCCACTGCACTCTACAGCCTACACGTCTAAAAATTAGTGGCTCATTGGGAACAAATGCCTTTGAAGAACAGTGAACTCATCCATAAAGCCGTGTATGTGCACATACAAACAGTTTCTAGTTCTAACTCAAAAGCTCATTTTGGTTTGTTTTTAGTCACACTTGTGCACAAAATAAGCAACCCAACCTTGAAACACCACACATCTGTGGAGCTAAGATACAGAGGAATCCCCTTATATGAAGACAGAACAGGGAAAACACTACCGTTGAATCACAAGTGTGCTCCCAGGTCCTTCCCCCAGGAAACAAACACAGGAGATGGTGGGCTGGCTGGCATGAGGCTCAGAGTATACTCCCATGGTGTGTCACAAGGAATGCAACCCAGCAGAGAGAAAACTGATCCTTAGTCTTCCAAATAGACCAGTTAAAAAAACGCATAAATTCCCTAAGAGCTCACAGGCCTAATTAAGATTTTTTGAACCTGATCAAAACGTTAATTACTTTGCACAAACTGAGCAAACATATAGATGTCGCATCCTGTGAATATTTCTTTCAATTGCTGTCCTGGGAAGATAGATAGAAATTAAAATAGTACATCATTAAGTAGACTACACATCTCTCTTCTGCTTTGTTCTCATGGGTATTAAATCTTTACTGACTGTTTTGTTTTTCTTTATAGTCAACCAGAGAGGATATTATAATACCAATTACTAATATTTATTGAATACCTACTCTTGTCAGGCACTTTACCTCTGCCCCGTATTTAATCTGTCAATAAAACTACAAGATAGATTTGAGTATTTGCATTTTACGTGCATTTATACTCAGAGAGGCCAAGAATTTGATCTAAGTTACAGTTAAAAAATAATGGACCTGGCTGGGTGCGGGGGCTCATGCCTGTACCAGCCCTTTGGGAGGCCGAGATGGGCGGATCACAAGGTCAGCAGTTCAAGACCAGCCTGACCAACATGGTGAAACCCCGTCTCTACTAAAAATACAAAAATTACCAGGGTGAAGTGGAGCATGCCTGTAGTCCCAGCTACTCAGGAGGCTGAAGCAGGAGAATCGCGTGCTTAGCTTCTGTCATACCATGCTCACAGCCTCAAGGAGCACGTGGACTTACATCGTGTGTACCTGTTTGCCTGTTTCCCTTTTCTTCTCATAAACAAAATTCTCTTCCCATGTTTTTAAGGTTTTTCAAAAGATACCACCTTATTCTCTCCTGCCTTCAGGAACAATTGCAAATTTTAACATAACCCAGAATTCCCAAATTCATTCTAGAGCAGCGCACACAGTGCCCTGAGGAGTCTCCTGCGCAGAATCAGCTGTCCGAGGAACATGGTTTCTTGCCCTGGGAGCTCCAGGAGAAGCCATAACTAGCACATAGTCTCACTAGGTAATTAATTCATTCAGCATATGACGCCTACACTGTATACGTGTTGGATTAATAAATGAACAAAACTCCTCTGAGCTACTGAAATAGATACCCTGAGAGCTCCATATCGGTTTCCTGCACTGCATCCATCATTCCGAATGGAATTCAAGTCGAGATTATTTACTTTTTTTTATACACAATTCTTACAAACTTTTTATCATCCCCATTATCTGAAAAACAACACATTGAAAGGTTGGAGGAGTCATTTTCATTAACAAACATGCAGCCCTCAGTGAGAAGGACCCTGAAAACAGAAGAAGCAGAAAATGTAAGAAGAAGCAACCAGTATTCCAGAACCACCTGGGAAAACAGTACGAATCCCTCGGTGGTCCCTGAAGGAGCGAAGCACATGTGATCTAAGAGTTAACATCCCTCACAAGGGTCCAGAGTTGTGCAAAGGGTTAAAATTGGTTCCCTAATCTTTGTTTCAAGAGGAGGAAAAGGGGTGATATTTTTGGGGAACATGCTAAAAGTTTCAAAGAATGGGAGAGTGATGTCTGTGGTGTTCAAAAGTCACCTACAGGGAACCCTTCCTTCCTACACTGTTTTTCTCACCAAAAGAAATGACTTTGAAATCTGTGCTGCTCTGACAGAGGCTGGGAAGGCAAAAACAGCCTTCAACGTTCCCTCCACGCTGGGCTGCCACCTCTGTTGGCACTCATTAGGAGCATGAACGCTATCATCGCCAGGGACTTCAAACATATCTGCTCACAGTAGTTTGGTGTTCATTATGTGCCACAGGCACTTTCTGTAACCCTCAATGTAAATTATTTATGTGTTAAAAAGGATCACTTCCTTCTCACAGGAAAATAATAAAAGGAAGCATAAAATTTTTATTTATGTTGAGTAAAGCCTGAATCATTCATTCACAGTTACTCTTTAACACCAATGCTGAAAATAGTAAGAGTCGTAGCTGTCATTTATCCATCATTATGTGCTAGCATTTGCACATTCATCTTTGTTAAAAATCATGATCATAGAAGATGTGCACTATTATCATTCCCATTTTACAGATGGGGAAACTGAGGCCCAGAGGTCCATGTGTCCAGAGCCTTCATAGACCTTGCCTTTGGCATATGGCACTGCTCAGAGGGCTCAAGGCCTGACTGTGTTATCATCTATGGGAGCTGCTCTGTTGACCACATCTGGGTATAAGGGAATTTCCTTTAATTTTTTTTTTTTGTGATGGAGTCTCACTGTGTCACCGAGGCTGGAGTGCAGTGGCACCATCTCAGCTCACTGCAACCTCCACCTCGCTGGTTCAAGCAATTCCCCTGCCTCAGCCTCCCATGTAGCTGGGACTACAGGTGCAAGCTACCATGCCCGGCTAATTTTGTTGGTATTTTTAGTAGAGATGGAGTTTCACCATGTTAGCCAGACTGGTCTCGAATTCCTGACATCAGGCAATCTGCCCACCTTGGCCTCACAAAGTGCTGGGGTTACAGGCATAAGCACTGCACCCCGCCTCCTCCAAAATTTTAAACTATCTCTCAATTTGAATCAGATTAATAGTATGGTTTTAATTCCAACACTGTGGCAGACACTATTATAGACAGTGGGGACATAGACATGACTACAAAATGTCTATGTCCCTTTGGATACGAGAGGTTGGTAGTATAGCTGGGGGAGGCACAGAAAAGACAGGCAAGAAGATGTTGGTGATGTGGTGAGGCAGACACCTCTGTCCAGGTACCAGGTACACACACGAAGGGCCATTTCACAGAGCCCGGGGGTCAGGTGGGCTTCCTGGGTGAGAGGACAGGTGAGTTCATCTTGGAGGCTAAGTAGGTGTTGCCCCAGTGGAGAGGGGCTGAACGGCAATGCCAGCTAGGAAATACAGGATAGGATGCTACACAGAAGATGAGCTGTAAGGCTGATATCCTCAGGAGGAAGGGGGAGAGGGGAAGGAGGAGTGGGAATCCTGCTGGGACATGAGGGTGGGATCATGGAGGGTCTTACGCATTGTGAGAGAGGCTGGGACCTGACCCTGTGGCCCAAGGATTCTTCACCCACAGTCTTCGCACTGTGGACACTTTGGGTCAGATCATTCTTTGTTGTGGGGACTGTCCTTTTGTTAAAGATAACAGAAGTTTATTTCTTAAACTTTAGTCTCAGCCCCTGGTGTGGCATTGCCACGAGAGCAGGGACAATGATTTTAGTTTTAGAATTCTATCCCTGGTGCCTACCTTGGTGCCTGTAGCGGGTGGTCATTTTGCATGTATTTCATAATGATTTGTTTGATACCTTTGCTGAATACATGATGAATGTGAGCAATAGCACGAGGAATATGGGAGGGAAAACTGTAGAGACATTGACCGACGGTCTTTTACGACTGACCTTTGGCCTTTGAGATGGGAGGAGAGGAAGATTTGACTAAAAGCTGGCTGGGGTCAGGGTTAGGAGGGCGTCTAGTGCTGACTGTGGGATCTGGACTTTCAATCACGTGTGGCAAATGTGTAGCCATCCGTGAGCTCCAACCAAGACAGGGGTTGGCTTCTTAGCACTTCAATGCTCATGCTCACTCATAGAAAGCTGTTGTTTCTTTTTATTGCCTGTATCATGCTTTGTGATTATTTTTCTGTTTCTTTGCTACTTGTTAAACTTTGGTCTAAGCCCTGGTGTGGCATTCCCAGGAGAGCAGGGATGATGACTTTTATTTTTAAAATAAAATTAAAATTACCCCAAATAACCTGGAGAATCATGTGACATCTGAATTCACTTCAGGCGAATCCTCCTAAACAAAAAAAACAACAACAGCATTTCATACAAAATAGTTTTTGAAAATGAGATGTACTTAAAAGTTGGAAAAGAAAAAAAAATGTGAAAATAAAGGGTTTTTTTCTTCTGTGTGACAAAAATTAAGTTAGAATTAAAACTTAAAGGATTCCTATTTGTCTTTCTGTTCCCGGCTTGTTTTACTTAACATTGTGCTCTTGAAAAATGCAAACAAAGCTGATGTTAAATGTTCTCACTACAAAAAGAATAAGCATGTGAAGTAAAGCATTCGTTAGTTAGCTACATTTAGCTATCACACAATGTGTATATACTTCAAAACTTCATCTAGTACATAATGAATACATGCAATTTTCTGTTGATTAAAAAAATAAAAAATAACAGTATAAAAATTTTTATTAAAAATGATTTTCTCAGGGTAAAAATGTTCAGACCCATGTTTATGATAGGAAGCTATAACATCCCTGTTCTTCATGTTTACTTTTGCTGTATTATCAAAACAATGGTCATTTTTGTGAATAAATATCTTAGGCCTTCTATAATTTCCCAAGGATATGTCTTAATTACTTACATGAATTTTGGATATTTTATAGGAGCCTATCATATCATCATTGCTTTGGAGTTACTCTGGGGTTAAATTTACAATTAACTGTTAGCTGTGAGATCCTCCTTGCAAATGTCTGAGTAAGATTTAAGCCATTCTCCAATACCGCTTTTACGGATTTCTGGAAGTTACATGTATTTTACAAGTTTTGCAATTTCTCTTTACAATTCGGTCCTATTTTATATTATATTGTCTGAGTTTCTGCCAATCATTGAGTGAGTTACCATTGACTCAATGGAAATGAATAAAGCATTGAGTTACATTGTGACAACTAAATTGTAAGTGGTCAGTTTCCTCATAACTCTCTTCCTGCTTCAATGGCTTTTGCTTCTTTATGCAGCCTTGTGTCTCTGAGGACTGAAGTCGTGACCCTCGACAGTGGTTGCGCTCCCTGGTCTACGCCTCCTTCCTGAAAGGCCTCATTCCTCAATCTTACTTTATGCCTCTGTTTCTGTCTTTATCTTCACTCTGTTTTCCACCAGCAATGTCCTCACCTATCACCCAAATGCTATTTATCTCATTGGGTTTTCCTAATCCATATAATCAGATTGATGCTTGCTTTCTTACTCTTTTCCTTTATTTTTTTTTTAAATTAATTTTTATTCTCCTTTTAACCTCTGCAACATAGAATCAAACACAAGTCCTTTCCTGTGGTCAAAAGAAGATGTATTTGTTCCATGGAGCTGACATTTTTTAATCCTGGTCTGATCCTTGGTATTCAAATAAAATAATAAATCTACTTGGAGAGCCTCAAAAAGGGCTGCTACTTGCCTTTGGATCTTTCTCACTTATAAACTAAGATAGTTTGTCTACCCGCAAATCAACAGAGACACGCAGGACACCCACACAGACGCCTTGTACCTGTGTGCTTTTGCTTGACGAATCCACACTGTTCTCCATGGATCAGCTCCTTTGGCAAGTGTCTCCCACCATCATCTGAATGCGTGCTCTAAAATGCACACTTCTGCCACCACAGCTCCATGCTGACCACTCAACAGCCATTTGCTTCTGGTGACCTGCTACATGCTGGTCTCGCCACCTGGACTTCAAGCTCCTTGAAGGAAAGTGCAGTGATACCCTTTTCTTTAAATGCCAACTATCTGGTAGAGAATGGAATATAGCGTGTACTTAAAAGGATCGGGTAAGTAATGAGTATGTTTGGGTTTTTTAATTTTAATTAAGTGATGTATAAAGTTGCAAACTCCTAAAAGGCAGAGGCCACTCTCAATTAAGATGTAGTTCAGGCCAGGTGCAGTGGCTCACGCCTGTAATCCCAGCACTTTGGGAGGCCAAGGAGGTCAAGAGATCGAGACCATCCTGGTTGAAATAGTGAAACCCCGTCTCTACTAAAGATACAAAAAATTAGCTGGGCATGGTGGCGCGTGCCTGTAATCCCAGCTACTCCGGAGGCTGAGGCAGGAGAATTACCTGAACCCAGGAGGCGGAGGTTGCGGTGAGCCGAGATTGCGCCATTGCACTCCAGCCTGGGTAACAAGAGCGAAACTCCATCTCAGAAAAAAAAAAAAAAAAAAAGATGTAGTTCAGTGATCAATCTCTCTCGGTTAGCAAAGACTTATGCAAAGCGCCATGCAACCTTCCCCTTTGTTTACATCCTGTCCTACCTGACTATACCTTGGGCATATCACTTAACCACAGAGTGTTTGCACGACCCGTAAAGTGAGAGAATTGGACTAGTTTGTTCAGAGACTCCTGCATGACACTATCAGTGATGAAACAGCTTTCACTGTTTAGCTTGTAAAGATGTGACTTTGGAGTACGTTATGGAAACTTTGGCTTTGAAGCATCAGTACCCTAATTAATAGAAAGTCAGTTTGGTGCTAGCATTTGGGGAGAGTAGAAGTGTGTGGAATTTCAAATCAGTCTATTAATCCATCTCAGTATTTAAACCAAAAAATATAATTTTCAGGAAGGTAAAGAGGCTCACAGGAGAGAGAAATGGCATGATAAGAGGAGCAATGTCAAGGGCAGGAAGTTTTGGCTGCCACAGAGACTTTAGAGCAGATAAGAAGATATCCCGGGCGAGGTACAGTCAGCCTATCATGTAGGGACCAAAGAAAGTGTTGAAAAGGTCAGAGATTTGGCTGATTCGAATACATGATTAACTGTGAGAATGATGGTTGAAGAGTTCAGGGTAGACCAGGAGACAGTTGCTCACATTCTGAAAGAAAACTTGAGAATGAGGAAAGTTTCTGTGAAGATCGTGCCAAGAGCTTTGAGTGATGAACAGAAACAGAAAAGTCTTGACATTTGTCTGGTCTTTCAGAGGAAGCCAGATAAAATAGCGCTTTGTGAAGAATCAAGTAACCAGGAATGAACCGCCGAACAAGAGAACTTCAATTCAAGAGATGAGATTCTAATGGAAACATCAATATTCTCAGTACCCCCTCCACATACCTTTATTAAATCATTTTTTATTTAATCCATACTTATTTACTGAGCACATACTAGGTGTACAGAATTATGTTTAGTGTTGTGGGAATTTTAAACATGAAAAGGATATTGTTTCTTCCCGCTAGCTGTTTATAATATGATGAAAGAAAGTAAGACATTATAAGAGTCATCACTTTCCATCAGAACACCAGGCAATAAATGGAAAGTCCTCAAGACTAATACAACCTAGCACTCTTATGAGATGCATACAGCTCCACTGAGCATGTACTTTCCACGAAGTCCTTTTTGAGCTGTGTTGCTGATAAGTGGATCACACAGATGTCAAACAAAAACTCAAACCTATATTTAAAGGGCTAAGATGTCCCATTACTGAGAAGAGTCGAGAAAATGATAAAGGTGCTGAAGGAATTCCCAAAACAGAGTCCATCTATCGCTTCTCTGGTTGATGCTTCTAAATGGAAGGCTGTCTGCTGTGACATTTGCAGATATGGCATCTTCATTATAAATATCAGTCTCATCACTGGAGATAATGTATTGCATACATTTATCCATTCAGAGCACTTGTGTGGAGTTTCTACAGTATGCCTGGCATTCTAGTAGAGCTAGTTTATACATCCATTTTGCCAAAAGTTTATAGACTGCTTAATTTTCAACAACAATCAACAAATTATTGGGTCCCACATCGACACTTACATTTGAACTTAAAGGCTTATTTATTTTGCCATCCGCATTAAGGAAACATTGTAATGAGCTTTTAAAGGAAAAACAAATAGCTTTGGAGACACGAGAGTAGAAAGAATCCCAATTTATCATTTTGGCCAAGTTCAACAAACATTGCACCATGAACCAATAGCTCCTAATGAGGACAGCTGCAATACACTAAATAAATACACCATTATACTTAATTAACTTAGATAGAAATCTTGCAATTTCCTGATTGTTTGTGGACTTTAGCCCATTTATGGATGGGAATGGTTATGTACGTGTGCATTTGTGACAAACACAGGGATATCTTAGATATTAATGGCAAAATGAATAAACTTTGCTGTATGCAACAAAGTGGGAAGAAATACCATGTTGACGCTGCCTTACAGTCATGCTAATCCAGACTGGAGCACCATTATGAATGAGACTGTTGCACAGACGCAGCCCATATGCATTTAGGCATTTTTTAAAATGTAGAATGCACCTAGTGTCTAGTGATGTGAATTAAAAATTACTAGACTTGGCCAAGAGGAAAGCAATAATGAGGAAATAGAACAGCAACCATATAATTTACTCTGTTAGATACTTTCAAATAAACTGATGTTGAAGCTATCACAGTGGTGATGAGAATCAACTTGCAAAATATTTGATTTATGATTTGCAAAGAATACCCTCATTATCCTCTGTTCAAATGACTATTTGAGGGTCAGTGCCTTTAGAAGAAGGAAAATAATTTAAATTTTAAAATCCCAGCAAACCAAGAATTGCATGGTATTCAGAATAAATAATTTCTATTCTATTGGACTTAAACACGAACAGTGATATTAAATCCCTTAGTTTTATTTGTCTTCAAAAATTTAGCCATGGCCATTTGAATATAGTAAAAATAATTGTCTTGGAATGTATTGCAATACAACTTAAACACTGAAAGAAAGAAATCTATAAAATTCTAAACTTTAAAGCTACCCCTAAAGGTCATTTTTGAGAATGGTTTTGTTTCCCGGGTTGCTTAGATATTTGAACAAAGGGTTTTTCTTTTTTAATTTTTAAAGGTAAAATTAAGAAAATTTGACTTACATAGAAATGAAAACTATCTCCCACAACAAATTCTCTTAGGATCCTAAAATGCTGAACTTCAGCAAATGATTCACAGAAGCTATTCATAAATTATTTATTTTGGTTAAGGTAGTGATGAGGAATTTTTTTCTTTCCTTTTGCTGGGTACCACTATTTTATGGATGTAGTGAATTATCTGAACAAAATTGTCAGCAAAAATATTCGTATTTATATTATGAAAGATTGTGAGGTATTTTTAAAATCAGTCATGACCTCGGTGAATCCAAACGGAACAGGAACTTTTTTAAATGAAGTGTTCCATCTACACACTGATTGTGTTTCTTCATTCATTCATTTGTTGGTGGTATTCATGTGGGGTGGGTGGGAGATGTTATGATTACAGTTTAAATATTTTAAAATATTCATTTCAGGTGGTTGAGAAGGATGACAAATAGAGAAAACAGTTGTTTATGTTATATGTATACACACGCATGCACACACACACACGAAAAAACAAATAGAAAACGTTTGTGTCAAAATGTTAGCTTCAAGTTAGGTTCACTTACCACATCTTGAATGCTATGCCATCCAAATATGAATAATGTATAGATCTAGATGCAAACTAGTATGTCCTCAGACCACTAAAAAGGATTTTTTGGTCTAAGAGAAAATAAAAACTAGTGCTATGCATTTATTAAACTAGTGTTCCTAAAGTTTTCTGAATAGACATACTCTACCACTGTGACCTTTCACATGCGTTAGAAGATAGCAGGCTCTTAGACTGTGTAGTTGCTGTTGTATTGGGAGGCTGACACATTCTTATTGCACCACCTGTTATAAGTTCCGTAAGGTTAATTTTGTGCTTCTGTTTACAGAAAGCACGTCTTTATAATACAGAGAGGGACAGCGCCTTCTTTCAGAAAACTACAAGATTGTTCAGAAAAGACAAAAAACTCTAGCAACGATATTAAGCTATGGAAGTCTTCTCTTAACAGATTCTGGACAATCAAATTGATATTTTATCCTGTGGAATATGTTCACTTTTATTCATTACTACCCTTAACTGTATCTAAATAAGCTCTCTATTATAATAGGTAATAAATATACCTATAGACACTGTATGTTCAAGTTAGAAGGATGTGAGGTAGGGATTTCACACTTAATATGTAGTATTTTGTCTTCTTTGCCCAATAAGTACATATGTTGATAGCATGTGCACATTTTTACCCACATTTACCTATTGTGAATACAGCTGTCTTTCATTTAGAAAGAGTGCTTCTCACACAATGTGATAAGTAGCTGCTATATCTGCAGTTCTGTGAAATACATTTTCCCAGTGCTTGGAGGCTGTAGACTGTGTATCAGCTATGTGAGAAGTCAGTTCCTTTTCCCATTGGCATAAAAGCACAATGAAGCTTAGAATAAATTATGTTTCACTGCATAGACATAATTAATGTGCAGATCTAAGATTAAACAGTATAAATAAAAAGGCAGAATCATGATCAGTATTCAGAAGCAGGATCAGCAAATTTCAAAGATGAGATAAGCCAATGCAGATAATTTAACAACTGCTTAAAATACATCAGATTATCTAGTTCCATCTAAGTGCAATTTGCTGGACATTTGATATTTGAGTCTCTTGGAGGAAATCTAAATAAATCACTATAAAATTAGATCAACAGGAATCAACAAAGATACAATCATAGCACGCCCAAGTGTGTGCATGTTTTTAAAATACCTTTACATTCATTAAGCAGACCAGGTTTTATTTTCATATGTATGCTGATTCGGGAAAAGCTATAAAAAGAAGGGGCTTTCTCATTTTTCTAAATTATATGAACATTAAAATACACACACAAGCCTGGGTGGGTGCAGTGGCTTATGCCTCCCAAACATAATGCTTTGGGAGGCCAAGATGGGAAGATGGCTTGAGCCCAGGAGTTTGAGATGAGCCTGGGAAACATGGCAAAACCCCATCTCTACAAAAAATACAAAAATTAGCTGGGTGTAGTGGAATGTGTTGTAGTCCCCATTACTTGGGAGGCTGAAGTGGGAGGATCACTTGAGACTGGGAGGTGGAGGCTGCAGTGAACCAGGACTGCCTACTGCACTCAGCCTGCGGAACAGAGCATGACCCTCCCTCAAGATAAAGAAATAAATACATAAATAAAATAAAGTACACACATAATAAAAAGATGCAAATTATGTGCATTTGTGAAAAAAATCCTTTTATAATTAAGACACATGATTATAAAAGATCAAGAACATTTTTTAAAAGTAAGTGAATTCTTTCCACAGTAAATTTCACACAATCCTATCTCTCCTTCAGGAAAACATTCTGTAGTTCTGGAGAATCACTTTACCTTAATTTTGACTGTTTTACAAAAAAAAAGCTCAGAGTGGGGGTGCTGAGCCAGGAGCTCTGAGCTCTCTCCTATCTGTGCATGCCATATCCTAAGCTGTACCTTAGAACAGTGCCTGACACTGCTGCTTGTCTGAGCTGCTGTACGATTTCGAGAATGGGAAGAGTCCTCAGAGTTGCTGAATGCCCACGTGGCTGACGGCGTACATGGGAGGAGATTACATAAATACATCGAGGGCCTGTGTCTTCATCTTGGTCTTCTGAGAGTGAGGAAATTGCTCTTAAAGCCACATTTAATGTCTTTCTTGTACAATA
This sequence comes from Leontopithecus rosalia, assembly GCA_028533165.1. Taxonomy (NCBI): domain Eukaryota; kingdom Metazoa; phylum Chordata; class Mammalia; order Primates; family Cebidae; genus Leontopithecus; species Leontopithecus rosalia. The sequence goes on from CM052661.1 coordinate 105,272,248, forward strand.
TTTATTAACACAAAGTTTAATTTATACATTCATCCATTAAGTAAAATGCACCAAATGCATTTAGAAATTTTAAAATCACCACTGAAGAGCAAAGAGAGCTGATTTTTTTTTTTTTTTTTTTGAGATGGAGTCGTGCTCTGTCACCCAGGCTAGAGTACAGTGGCATGATCTCAGCTCACTGCAACCTCCGCCTCCCAGATTGAAGCAATTCTCTTGCCTCAGCCACCTGAATAGCTGGGATTCCAGATGCCCACCACCACACTCGGCTAATGATTTGTATTTTTAGTAGTGACAGTTTCACTGTGTTAGCCAGGATCTCCTGACCTCATGATCCACCCACTTCGGCCTCCCAAAGTACTGGCATTACAGGCATGAGCCACTGCGCCCAGCCCAGAGCTCATATTTTGAGGGCCTATGGAATGTCACAGTTGACATGATTTCAGACACTGCTTAAACACCATCAAGCAGTTGCTCATTTTACAGAGAAGGAAGCTGAGGCTTAGAGAAGTTAGGTGACTTTGGCCGTCACATGGCCTATTCTTTTACATGTGCCACACTGCCATCAGTCAGGAAACACTAGGAGGCCAGGTAAAAGCAGAAAACCAAGACTGTGTCCATCAGGATGAATATTCCCACAGAAAGTGCCATATAACGTGATGATCATCGCAGACGAACTTCAGGAACTGTGTTGATATGCAAATTTCCAGCAACACAGCAATGGCTGTAACTAGTTAGGCATGTTTTTACTGGTAAGGGGAGTATTTTTAGCGTTTTATGAGCAAGGTGCATTTTATTGCTTACTTTTTACTTCACGATAAGACAAAAATCAATGAATGTTTCTTGGGTTTTATAAACTCCCATAAATGCAAAAGTATATGTGCACACAGATATTTATACGTTCAATTTACATGCATTGTGTTGTGAACTCTCTTCACAATAATAAAGCCTGTTATTTTCTCATTGTGCCAGTCTCCGAGGACTTCTGATTTCACAGGTATCAGTCCATACATTATCAGGTTTTGAAAACCTTGTGTGGGGATGGTAAACTTTCCCGGTGGGGCTGCAGACTGAGAACGAAGGCTCAGAGAGGTTGAGTGATTTGCTCAAGGCCCTGGGGGTCCCAGGAGGCTGCAACTATGCCCTTTCCACAGGTAATCTTACTTTTTGAATAAAGAAAAGGAAATAACTGAATTAAAAAAAAAAAAAAACAGGAGTAACTGGATATAAATCCTGGGACCTCAACTATTTTCCCTATGGGTATTGATTACAATTTGAAAGAAAAACTTCCTTATATCATGTGCTTATGTGGCTTATGGTGCTTATCTCACTGGCACCAGGAAAATGAAAACACAGACCCATAAGCCTGCTTTTCTTCTGCTACATATTCAGTGAACTCCAAAATACCATAAAAAGTTGAGATAACTATGGGCGTCTGGTTTTTTTGTTGTTTTTTTTAAATCTTTTTCTTCAACTCTGTGTGTGTGTGTGTGTGTGTGTGTGTGTGTGTGTTTAATCAGATATGAAGAGTACCACATCCACGTACATTCATCCCAGTGGCCGGCTATGTAGAGGAGAGGGCTCTGGACACTATGCCCACATGCCAGCCTCTACTGGAACAAAGCCGGGTCTCTGCAGGGAGGCTGGCTCATCCAGCCTGGTGGGGAAGGTGTTAGGATGAGAAGCAGTGGCTCCTCAGTCAACTTCAGGCTTAATGTAAAAGTCGAATTCATGTATTTCAGTGGAGATGTGCACAAAGATTGATATTTTTTAAATAAATTTTTCATTTTATAACAGTTTTAGATTTACAGAAAGACTGTGAAGCTAGTACAGGGGTTCTCATGTGCACCGCACCCAGCCTTGTGCCCTGGAAATATCTCCCGTTAGCACTGGACATGTGTCACAGTCCATGAGTCAATGCTGATCTGTCATTGCCACAAACTCGGGAGTTTGTTCAGATGTCTTTAGTGTTTCTCTAGTGTCTGCTTTCTATTCCAGGATGCCATTCCGGACACCATGTTACATGTTACTGTCAAGGCTCCTTAGACCCCTCTTGGCTACGACAGTTCTCAAATTTCCATTGTTTTGGGTGAGTTTGATGTATTTCAGGAGTATTAGTCAGGTCTTTCAGAGAATGTCCCTCAGTTTCAGTTTGTAAGATTTTTCCCTCATGGTCAGACAAAGGTTATGGATGTTTGAGAAGGCCACAGAGATGCCATTTTTATCACATCCCAGGAGGGGTACCTGTGGTCCACATGACTTACCACGGATGATATTGACCTCATCCCCTAACTAAAATGGAAGCTATCAGGCTTCCCTACTGGAGAATTCCCCCTTTCATACTGTATTCTGGAAGGAAATCACCATGCATGGCCCATAACCATGGGGAGTTATACTCCACCTTCCTGAGGGAGGAGTACAGATTGATATTTTTATTTACAATATTTAATACACAACTTGTTGAAATCAAAAAGCAAAATAAAATATTAAAATCAGGGTGTATTTACTTGTTGATGTGCCTAACACAAACTTTACAATGCCCATTCGTGATGTTTCGTTGCATGAACACAGTCAGTTTCACATCTTACCTCTGGAGCCCAAAGGTGGTACCAATCCGTGATGCTATTGGTGCAGGGACTTGAGCAACCACAGGTGCTCGGGGTCAGATGGCCTGTGGAGGTCTTCAATTCACCTCTCTCTGATCCAGACTGAGCACCTCATGGGCTTCCTATGAAAAATTCCTATGTGTGGGTGTGGCAGACATCACAGTTTCTTTCCACACATTCTACCTTCTTCTAATTAACAGAGCTGCCAGCTCATTTTACATGGTAATGCGTGCACAAAAAGCATTCGTAATTTCCAGATTTTTCTCCTTTGTAGACAGCAGCTGCTGCAATGTGACACAGTCCAGCAAGAGGTGATGGATCAGCCAAATCCCACAGTTTTCTGAAAAGCTTTGGCTTTCTTGATAAAGATACCCTCCTCCTTTTTCTCTATTCTCCCTGGAATGGAAAAATGAGGTCAGGAGCAGGAGCAGACACTGCGTGACCTTGTCACAGTGATAGGGATGACAAACACCAACTTGCCCCAGGTCCTGCATGGGAAGTCACAGGAGCACCTCCTCCAGGACGGTGCCACTGCGCTGCCCCAGGTCCTGCATGGGAAGTCACAGGAGCACCTCCTCCAGGATGGTGCCGCTGCACTGCCCCAGGTGTGTCTATCCCAGACTTCTTGATATGTGAGATGGAAGACAGTTACCCATGCATGAGTCACTGTGGGCAGGACTCCAGTAATATGCAACCAGATGAAACCCTGGCCTTTTTTCCATGTCCATTTCCAACAACGTGAGGACAGGCCACCTTTTAGAGGAGCAAATCTTGTTGAGTATGTTGCTGTTGCTACTAATTTCTCTTCTGTAATATCTTCCCCATAAATTTCCAAAAACATCCCAAGAATTATTTTTGTTTTCTCCAGGATATCGCCAAATCCTGTTATTTTACCTTCAGTGAATCATGTCTTCTCATATTCAAACAAATTTCTCACTTTATCATAACATTCTCCCTTTTAGATTCTTTTCTTTTATGGAACACAGAGGGTAGCAATCAACTCAGACTAGAGCAGCAAGGCCAGTTCTGGGTGTCAGCTACCAAAGCCTTACATCTATTCTTCTATTGCACTTAAAATGACTCCCAATTTATCGACACATCATTAAGTTCATAACCCTCAGCTCCAATGCATTGATTGAAACCAGCTTATCTGAAAACCTGATAGCTATCTATTTTTCCTTCGCTTCTATCCCGTAATTGCTACCCAAGTAAATGCACCTTGCAAAAATGATGAGAGGACCATGGCGTGATGAAATCTGCCACTAAATATCCTGCATAACTCTGGAATGAGATGAATATCCAGGGGACACACAGCACAAGCTGAACTGCTACACAAGCTTGGACGGCAGTATCCTTTCTCAATGCCATAGTTAAGCCTGAGCAGCACATTCCCAGTGTCCCCATACTCTTAGCCATGGGCCAGGGATTATTTGAGAGAAAAAAAAATGATTATCTCCTCTGCCTTGTTGGATTGTGCGCATCGGTAAGCCTCTTTACAAACTCCTTATGGATGAATACACTGATTGAAGGTCTCTATTAGAAAACCTTAGCAAAAATTCATGAGAGCATTGTGATTAATCTATGGTGGACCACACTGACTCTCTTGAAAATGTCAAGTGGGTCTGTGGCTGGAAAGGGGTCAGACCAAGACCCGAAGGGAGGGTTCTTGGATCTTGAGCAAGAAAGAACTCAGGCTGAGTCCAAAGAGTAAAGTGAAAGCAGTTTATTAACAAAGTAAAGGAATAAAAGAATGGCTTACACCACAGAGCAGTCCCAAGGGCTGCTGGCTGCCCATTTTTATGGTTATTTCTTGATGATATGCTAAATGAGGGGTAGACTATTCATGCCTCCCCTTTTTAGGCCATGTGGGGTAACTTCCTGACGTCACCATGGCATTTATGAATGTGTAGAAGTGAGGTCGACCAGAGGACACTCTCATCGCCCTCTTGGTTTTGGGAGGTTTTAGGCTGCTTCTTTACTGCAAACTGTTTTATCAGCAAGGTCTTTAGACCTGTGTCTTGTGCTGACTTCCTAGCTTACCTGAGACTTAGAGTGTCTTAACCGTCTGGGAATGCAGCCCATTTTAGGTTTCCGCCCTATTTTACCCAGCTCCTATTCAAGACAGAGTTGCTCTGGTTCAAACGTTTCTGAGAGGTCCCTTCAAAAATTCCGGTGTGACTTATTTGAAAAGGTTGGAATGCCATGTGGAATCACCCACTATGGGTTTAGGTAACAGTAATTTTCCTTCATCAATGGGACCACTTTTCTAAAGGCTAATAGTATGTGAGTTCTTCCCACAGGCCATTTGCTGAGTTTTGGCAAATTGTAGTTATATTAAAAGTTTGTTTTCCCTAAGGTTTAACATTAGAGCTTAGTCTTCACAATTTTTGTTTTTATTTTTATTTTTTCAATCTTTTCTATACTCAGTGGAAAGCAACCTTTTACTGTGAAAAGTAATCCAACAGGTATCGTCAAAATCTTAATAGGCAAAGTGAATTGACCTCAGTTCATCTTCATGGAGCATAGGAAAAATGGATCCATTTTCTTACTAAATAACTACCATTCGAATGTTGATTCTGCCTGCCTAAGATTAGCGCCTTGTTTGAGAATGTAAATGCAAGGCAGCTAAGTGCACAGAGCCACATCTCCAAGCAGGAGAAATATCCTCCATCAACTCCCAACCATTTCTGGAAAATGACGAAGACATGCTGATTCTTTCGTCTAGAAATTTCAAAACAGGAAGAAAAAAAAATTTTTGAAATTTATACTTTATCACACCTATCTGCAGGTTGGAGACAGTGTCTATAATCCACACTAAACCTCAATCACTGGAGCAGACTTTTAGGGGAACTTAACTGCTGGGCTTGCCTGGGACGTGGGGAGTGGGCTATGAAAGTGTTGCCATTTAGGGCATCCCATTCGTCCTCAAAGATCTTTGCATCAATACAAAATTGCTCAAACATTTCCTATTGCTTAGAATCATTTGCTTACTACAAATGTTAGTGGAGTGTGCTGATCTGAGGTAGGACCCATTGGGGATGAAAATGCATATAACAGTGTCTCCACCTGACAGACGTTCACAGTCCAGCAAGAGGGACAAACAAGTGTGCAGTCAGCAAATCATAAGTCACCGAATGAGAAGGAGCACAAGAAAGCCATCAGCGTCTTTACAGAGGAGAGACCCTCACTGCTGTGATGACGCTGTTAGTCCTAAAATCTCAAGCTAGCCTCACTTAATAAGCCTTACCACGTATCAGGGACTGTCATTATCCCTGTATTTTA